>VWYH01003111.1:141120-318518 GCA_013399365.1 Pampusana beccarii | reverse complement strand
CCGGGCGGGGGCCGGCGGCACCTCTTCCCCCGGGGAAGGGGCAGTGGTGGCGGCGCGGTGCCCTCGGAGGGGCACCTGAGGAGGGGGCGTGGGACGGCCGGGCGCGCCGTGGGAGCCGCCGGGGCGGGAGCCCCTCTGGGCGGCGGCCGTAGCATCGGCTGTAGCGGGGCAGCGGGCCCCCGGGACCGTCCTCCCCCGCCGGCCGCGGGCAGGAGGCGTCCTCCCGCCTCCCGCCGCTCTCGGTGTGTGGCGGGCTGCCCCTGCGCGGGGTCCGGTGCCCTCACCTGTCCCGGCGGTGAGGGAGGCCGGGGGGAGCAGGAGGGGGTGTCGGGGAGGCTGCCGGGCCGGCCGCTGGGGTCCCCTGCGTGCCGCTTGCTGCCGGCGACAGTCGCGCCATGTCGGGGGCGCCGGGACGCGCCGGAGCTTCCCAGCGAAACAGCCGTGGGCGCGCTCGCCCCGCCGTCCCACGGCACCGAGCCGCGGGTGGACGCGGCGGGGGCGTCTGCGCTTGCAGTTGCTGTCGCAGCAGGAGCCAGGCGGTGTCCCGGAGCTGTCAGAGCAGTCACAGAGCCTTATTTTTCCTGAACTGTCCGGTGTGAATCCAGACTCGTAAGAAACGCTGGGTTTCGCGTGCTTCTGTGAAAGCGCTTCAGTCCGAACTGTTTGTTTACCTCGAATGCTCAACTGCAGGAAATGCGGTTATGTGCAATAAGATACATTGTAGTGTAGATACAGTGTAGTGCTGTACCGGTGTCTGGTGCGCGGGGGTGAGTGGCTACTTCTGGGCAGCAGACTGGATGTACATGCCTTAGCTGGCAAAAAAGAAAGGAAAAAAAAAGGAAAAAAGGGAAAAAAATTAAATAACAATCTGTATCGCTTCAAAGAAAGGACGCTGAGGGTTTTCTTGTCAAAGGCTGTACCGTTAGAAATCGGAAATAATTTACAAAATTTATTTTTGAAGTGCTGCTTTGATTTTTACGCTTAGGATTTTTTACTGTTATGCCTGCAGGACTGTACTGCAGCTTGAAGTTATGCACATCAGTGTTTTGTTGTTGTTTGGGGCTTTTTTTTTTAATGTTAAAGAAGGTTGTAAAGCAGTACATCTGCCTTTTAGTTAGCGTACTTGTTATCTAAAACGTTGAGTTGTTAAAGTACCCATGATTCCTCTTTTTTTCAGATATTAAACAGGTACTTTGAACTTGGTGAAAATCAGTTGATAAACTGTCATCTGATTAAGAGCAAGGACGCAGGAGCACACAAAATGATATATGTACATATATGTTAGTAAAACGATGTGCTTTATTTCTAGTCTAACACTTGAGGTAGACTTTGATTTTTCATTTACATGCCAAGCAATTAATTACGGAAGTAACTCAGGGCAAAATATTTCCTTTTGTTTATGTTCAGTTAACATGCTAAAATTTAGCAGCTGCGCAGATTAATCTTAATATTTTGTTTACATGGACCACAAATGGAAGAAAAACGTCTATTTTCTTGATTTCTAGGCTGTTGGTGTTTTTGATATTGAGTACTTTTTCAGCTCATGAGTTACCCAAAATGTACATTTTGCCAGGCATTCTGTAGTCAGGCTAATGAAACCAGCATGTTAACAAGGTTAAAATATGGCTCAATGAAAAAAAGATATCCTATCCCGTATATCGTTACTTCTAGCTTGTAAAGCTTTGGTGCAAGGAAAGACTTATATCTGTTTTCCCAGACAACTTAGTGCTTTCAGCAGTGCTATTCTGGATGTTAGTGCTTGTTATTTTGCTTACCACAGCTCAGGTCTGTGCTAAGAACACGGGGAGGGGTCTTGATCCCTGAAGTGCTGGTCAACTAATTCACAGTGTCTTTGTGTGTGTGCACGGAACTGAACCTCGGGAGAGAAGAATGGAGAAACTACTGCTGAATAACTTTCTTTAGTGAATTTTGACGTTGGAGCATTTGCTGGTGCTATTTTATTCCAGCTGCGGCTTTCTAGTAGGCGTGGGAACAAGTACGCAGGGATTTTTAGGTTTCTCCACCATTATCTGTCACTTCACTCCTGCTTTTCCCTGAGCTATTCTGTCTGTCTTGGCAAGTCTTGGTTCTAAGGTGAAGTTTTTAAATTTTGTGACCCAATGCTTCGGTGCTCCACGTCTTAAAACATTCGTGCTGTGTGCTGCATGACATTCAGCTGAAGTTTTCTTGGTTTCAGTTTTGTACTTTTCACATTTTCGCAGTCTCCTCATGTATTTCTGTCTTTTTGACCCAACTCTGCATTTTGATTTCTTCACATTTTCTTCGAAGAAAGACTTCTCCTCCCATGGCAAGATGTTTCCTCCCCCTCCCCCCCTTCCCACCCCAGCTCCTTTCTCCACACATCGATGTAGGTGGGAGAATGTCATGCTGGCTTGGTTGCTGGTGGGGGAGCTGGGGTTTTAGGGTTTTTTTTTCTCTCCAAGCCGCTGATCTTGCGCTTTCGTAGAATCATGTTGTTTTTGCATGAAGAGCTTGATTGTGCAACCCTGGTTTACACAGTGGTCGTCCTGAAATCAGCAGATGTAGTTTTGTCCTCAGTCCAATATCGCTTACATCGAAGCATGTAAGTAGTTTCACCCTTGATAATATTTTTAAGTGGAGAAAAATGCGTTTTTTGGACCATATAATATTTTAAAAGAAGGAAAAATTAGGCACAATGTTCACACAGTGACTTTAACAAAACCAGAAAGGGTTGACCCGTCAGACTCCTGACTGCCAGCATCGCTATATGGGACAGCCCTGTGGGAAGGCAGGGTTTAGTGTTCTTTTCTGGCCTGCTGGAAAGGACCGTTACTAATACGCTATGCAGGAAAGTCTATTTCTGTTAGCCTAAAAACTCAAAGATGAGTCTCATCTCTTAAAATCCTGTCTACCGTATTTAATTCTCTCAGCACACTTTACATAGTTATTACTTTAATATCCCAGGAGGAATTAACATGTGATTAACATGTGATTTTTGTCAGTGTTAGAAAAGCTCAGCTTTGTTGGGCAAAACAGGTTGTCAGACTAGGAGGAGACATGGGGTAAAGTTAGTGGTGTAATTGATAAAGACAGTCTAAAAAAGCAAACTTAGTATGCACAACTATTTGTAAAAGAATCTCATTAGCAGCCTATGAATAGACTGCCATTTAGAAGGAATGAATGTTATGGATGCTAGGAAGTTGAAAAAGTTCAGCAAGCCATTATTTTTGTGATCTGTTGACCACAGCGCACCAGTGATGTCGACCCCCCATGATACACTATGGCTGGTATTTAATGTGGGAATTACTGAATGGGTACCCAGAGGTCATGGCACCTGAGGTTCTTCAGTGCGATGAGTAAGGACTGAAGACAACTCTTAAATAAGTCGAATGGGAATGATTAATATGGGCATGTAAAACTGTGCATACTGTATCAGTTGCACTGCAGCTGGCTCAACCTTTACCACATTGCAGAATAAGACCTACACAACACACACCATGCTGGGCGCTGGCTATGTGCTTAGGGAGTCATTATAGCTCTTATGCTGTTATCTGTAGTGTAACATTTTAAGGGGCACTACCTGTGGGCCAATTAACCAATCAAAGCCGGTTATTGTTAAACCTTTTAACTACAGTTTTTATCTAAGTACCAGGTGGAAAAGAAAGCCGCTTTTTATCCACCTGCAACCTTTTACCTGATTCCCTTCCTTGGCAATGTTGTGTCATTGTTTATTAGGGTTCCCTCAGTCTAATGCTTATTCTATTCCAGACATCTGTTCTAAACTGAGTAACTTATTCTTGTATATTTCAGAACTGTAAAATGGAGAAACAGGGTAATAGCTGGAATATAATCATTTGAGTTTCATCCAGTAAGCACTATACATAATGATACTGGTGCTGTGTGCTATTTAGTCCTTCTAATCAGTGACATCCTGAGCTCAAACACCCCAGATCAAATATAATCACTTCCTGATGCGTCGTTTGTGTCTAGATGATATCTCTCAGCTAGAGATAGTCAAAAGAAAGATGGTAAGAACATAAAGAAAGAATGAATCATTGTCTCTTTATTTTTTGTTAGTCAGAGCCTGCCTGTTTGTTTCAGGTAAATGCACCTTATAGGGTAAAGCAAATAACAGCAGCTTTGAACAAATAAATGCTACCACGTAAACTTATTTAAATGACGTAAGCCAGTGTTTGCCAGATTTTTAAGACATGGATTAGAAACATCTGTTCAAAATGCAGATTTTTGTAAAGTTTGCAGCAACTGAGGTAGATATCTAATGGTATTCCTGACTTCTGAAGAAATCAAGTTCTGCTTTTCCTCGTCACACTTTTTCTTTCAGAGGTGTTAGGATGACATATTGAAATGTAGTTATTGAAGATACATTATTGTAGAAAGCACTGGTATAATGGGCTTGCCTGAGCACAAAGGTGCAGTGATTTAATTAAAGGTGTGGTTTAATTAAGGGTTTGAGTTGTATAAAGCCTCGTTTGTCTGAACTGTTGGCACTGTGTAAACATAATAAATCTAAGTGAACTTTGCACTTCTGCACCTGTATGCTTTGGGATAGCATTAATAGGAACATTTTAGAGTCACAATGTTTTGGGTTTGAAGGGACCTTTAAAGATCACCTAGTCCAACCTTCCTGCCGTGGGCAGGGACACCTTCTGCTAGACCAGGTTGCTCAGAGCCCCATCCAGCCTGACCTTGAACAACATTTCAGTGATGGGGAACCGCAGCTTCTCTGGGTAGCCTGTTCCATTTTGAGTTAGTCTCCTACCTCTGTAACGGTGTATTTTGACTAAATCAGTGCTCCTTCAACAGACAAACCCAGGCCTAATTTAAAGTGTAGCTAGTACGTTTCAGTCCTGAGCCAGAAGGTACTGGGAATATAAACAGTGGTATTCAGACCATTTAGGCTCAACATGGAACGGCTGTTGATATGGCTCCATATAACTGGCTGCCTTTATGTGTTCCGTGGGACTTAGTTGGATGCGTTAGTATGAGTTTGGTATACTGATACCTGTGAAAGTGATACAATTTGGTATATATGTACTTTAACTTTTTTTTTTTTTTTTTAGTTGCACATTGAAACATCACAGACAGAAAATAGTTTGCACCATGTGTTTTGCTAGCCTGTCTCTGCAATTTCGGTTTTAACAATGGATAAGTGTAAGCACATAGGACGTCTGCGGCTGGCCCAAGACCACTCCATTCTGAATCCTCAGAAATGGCATTGCGTGGACTGCAATACCACCGAATCGGTGTGGGCATGCCTCAGCTGCTCGCATGTGGCGTGTGGAAGATACATTGAAGAACATGCACTAAAGCACTTTCAGGAGAGCAGTCACCCAGTGGCATTGGAAGTAAATGAGCTGTATGTTTTCTGTTATCTCTGCGATGATTATGTTCTTAACGATAATGCAACTGGTGATTTAAAACTGTTGCGAAGTACGTTAAGTGCAATCAAGAGTCAAAACTATGAGTGCACTACTCGAAGTGGGAGGATTCTGCGTTCTATGGGTACAAGTGATGATTCTTACCTTTCACATGGTGGTGCCCAAGCCTGGCTTCGGAATGAAGACCGCATGTTCACAGCTCTCTGGCACCGACGGCGTGCGTTACTGGGCAAAATATTCAGGTCATGGCTTGAGTTGACACCTACTGGAAAAAAGATTTTGGAAGAAGAAAGGCGTCAGGAAGAAGCAGAGGAAAGAAGGGACAGAGCTAGGAAAAGAAGGCAAGAACGAAAGCGTGAGTTGAAAGCAGAGATGGAAAAGATGCCTCCGAGGAAGAGCAGTCGTTTACAAAATCAAATGGGAATGTCCTCAAAAACAGCACCCTGCCTGCAAAAAACATCACAGAACATGGAATCTGTGACAGAGTTGAAAGAAACGTATACCTCAGGTGCAGAAAGACTGAAAAAAGTAAGTGACTCTCCAATTAAGCGAAGGCCCACAGTGACTCCTGGGGTAACAGGACTGAGAAACCTGGGAAATACATGCTATATGAATTCTATCCTGCAGGTATTAAGTCATTTACTTATTTTTCGGGAGTGCTTTTTAAAGCTTGATCTCAACCAAACTCAGGAACTGCTGGCAACAGCAACCAGTGGTAAAACCAGATCTTCATCTAAACACCTGTCAAAAACTGCCTCAACTTTACATGTGAATGAGAACCAAGAGAAAGTAAAGGGATCATCTTCTGTGAGGCGGCCTAGTTTATCCTCTGGATTAAGTGGGGGAGCATCAAAAAGTAGAAATATGGAACTTATTCAGCCCAGGGAGCCCAGTTCAAAGCATATTTCTCTCTGTCATGAGCTGCATACTTTGTTCCAAGTTATGTGGTCTGGCAAATGGGCGCTGGTGTCTCCTTTTGCCATGCTTCATTCTGTGTGGAGACTAATCCCAGCCTTCAGAGGATATGCCCAACAAGATGCTCAGGAATTTCTCTGTGAACTTTTGGATAAAGTGCAGCAGGAACTGGAGACTACAGGGACCAGATACCCAGCTCTCATCCCTGCTTCTCAAGGAAAACTTATAAAACAGGTGTTGAATGTGGTTAACAACATTTTTCATGGACAGCTATTAAGTCAGGTATGTTTTATGTTTTTGGTTTTTTTTTTTAAGCTGTGTAATAGTTTGTAGTTATGGATTTATACTGGTCAGTGATGGTCATATTTCAAAGGTTAATAAATGTATAACTACTGAGGGGGGATTGGAAGGATATAGTACACAGAATTTCAGAGCAAAGGTCGTTTGAGTACTTCTAAAACTTTCCATAGTATAGTCACCTGATAAACATTAAAGTGTTATATTTAGCGTTTTAAAGCACACCTTTACAACTACTGGGAAATATTTATCTTTGCTCTTAAGCACCAACTAATTTGCAGGAATAAAAAATTTGCAGTCTTAAGCATCTAGCTTGTCACAATAGTGATACTAGATAAGAAGTGTTAAGGAAAGTGCTGATCTCGTCTGAGCGGAAACTGATTAAGTAATGGTTGCCAAGCCGGGTATTATTTCAGTTTTACAGCTTGAATTTGAGATTCTTTACTGCAGAGTGTTTGCATGTCATGATGCCATGTATGGGGAATGCTAATACTTCTTTTCTGTTACAACACAAAGATACAGAAGGCTCTGTCAATACAGGAACCAAATTTGTGAGGTGGAGGCAACGGTTGTTTTCCTTTTTTCTCCCTGATTACTTTTTCCTTCTTCTTGGCTTCCTGTTAAGTACATCAATGTGTCCGCTTGCTATTATGCATATCTCAACTGTGTGTGTGTAGAGATGTCTGAGAACTGACCGAACAAACGAATGCTCGTTTCTGTTGAATTAATCTAAAAACTATCACATTGCAGCAGGAATAGAGGTTGAGCCGGTCTTGCCTCCTGGAATTGGTCTTTATTATGCGTGCACACGTTACTGAGGGAGTGCAGAAGTATTTAATGGATATGTTGTGTAAAGGAGTAGATATTTAACACAATTTGACGAAAATGTGGATGTTCCCCTTTTTCTGATTGTTTGATGGTGTGACATTTCAGTATATAAATCCAAGTGGTTTCTTACTGAAGTAGGGTTGTTTACTTCTATGATATCTATAAACTTTATAATAAGATAACAGGGCTTTTAGAGTTGTTTGCAGCATATCTTAGCTTTAGGTCATGTTAAGTTTTGTGTAACTACTAGAAATTGTTATATCTACTATTAAAAGCAGATAATTCTCTACATTTCATTTGGCCCAGCTTAAGAGTGTTTCTGTGGTATATATCTTTTCCTTGGGGTAGTTAACATATCTTGTATCAGCATTGTAACTGTCTTGGATATTATGTCATTAAAGCTTTCTATGTGAAAATCGTAGTCCTCTCCACAATAGTGATTTTCTTAGTAAAAAAAGAAATTGCTTAAGTATACTGGCAAGGCTTGGTTGCATTCCAAGCCTTCTAACCTGACTCATTTTTGGAAGAATTTTCAAGGCTCTGAAGACCCTAAGCATTCTTTTAGCAGTACAGCTTCTTTTACATGGTTTTGGCTCTATTATGTGAAAAGGCTTGTGACTACTATAGAAACCCTCCCACCTTCCTGAAACCAGGGAGGGGACTAGTGAGTATTCACTCAAGTGTCGTTGAGTAAGACTGAGAGGGAATTAAACAGTTTTGAGCTATCCTGTGACTTCTGTGACTACAGCACACAGCTCTTTTACTGCAGCTGGTCAATGTCTGCGTGCAAAATACAGCCTTGATGAGCTTCAGAATGTTTCTAAGTGAGAGAAACAAGGTAAAGAGAATTAAGGCAGTTTTATCTGTAGGAATTTCTCCCCGGCTCATTAGGCAGTTCCCACAGCCAGTGTCCAACACTAATGTTTCCTTTCTCTTCTGCCGCTCCTTTGTTCCAGTTTAGTCTTCACTAGTCCTTCTGAACATGATAAATATTGAAAGCAAAAGGTAACCCCTGAAGATTTACGTTTCCTCCTTGATTAAATTTATTCAGGTCATCTAAATGATTCAGACCCCAGTGTTTGCACATGGAAGGAGGAGCTTTCAGAACTCTACTAGGCCATTGCTTTCCTCAGTAAGATTCCTGCATCATGATTTTGCTAGGTGTTTGTCAGAACTGGCACCAACTGCTATAATAACATTAACCGAAAAAAGTTATTAAAACATCCATGCAGGGCTGAAGAAAGATATGAAAGAGTTCTTGCTGTATCACCACATCTTTGACAATGTTAGCTCTTAATGGCAAGGAGTGTATGCTTTGTCCTCATAGGCTTAACTTTACCTACAAGCTGTACCAGTATTACAATTTCTCTCTAGAAGATAGTTGGAGCCACAGCCTGCTGCATTTTTTAGAAATAGGATAGGATTTTAGTCTAGAGTATTGTATAAACTACTTCATAATTCAGTGAATAAGGGGAACTGAGAAGTTTGTTTCTGTGCAGCAGTTGCCTTCTGGCTTAGGATCACTAAAAGGTTATTACATGTACTATCCCTTTGTACTGAAAATGTTAGTTAAAGATATTTGATTCTATGAGATACTCCAGTGCAGTGAAGTCAGTCTTGACCTTCAAACCTCAGTAATACTATCAACTGCTCTTGATACAGCACGCAGATCACTTACAAAGCAGATAAGCTGTATGTTTACTTAGGTTTCACATTGCTTTCATATGTGCAATAAAACATTTTCCCTCCTCTTCTAGCTGTTCTATTTTAACTTAAAGGGAAGTAATAATCCTGAGTTTGCTATTGGTATGTTGCCATTGAAATGGCTGCCTTGTTCAGCACTGCAACTAAATTTAGAGTATAAGATTAAGAAAGGAGAAAATCGGGTGTGAGATTTTATGCAGATTACTCTTTGATAACTAGAAAAAGCTTTAGGTGATGTCAAAACAATCACACCTTTTATATGAGTTAGTTGGTTCGGTTTTGTTGTGTTCTCAGCTGATTTGAAGTAAGTCTTCCTCATCTACTACTTGAGATCTTTGTGTTTTATGGAATACTAAACTATAGGTAATGAGTAATGCCAGGAATAGCATGGGTAGATTGCCTCTTGACTTATTTTTATTATTATCTATTTATTTATCCCAGTAACCTTTTTAGGATTACAGCTTCTTACTCACAGTACAGACTGTGAAAGTTCAGTACCAAATACATCTGAGGGAAGTGAAGATACAATATATAGTTACAAAACCCTTCCCCTCTATTCTTTCCTTTTTCACATGCTAGCCTTCCTCCATTGATTACCTCAAGAAAGTTGTACTATAGCAGTTGCTGGGCAAAGGAGTCTGTATCTTGTAAACCTGTGCTTTCAGAGGCAGATCTGCTGGAACAGCAGCTCCTCCCTCTCAGCCCAATTGGGACTATAAGCAGATGCCAATATGTCTGTTAAAGTCACAGTTGTTCTCAGTCCCTCAGTGCTTGTACTCTTGTGGAAGGTACCTGCTTCTTTTCTCCAGGCTGAACACTCTCTGCTCACTCAACCTCTCCTCCTGTGTCAGATGCTCCAAGCCCTTTCATCATCTCCCTGGCCCTTTGCTGGACTCCCTCCAGTAAGTCTGTATCTTGTACTGGGAAGGGCAGCACTGCATCCAGCCCTGCAGCTGTGTCTGACCAGGCCTGAGCAGAGGGCAGGGATCACCTCCCTGGACCTGCTGGCGATGCTCTGCCTCACACAGCCCCGGAGGCTGTTGTCCTGCTTGGCCATCAGGGCACCTTGCTGGCTCATGGTCAGCTTGTTCATCAAGACCTTCTCTGGGGAGCTGCTTCCCAGTCTGCACTGGTGCCTGGGGTTATTCCTGCCTGGGTGGCGTTTCT
Source organism: Pampusana beccarii (assembly GCA_013399365.1). Classification (NCBI taxonomy): domain Eukaryota; kingdom Metazoa; phylum Chordata; class Aves; order Columbiformes; family Columbidae; genus Pampusana; species Pampusana beccarii. Next base: position 308,226 of record VWYH01003111.1, on the reverse strand, counting down.
CTTTGTTGAACTGTAGAGGTTCCTGTTTCCCCAGCCTGTCCCTCTCCCTCTGGAAGGCAGCACAACCCTCTGGCGTATCAGCCACTCCGCGTAGGTTTGTGTCATCTGCAAACTTGCTGGGGGTTTAAAATAGTTTGCTCAGGTATCGATCCCTGGGGTACACCTCTATGGCTGGGCTCCAGCAGCATTTCGTGCTGCTGACCACAGCCCGTTGAACTTGGCAGCTCAGTCAGTTTTCAGTCAGCCTCGCTGCCTGTTTATCCAGCCTGCACTTCATTTTTTTCTGTGAGGATGTTATGGGATACAGTGTTGAAAGCCTCACTGAAGATGAACAACATCCCTTGTTTTCCAGTCATCCGCTGGTTATCTGTACCCATCATCTCGCTGTAGGAAGAAGGCCAGCAGGGTGGTCAAGCATGATTTTCCCATCATAAATTGATGGTGCCTGCTTCCAATCATCATCTTACTCTTAGTACCTTTGGAAATGATTTCCAGGTTTTGTTCCATCAGCCTTCCCACAGATCAAGGTGGTGCTGGCTGACTTGTAGTTCCCCAGATCATCCTCCTTGAAGACAGGAGCGTTGCTTTCTTCGTGTCCTCCCCTGATGGCCATGACCTTGCCAGGACCTTTTGAAGGTGAAGATGAAGATGACCTTGCAACATCATCAACCAGCTCCCTCTAACAGTTTAATCAGGGATAGCTTCTAATTCAAGGCAAGCTGATGGAGAAGGGCTGAATCAGTGTTTTCTGTGGCCAAAAAAGACCCAGTAAGGGAGGGGGAAAAGTAAGGTTTGTGCTGATTTATGTGAAAGCTGCATGAATACCTAATTAAAGGAAAATATCGATGTTGAATTATGACTGTAGTGTTTTACTGAACTGGCACTCGTTGCAAAACAGTAAGTAGTTGTTGATGATTTCTTTATAGAGTGCTGTTGAGTAAATTCAAATTTATTGTAAACGATCAAAGACATGGCTAGCCAATGTCATTTTAACGTCTTTTTGGAGTGGTGAGGAACCCTTTAGAAACTATTTGGGGTCGTTTTTGGAAGCCTCTCGTGAGGATTCCACTGCTTTTGAATGTGGTGCCTTAGGCAAAGTTCTTTGCCTACGTTTCTGTTCCAGCAACACCAAACATAGCAGTGAATGGGAAGAGCAGTGGCTGTGCCGATTTAATAACGAGTTTCCTCTGCAGCAAAGTCATGATTAGTTACCATTTCTTCTTAGGAAAAACTTATCTTGTGAGGTTTTTTTCCAGTAACTCACCATTTATTATAGTAAAGCCTAGTACAAACTAGCTTTTGATATATTAAAAAAAAAAGGGGTTTGATTACTTCCCGATCATGTTTAAGATGGAATCTGAACAAAATGCCTCCCGCTCGGCCCTGCTCGGCATGGCAGAATAACAGTGTGCAGTGCTCAGAGAAATGAGTATGTCAAGACCCAGCGAGTGATGTAGATTCTACCCAGTGTAAACTATGTTTGATGTTTTAGAAGGCGGTGCCTCTCTTTGCAAGTCCTGCACCATTTACTTGTTCAACCAGCGTGTTTCAGGAGAGATTGGCTGAGAGAAGGGGAAATGTGCAATTTTGGGTTGAAGGCCTTCGGTTTTGGGTAGTACGCTTTGAGTTAAAGTTTGGGGGAGAATGCTGAGGGTGGCTCGTGCAGTGCTGGGTGTTACATCTCCCACTGAGTAGACTACTAAAAACTATGAGAATTTCGGGTAGGTAATTGGAGGATTTCCACTTGAAACAGGCCATGACCTCTGTACTGACTTCTATATTCCGGTATTAGTCTCTGTGCTTTTATGATATGTGTAGCCTGAATCACAAAATGGTTGGCAAGTTGCTTTCCAACTAGATGAAGGTGACATTTTAAGTTAATCTATAGGAGGCCATTGAATCACAGACCACGGTTTGCTGTGGTTATGCTTGTATTATTCTGTTAAACAGATACAGATAATTTTGGTGATGCTGTATGCTCATCACTTTAAGCTTAGGCTTTTTTGTAGCTGAAGAAATACAGTGTGGATTGTGATGTGGAATTCCGTGTTATAGCAGTATCCTAGAAATCCCTTCTACTTGGATTACTTCACTGTGGAAAAATTCAATTACTACTCTTTCTATGTGTGTCTCATAAAAATTTAAGCAGTAGTGGCAGCACAAAAAAGGGACTGGCCATTTTACTGTTCTTAAAAACCAAAAATGAATTAGAGCAGAGATGGTAACAGTTGTCTTTCTTCCATGCAAGTGCAGGGAACGTAGGCAAAACAGCTGCTGATGGAGTTGGCTTCTTCTGCGACAATATGTTAACGATTTTCTTTGGCTGCATTTAGGCTGAACGCCATCCGGGGCAGTGGCTGTCCGTCAAATTATTGTGGGCACAATGATGCTTGTCTGAGTGGCCTCCATGCTCAGCTTGAGTCAAGCAATCTGATCCAGCTCTTTTCAGTCTGGCCTTTGGCCCATGGTTGAATACTGAGCTTTAACCAGACAATTGTATATAGTACCCGTGTTTCAAGGCATGAGAGGGTGGCCAGGGCAGAACATAAGGTAGAGTTTGCAGACTAGCTAAAAACAGTAATTTTCTTGCTTTGAGGTAGCGTAAACTTCTCATCTAGCTTTGCTATAAATGACAGCATTAAGGCTTCTTAAAATAGCATTTATGGAACATAATGAGGAGGTGAAATAAAATTCTAAATTTGTAAAAAGATGAACGTCACTAACCAGATTGCTAGAGCAGACTCACTTCACGATTACTATTGTGTATACTCATACCATAAAAAGTTTCATTGGACAAATATATTTTTTTTTCCTAGCCTTTTGAGTTCATGTTTGGGGTTGGGTTTGTTTTGTTTTTTATAAAAACCTCACATCTTCTTCAACCATTTATACAATGTCAGTGCTTTTCATGAAAAAAAGAAAATCTGGGTTGCGCTGTGTGAATGGTAGTGGGGTGTGAGTTAAAGGAGTCTCATTTTGGACAGAAAGAGAAGCGATGGGGGTGTTGTACAGGCTGTGCTGATGGACAGGCCCAGTCCAGATGGATTCCACAGAAGGGCAGGGATCCTCCTACTTGTTGAGTAATCCAATTTGTAAGCTCAGGCCTGGCTAAGAAAAACAGTTCCAACCTTTGTTCCAGCCCTGATTTACCTCCTGAGTGAGAGTGTGCACAGCAGCAGTTAGCGCACAGCGGTTGATATGGTTGGGTGGATGCCTATCCAAATACATTGGGCTATTTGGCTGTTGGCAAATACGCAAGTCCCAGATAACCTTTAAGAGTTTAACTCTGCTGCAGCGTCATGGGGAGGAGGAGTGCCTGGCGTTTGAGGAAATGAGCACTGATACAGAGCTGAGCAGGGTTTTGTCAGCACAAATCTGCTTTGCTCACAGTTGCTTGACGAGATGAGAAGCAGCAGTATTGCATCAATTTAACTTTTTTGAGAGGCAGAAGTTGGAAGGTGGAGCGATTATTTTTTTTTTTCTTTGGGATAGTCCTTATTAACTAGTTGGGAAAGAGGATCTTAACTTAGATTATTAACATTACACACTACATTTAAAACTTCAGAACTTGTTAAAATTGTCTATAATGAGTACATGTATGGACTTCATCCTGAGCCTATTAATCTTCAGCGTGCGTTCATGCGCAACAAATTCTCAAGTAACTCGTTGATTAAATAAACTTTTGGCCCAACAAAATCACCCATTTGTACAGCACAAATCTATTAGTCATTCTGTGTTTATGCTGGAGTTAGCTTGAACTGTGGCCAAACATATCATTTTGTCTCCAAGTCTAGATTCCAGCTCTGAATTACTAATAGTTTGTGGCTTTGAGACCTTGCCAGATGTTAGCACTTACAAAAGAAGCTCCTGTCAGTGTAAATTAGAACAGAAGATTCTCCTTTTTTCTGCCATGTAAGTTCAAAGTTTTGTTTTCTAAGAACAAAACAGTGGCATTTCCTCCTTCTTAGAACTTAAAGCAACTAGCAGCTTTCCTAGGCCCCTGCTGAACGTGTGTGCTGGTACGCAAATACCCACATGCATCAGGTAAGCAGATGCATGGATTTGGGATAAGCTGTTGTAGCTAATGAATGCATTAAATAATTACTCAAAAGAACACCTAGGAAGAAGGTAGCGCAAGGTGACAGACCATGAAATAACAGACGGGGCAGGGTGGATAATTACATAACAGCAAAACTTCGGAGGAAAATAAAGGAGCTCTTGGACAAAACTGAGTGTATTTTTACAGCTGATTAGGCATACTAATCTAACTAAAGAGAACGACACTGAATTTATGTACAACAGCAACACGAAGGCGTGCCTGTCAAATAACCGTATTTGGATCCCTCGTGGATCTTCATTCCTTTATTACTACGTCTTTGCGTTAGTTGTTCCAAATAACTTGTGGTGGTTTCCTAAACAGGAAGCATGCTCACAGAGATTGAATTGGGCAATTGTTTACCCTTGTAGTGCAGACTTAAGGAGATATTTGATATTTCTTTTACTGTTGAACGTGAGTGGTGATGTTTCATCACACCTGCCTGTTGTTCTGAGCTGATAAACAGCAGTATCTTGACAGTAGGTTTTGTGTGAAAATTTTTGAGTTCCTTTAATCTTTTTAGTGGGAAAGTTGAGTTGCTGGGGAAGGGGTTGGGAACATGCTGTCTGCTTCTGGAAGTTCTGACAAAGTTAGCTATCTGAACCCAATTAAAATTCAACTTATTTTCAAAATGCATCTTTTCTAGAGCAGTGAGCTGATTGAGTTAGTGGTCAACTACAACTTTTAAGCAAGTAAATACATTAAGAGTAGAAAACTCGGGTTACTCTTGAGGATTGTATTGTACTTGGTTGCATTGAACATACCAAGGTGAACATATCTTTAGTCTCAAACACACATACTCTTAATATTTCGTGGTATTTCTTTATAGCCTTTATGAACTGTGGTTGTTACAGTCCAAATGGGGTTTTCCTAGTGCATAGGTTCAGCGGCTGATAGAAGTTACTCATCCACGTGGATCGTGGAAGGGTGGAGGTCCTTCAGAGGAAGACTCAAATGATGTGACACTCTCCTATGAGCAGCTTGAGATGGCATTTATAAAGCTGCGTTGTAAATCAACACCTAGTGTGTTGCTATTTCAGCTTAGAAGAGCTGCTGCTTTAACATACTTTCCTAAGTATTGAATGTTATAATAAATTAATTGTCCCCTGCTGTATTATCTGCATTTTCCAGGTTGACTCACTTCACTTTTTGACTTTTTATTTATGTTTTCTTACTGCTTGTCCTTTCCCTAGTGTGACGATGGATCTACTTACTGAAAGAAGAAATAAATTATTTTTACCTGTTCATTTTTCTTTGAAGAAGTCTGCTTCCTAATCCAGGCTTCCCTGGAAGACTTACAAAGTAAGAAGGATATGACTTTAAAATCCCCAGCTGTTGTTGTGGGTTTGTTTTGGTTTTGTTGGTTTTTAATTTTTTTTTTTTTTTTTAATTAACTTAAACTATAGTTTCTCTCTTTCATGTTATTTTTCCTTTTGGAGTGTTTCTTTTTGGAGAAAAGACTTCTGAGACTCACATCAGCCGCTTTCTCTTGGACAGTCCCAGGCCGACCGTTTTGACACTGCTTTTCTTTCTCAGTAAAACATAAGAACACTTACCTGTTCGTGATAATAGTATTGGACATGCTGCTTCAGATAAAGGAAATCAGATGTGTCGTTTCTTTTGTTAAATGACTGTGCCTTGGTTTTGGTCGCATCCGTTATCACTAGGAAATAAAATGTTTTGGGTTTTTGTTGTGTTTGGTTTGGTTTGGTTTTTTTTTTGGAGCTATGCTATGGTACACTTTTAGCTAAGTAAGTTTTTGAGTGTAAGCAACGGGTGAAATGTTGTTTTACAGGTTACATGTCTTGCCTGTGACAATAAATCCAATACCGTAGAACCTTTCTGGGACCTGTCTCTGGAGTTTCCTGAGAGGTATCACTGCAACGGCAAGGAGATGTCGTCTCAGTACCCGTGCCTGCTGACAGAAATGCTGGCCAAGTTTACAGAAACCGAAGCTTTGGAAGGAAAGATATATGCATGTGATCAGTGCAACAGTGAGTAAAGGCAGTATGTACTCAAGCATACGTTCTCTGTGTAAAATGTAAAGTAAACTGACAGTGGAAGTGTAGAAGAAAAATACTAAGTGTCTTAAAAGCATGTTGCAAACAAAGTCCTTATGTCCTGGTGTGGTCGCTTGACAAGCCATTACCATGTAGAAGATGGAATTGTTCAAAGGAAGTTTTGAAGTGTGATGCTTCTCTTCGGTAAAGTCTGATCACACACTAGTGGGGGTTCTGATACTCCCAGCTGAAGACCCATCAGCTTTTTTAATTAAGGTGACTAACCTGAGTGACCACAAGTATTTTATACTTGCATCATAAAATAATCCTTGCGAAGTGGCTCCTGGAGTGTATCCTTTTCAAGGAGGCACATACAGGAGCTATTTAGGTCCATGCAAATTCGGTGGATTAATCTTAGACTGAAATACAGGGCTGTTATCGAGATTTGTGTTGTGTAACTGTGTGTTTGGCCTCAGCAAAACGAAGGAAGTTTTCTTCTAAACCTGTTATACTCACAGAAGCTCAGAAGCAGCTTATGGTGTGTCGACTACCTCAGGTTCTCAGATTACACCTTAAACGGTTCAGGTAAGTGGTACCACAACAAACAGTGTTGCAAACTGACCAATTCAGTCCCACTCTTCCGTTGTTTAGGATCAGTGTTGTTCAGCATCAGTTTCATTTCTGTTTACTAGTATAATGAGAAATAGTTATTAGAAACTTATTTTTCTTGTTTAATTTAAACATCAATGAGATATGCTGTAAGTAGAGAATGGAACTTTTGAATTGCAACTACTTGCTGCTTTAATACCAAAATTCTTTCATCCTTTTTTTTCAATCAAAGCCTACTAACCTTGCTGTGAACTCTGTTGGTAAAAATTAATCTGTGTTATCTTCAGGTAAATGCTCATGTTCGCTAATGCACGAAGCGAGATTGTATTAAGTGAAAATATCATATTGGTATAACCAAATACATTAACGCATTAGCCTGAGAGTAACGAAGTGGAGACTGTCTCTGTGAATTCTTAGTCTGCACGTTAGTACAGAGTCTGCCCTGAATACAAGGGAAACTGCAAATGAGATAGAATAAATGAGAAATACCAATGAGATAGATATAATACCTGGGAAGTACTTGCTACTCACCATTAAACATCTTAAAAAGGATATTTCGGAAGATGAGAATAGTAGGTACTGTGGACACATTTTGTAAGGCCTTGAAATAAAGGAGAAGTGAAAGAGGAAGCCTAGAACTAAAAGCATGCAAAGCTGCATTTATTTTGTGCATGCAGACAACAGTGAAAACTTGTTACGTTCAAACATCATTCAGAATGCTGTGTTCTTGCTTTGAGAAAAAAAAGTGTAAGTTTTCATTCGACTTGACTTTCCAGGTGGTCAGGACGCAATCACCGTGAGAAGATCGGCGTGCACGTTCACTTCGATCGAATGCTGAACATGGAGCCTTATTGCTGCAGAGAATCCCTCAAGTCCCTTCTACCCGACTGCTTCATCTACGACTTGTCTGCTGTGGTCATGCACCACGGGAAAGGATTTGGCTCAGGGCACTACACTGCCTACTGCTACAATTCGGAAGGAGGTAGGAGCCAGCAGTGAAAATAGGGAGAGTGGGAGAAAGGGGAGTGTTTGCAGTTTTGAACTGATAAGCTTACTGAACTGATAAACTTACTGCCTTTATGCATAAGCAAAAAGGAGTCACTTGTATGTAGCTGAACTGCCTGGACTGAGAATTGCAGTTCTGTAGACCAAATCTGTGCAGTTTTTGTATTGGCTTGTTAAACGTGTTCTGGCCATAAATTCATAAATCGGAGGAAGCCAAGCTCCAAGCTGGGCTTTTAAAATGTAGAGGCAAATATAGCAGATCCACTGAAACAGCAGGATATCTCTACACAATTTGTTAAAGGGCACTCACTAATTAATTATGAAATACAATGCAATTACCTCAAATCAGTATCCTGATGACTTTTTTTGGTGCATTTCTTCGCTGCAGGATTTTGGGTACACTGCAATGATTCGAAACTCAACATGTGCACTATGGAAGAAGTATGCAAGGCTCAAGCTTACATTTTGTTTTACAGCCAACGACTTACTCAGGCAAACGGACTCGGTAAAATACCACGTCCCAGCACAGCTGACAGTCAGCAGCACACGGAATTAGCTGACTGTTCCGCAGACAACAGTAGCAGCTAATCCAAAGCCAGTTAACTGTGTGTATGGTAAAAGTCTGAATTGTCATAACTATATATTTTTTAAATGAAATGAAAGTACAGTATTGTACTGTTTTACTTTTAATCTGTGTACAATGTTTATATACTTTTGTATTAGTTAAAGGACCCTTTACATTTTTTTTAGTAAAAGTTTTTATTGACAGTAAGTGACTTTCTAAGTACCTAGAACTTCAATACAGCTATTTTTTTAAGAAAAAGATTGCTATTTGCATTTAACTCTTACCTCAGGCTGTTTTTTAAGCTGGTTTTGTATTTTGATAATCTTTTTTAAATTGGTTTAGAAAAATGACTTTCAATGGGCAACTGATGTTTCAGTGGTTAATTTTCTAAATATGCTTGTGTACATTTTATAGTATAGTTCTAATGATATCATGATTCTTACTGTCTGCAGGAATTGCTACTAAGTCTTAGAATATTAACATTCACCAGCAAGGAATGTTTTACGTGTCAAACAGTAACTGAACTTTTCGTAGGTAACTTTCTGTGTATTTTTCATGACTGAAGTGAAATTATTTTGCAAGCTTCAAGGGGATTACACTAACAATGCCTTGATAGAATTTTGTAAAATCTGAAATTGAGGAATTAGAGCCTGTACTTATTTCCACGAGTAAGTAAGAGGAGCGTTTAAAAGCACAAGAAGGTATCTTTACCAAGACTTCCATGTTTTGTCCTTAACAAGCCTGACAACTCAAGTGCCAAATTCAAAGTACTAACTTTGACAACCAGGGGCTTTTTATTCCAATAACTTTAAAAGCTTTGTTAAAAAGAACCAAACACCACAAACCAACCAAAAGTCAATACAAGACCACACCCACCCCACTGTCATTGCTACAGGAATGTGAGCACCCTCTGTTTTGCGTTGGACAGGCTTACTCTAAATTCCAGCAAGCGTTGTCTGCTTCAGTGATCTCTAATGCAAACCTCTGCAAAGAAGCTGTATAATTTGTTAGAAAAGTATTTTCAATCTGACCAGTTTCATTAGCTACAACTGCTGTACCTTCTCCACGGTCCTACCACTAGCATTAACAGAACTGTGCATTGAGGAGAATCTAACAAGCGGGAATTATCAGTCGTTCTCCACCTGCAGAAGTTAATGCCAAATAAATTTTAATTGTGAAGTTACTTTGCATAAATCCTATGCAAATTGTTACCTCATCTTCTGCAAAGTTTATACCTCAATAAAATGCCTTGATGTGGACAGAAAACTATGCGTGTACTGGAATTAGTTCCTATGTGATCATTATTTTTTAATATATATTAAAAAAAATATTTTTAAACTATCTAACGTGGATTAGGGCATTAGCTGTAAGACTGTCACTGATGTAACAGCTGGTTTTATTCATGACTTTTCATACCTTTTCCATCTATATTTTTGAAAGATACCACACTATAGCAAACACAAAATGGCTTCAGATCTCAAACTTTCCTTCACCTTGCGCTCATCCTAATTCAGTGCACAAAAGCAGTTTGTTCCTTTTTATTTATTTATTTATTTATTTTTAAGCCACGGGGCACCTGTTAAAGTGAGGTGATCTGACAAATCTGCTTGGTTTTATGGCTGTGCAGTCTTTCAAGTACTTTTCTGCTGTCCTTTCTAGTGAGGAAATGAATGTAAATGCTTTTTGTTCTGTTTATAGGTAGTTCAGGGAAATAGGAAGGAAAGGAAAGAGTTGTGCTAGTTGCCTTTCAGATTTCTGATGCTTTTTCTTCCCCCAGGAGCATCTCAACCAGGGGCCCTAAGAGACTTGAGCATTAATGGAACCATCGATCTTGGGACTTGTAGAGCATGATGAAGGAAGTGGGCAACAGTTCATTAGTCTCAGTCATCAGTATTAAGCATAGTCAGTATTAAGCATAGCTCAGTCCCTTTGCAATAATCTTATCCTGCCATCTTTTCTAGAAGGATCACCTAGGCTGTGGCTGTTCCCCTGCATTTCCCCTCACCACAGCAAGCATTACTGGGTCTCCAGGCTTTCTCTAAAAGGCATCCTTAGCTTAGGAAAAAACAAATTCTTCCCATCAGTGCTCTCTTGGGTAGAACAAGAGAAGGGAAGGAAAAAGGACACACTCAAACATAGAGTTACAGTCCTAATCCAAGCAGGGGGCAGGACAGAGGTGATTACAGCAGTCCAGCATAAGGATGAGCCAATTCACGTGTGCTTCTCAACAGCTTCTGCTTTGGTTCTTAATACTTGCTGGTTCATGCAGCTAGCTCTGCGCCCTTAAGCTAGAGTAAGGCTTAAGCACAGTGTGAGACTATGTGCTTATATTCTGCCTCACTTCACTCTAGTGAGTAAAGTAGAGCTCTAACTGGAGCCAAGGAAGGGGCAAGGTTCAGGACCAGCGACAAAAGTAGCAGAAGGACCACGGCTGGTGCTGTAGACCTGGGGAAACCAGACAGCTACTTGATCAAAGGCCACCCCTCCACTCTTGCTGCAACTCTTCCTGGGGTTTGGGTTCCACACCTCACTAGCAGGAGTTCTGCAGAGCAGTAAAGCCAGTGTCCAGCACCTTCATCAGTGATGGGTACAGCTAGCTGGAGTGGTCTGGTACATCAGAAGAGACCCAGGGTAAACTCACCTGATGGTTCAGTGCTCCCTCCGTTATCAGCAGGGAGGCTGGTCTGGTAGCTAAGTTACTTGCATGAAAGACTAACCACGTGAAAGCAGCTCAAGAAGCCATAACCCCTGTATCCTCTCCTCTCCGCATTCATTTTAATCTGCGTTCAGAAAATCAGCTTCAGGTTGAAGGTTCAGCGCCACTGCTGCCTTGCAATGGAGCAAGGTTACCTAAAGCTCCATACACTGCCCTTGCTGAATTCCCCCTCATTTCACAAGCAAGCACTGCTTGTAGCGACTTGGTAAACCAATTGTGCATTAATTCTTTTTAATTAAAGGTTCAGGACTACCTCACACGCATTTGAGGAGAGTGTACAAAACTTGACAGTGGAAGGTGCCTCTGGAGACTGTACAGAGTGCAGCTCTGCTCAGAACAGGGTCAACTGGAACAGGTCACTCGGGGCTGTGTGCAGGACAGACACCTCTGGGCAGCCCGTGCCAGTGCTCGACCATCCTCACAGTGAAAAGTTTCTTCTGTTATCAGTGGAAGCTTCTGTATTTCAGTCAGTGCCTGTTTCCTTTCGTCCTGTCACTGGGCACCACTGAGAAGAGCCTGGCTCCGTCTTTTTTACTTCCCCCATCAGGTGTTTACACACAGGGACAGGATCCCCCCAAGTTTCCTTTCTCCAGGAAAGCTCAGGATCTACTAGGCAAAAGGTGTATTCTTTAACTGCTGACTAGTCTATGCAGGTTTGTTGTTTTTGAAGCACTGTAGCTTTGCAAAAGAAGAGAGAAGCCAGCATCAGTATAAAAGCAAAGCTAAAAGCTATATGACTTAACCTCAGTTATGAGTTGGGTCGCTGTCATGGCACAAACACAAATCAATTTTTGCTACAAAAATCTTTAAAGAGTCACAGCAGTTATCTAATTATTGTTTCTTTTACTTTAAAAGTACTCAAACATTTCAAATCATGAAAACAGAACTGCCTCTTGATCCCTGTAGAAAAAAAAAATAGAAAAATTAATATAAAAATAACATCCTGCTTCAAAGCATGTCTTATACTGTTTTCTTCAAAGAAAAAACACTGCTTTAAAATATTGCTATAAACAGACCGATGTCCCACACAGGGAAAGATACAGGTCCTACTCATTACATGGTCTTTACCTTTAAACATACCTTCATAAAACCACTTGGCAGAAACATTATTTTGTGAATGGACTTCACAACATACACTGCCTTTGTTTATGGACAGCTGATTGATGTTCCACAGAATGCCAAGTATGACAAGTTGGAAGTGCAAAATCCTGGCAAATGATTAACTACAAAAAGCCAAACTCTCTTATTCCTTCCTGTAAGAAAAATATTTGAAGCACCACCTGTAAAAAACAAAATTAACAAATTCTATTCATATTTACACATCGCATCATTAAGTTCCTGTGATACCATCTTACTCTTTTTTTTTGTCTTTTAATGTAATATGGGTATTATTTTGATATACTGAAGGTAACCGGCACAAGGAGGTTGGAAGATGCAACAGCAGTTTTCTCACTCTTAACAGCAGCTTTCCCTCCCTCCCTCCATGCTCTATTTCAGCCTCTTTGACAAATTAGAGTTACACTCGCCCTTAAAACACCAGCTCCCTTGCAAGCCAGGTTGCTACTCAGCAGCTTCCACCAAGCTAATGCTAGACCAGCTTCCTTATTTCACAAGCTGGAGTCTGAACTAGGAGAGCAAGTCCCTACGGATATACCTTACAGTTGCTACTTAGCACCCAGTTTATTTCCCTATTGAATAAAGTTTGCCACTAAAAAGGAAAAAAACAGCTCTATTAAGGTGGTATTTTTTAGAGCAAAATGTCAAGTGCAAAACTCTAAGGAAAGCAACCATCAACACACCAGATGATGTTTTTAAACAAGACCTGTGACTTTGAATACCACTACCTCTGATTCAAGTAAAAGCAGTACAGTCTGCCTTTTAGAAGGAAAGCCCCTCTAGCTTTAACAATATTTATTTTCCACAAAGTACTTGAGCTGCAGAAGCTCTGAGAAACAAAGACACACAAAGCCATCCCTCCACACCAGACTTCCACTTCGTGCCGGGCAGTGTTTGTGTCCACCAGCCCCGTTTGCCCCACTGCAGGCTACAGAGTCATCCACCACAGGCCTCTGGTGTGGGGAGCTCCTGGCCCAGCTCCAGCCAGGGGCCGCCCTGCCCAGGGAAAGGGCCAGGCCAGCCCCAGCACTCGCCCCTGGCTGCAGGCAGGCACTGGAGGCTGTAATCATACAATCGTTTGGGTCAGAAAACCTTTAAGATCATCAAGTCCAACCATTTCCCTGGCACTGCCAAGTCCACCGCTAAACCATGTATTAAGAACCTCATCTATGCATCTTTTTAGCGCCTCTGGGGATGGTGACTCCACCACTTCCCTGGGCAGCCTGTTCCAATGCCTGACAGCCCTTTCCGTGAAGAAATTTTTCCTAATATCCAATCTAAACCTCCCCTGGTGCAACTTGAGACCATTTCCTCTCATCCTATCACTTGTTACTCCGGAGAAGAGACCAACACCCTCCATGCTACAACCTCCTTTCAGGTAGTTGTAGAGAGCGATCAGGTCTCCCCTCAGCCTCCTTTTCTCCAGGCTGAACAGCCCCAGTTCCCTCATCAGACTTGTGCTCCAGACCCTTCACCAACTTCCCTGCCTTTCTTCGGATGTGCTCCAGGAGTGCCGCTAATGCAGTTAAACACAAGACGAAATGACTTCGCTATCTTGCAGTCAGAAAACTAGTACAAGGCCCCATGAAATTAACAGAAGACTGATTAGGTTGAAGACTGACTTAAGCAGGTGATAAAAACAAAACACACAAACCAACCGAACCAACCCAATCCGTTGAGGAGGAGACGCATGTTGAGTCTAAAATTAGCCTCCTGGTTAGGAAAATCTGAAGCCAAGCCTTCATCAGAAGGACAGACTATGAGGTCCCGCTGTACATTCTCTAATGACATGTACGTCTCAAGGTCTGCATGACGGCAAAACCCTGCAAAGTAGGTTCTGAACTCCCTACTTGGACACCTCTAATAAATGTAGTCCCTACAAAAAATATTACCATTTCTGGTGCTGCACACACTTGGGAAACAAGATTATTCCCATCTTCTGGGTAATTGAGGAAGACAGACTTCAATAACCAGCTCCAAAGTATCTGGTAAGTTTTTGATTTTGTCAAAGGCCAAGCCAGTACTGTCCAGTTATCAGACAGCACGGCCAGGACTTTATAACTACACCTCCAGCAGCAGGAAAAGACAGACTAAAGAGCAGGAAGGCAAGAATTCATTTTATTATTTTAAAATGCAATATGCAAGATGGAGGTGGAAATAGGCCTTGCCTTTTAGATTGACAGGACAGTCGGCAGCACAGGAAGCATCTATCTAGACAAACCCAATTAAATTTGTGGCAACAAATAATCGTCATGTTCTGCGAGTTATTTTTTTCCCAGGCATTTCCTCTGCAATCTGTTATGCGTGATTATCAGATTCCACATGCGAATTAGCAAACAGACAGCAAGTTTAAAAGTTTAAAAAATAGGCCATAGTCCAAAATAGTAGGATGTGATCAGATAAAAGGCAAAGGGATGAAAAAAATAATTGATCTGTAATACTAAGTGTTCTTGAGATAACCATGAGTGAAGAGAAAAAAGCCTTAAGCTGTAGGAACAGTATCAAGTGCCACTGAGTTACCACCAGACTATCTTTCTAGAGAGAAAAATCTGGAATTAGCCACCAAGAGGCTGAGAACTGAAGCAGATTTGTCTTGTTTTTAGCAGAATTTGCAGTAACCAGGCTTGTTACAGAGATAGGTACGTAAGCCAGAAGCCACCGGCTCTACCAAAACCTGCTTGTAGCAAGTCAGAAAGTGCATTGGCTGTATGGTCCTGTCAGCATAAATAAAAATAGCAGCAGCTCATGTACCCAGCAGCCCTGTTCAGCACAGACTCTTTTCAAGTGCCAGTTTTTACTTTGCAGCGTACAAGGGTGTCGTACAGCAGCTACTGTTTGTTTGGAAGTTGAGACACACATGCCCAAACAGCTGCATAAATTGCTTAAAATTCGTTGCTGGGATGCCAAGACTCCCAAACAGCAACAACAGAAATAAACATTTCAGTATCCTATTTCATCAGTTTCTGTAAGTTTAAACAGTACTAAATTTAAACAATACTTACAATTGGAAAAAAACCCACCAGTGTCTATTATTTTTCAAACATAGGCAGCACATGAAAATGCTCCCCTCTAAACTGCAGCTCACAGTTTTAAAGGACAAAACCACAGCTTTTACCCAAAGACAGAGGGGGAAAGAACTGATCTTTCTAGATTATTACGAACTCCTCTATAAACACACACAGGCTGTGACTATAAAGGAGCAGGTGAAGTGTCTGTTTCCTAAGCCTGTATGTTTAAGGCACTGTTACTGACCTATTAAAGAAGCTGCAATTTTGGTTACCAGTACCTATGCAATATTTAAATATGCAAGTTGTGAGGTAAATATGCAGTACTAAAAGATATACCGCACCTAGGCCTGCAGAACCGTGGCATTTCACTTACCTTTACAAATGAGGTCGGACAGCCGCATTCACTGCAGCAGGAAGACTGAGAATGACCTCTTACGGCAAGAAAACATCCAATACTTCAGATTAGTTTGCCCATGTGGAAGAACTTTTAACACTCCAAAATAATGTTTTTGTTGTCCCCACAAATCGTCCAACCTAATGTGAACTTTAAGAGGGGGAATCACACCAAGGAAAATTTTACTCTGTGCAAGAGGGTGTGCGAATGGCAAAGAATATGGAGGGATATATACTGACATTCACAGTCCTCTTCAGCCTGAAGCTGCATAAGCAGAGACCACCAAATGCGTTTTGACACATTCTAATAAAACTTGAGTCTAAACTGAAGATGGGCACAGTCAAAACTAAATCACACCATGTATCTTTACTGAAGGTGTCACATTCTGTCCTGCAAAAGAGTTGGTGACTCTTTGGTCTGTATCTCAGCACTGCCAAGACTATTCAAACAAGCACTAAAAGGCCAAGTTTCATATTAAGGATAAGACAGGTCTAGTTTCAAGACAAGAAATGGCAAATCAAGTTTGTACAATATTTAATAGAGCAGTTTCCCAGCAGACTCCTGACCAGAATTGTAACCAGACTTCTAAAAAGTATTATGTATTTTTAGATCTGAAAATTCGTCTTTATTTTTTTTACAAAATGGATTCCAGGAAGTTTAAAAGGCAATATCATAGAGGACTTCGGCGCAGAAATCAGGTGTAGTCATTCAAAGCATTCAAGTAGGAATATGGTAATATAAATATTTGAAAAGCATTTTTTATCATAAATGTTCAAAACAAAATGTATAACTCATTCCAAACTAAAAATTGAGCTTTATAGCACGTATTTCCCTGAACAAAAAAAAAAAGTAACTTTCGAAATATTTCTAAAGGCCTGAAAGCTTTTTCCTTGGTTAGTTGTATTAGAAGACTTGCCTCTGATTAAATTCCTTCCTTTCCAAATACGGAAAGTATTACATCAGTCCACTGTTAACACAGACAACATGTTGCAAATTAATTCTGGTATAGTATGTTCCAACGAAGCCTAGAGTATAAAGGTGCTGAGGTGGCTTTGAGTTTAGTAGTCGTCTCCTCTGCTAACAACCTCCTTGCACGTTGGGCGCAACAGTATAGTGTGCTCAAACTGTGCTGTGTACGAGCCTTTAATGTCGCACAAGGGAGGGTATGGATCCACTATTCCCAAGTCACACAGGTTCTTCAATGCCATTAGGTATTTACTCTCTCCCAGGCGATCCAGCCATCTGCGGCAGAAGGCAAGAGTACCAAAGTTTTCATTGATAACGTTGAGCAAGTGTTTTGCTCTTGGAAGCCTGACGGAAAAAGAAGAACATGTTTGAGAAGAGGTATCGCCAGCAAGCGTTCACTACAGACAAAAGCCAGACCAATTAAGAAAAGGGTTAGATTTCAAGGTATTTTAAGACTGCCCAGTCTTGGGATATCTTTCTACATCAATCGGGTGTTCTGTTCACATAAGAAAGTGCATTTTCTTCCTGCAAAAATATATCCTTCAAAGCAAATTTGAATGCTGTTCAATGCACTGGCCATCCATTTCAAATAGGGAAAGTTAGCTTGTGAATATATCTGCATCTAACTAGCCAGGCAAAATCATAAAAGGACAATTCATTTTACAAAGAAAAACAGAATTCTTCCTGATCCAAAGTGGTTAACAATTGGAACTAATTTAGGCACAAGCTTGGTGAAGTCAAATACTTGGTAAGCTTTTTATTCATACTTCTTACAATGTAAGCATAAAAATTAGAGATTTATAGATCTGCTAAGATATAAACTTATTTCCAAACATAAGCAGTTCCTTTCCAACCCTTCAGCTAATTCTTTGCCTCCCACTGCCCCTTTTTCATATTACTAGGTTGTTCTATGGAAACAAAATACAACTATCTAGAAAAGCATGTCTGCCTGCTATGTTTCTAACCATAGCAGTCTTCACTTCAGAAAATACGTTTCACTCCTAGAAATGCCAAAATGTAATCCCAGTGAAAACTGAAAATTCATAAGCTATTTCATTTCACAGCAACACACTGAAACAAGAACTTAAACCCCACAAAGTATCCAGACAAACAAAACAGATGACATGAATAGCTTAATATATTCTGGGAACAGCACTAAGGCAAAGATTGTGGCACACAACCATAATACAGATGTTGATTTAAATATCGATATACGTACATTTAATATATATACTAATATACAGCCATAATCTATATATTATTATTTTCAAATTACTAATGATAGGAAGTTACATAATTATGTATTTTCTCCACTGTCAGATTATTTGGAATAATTCCATATTGTTCCAAATTTACAATCAGAGCATATTTCATAACAAGAACATTGCTACCACCACCTTTTGAGTGCTCTGACAGCCAAATTAATTAATGAAGAACCTGCACTGTATCAAATTTGAACCCTAAGAGGGTAGGAGCGCTAGCACAATATACTAGCAAAAGAAAAACAGCAACAAAAATCCAACCTTATGGGCACATGTCCAACATCAAAGTTCTTCATATAATGAGAACACTCCATATCATCATGAACGACACCTTTTCCTGTGCTACCGAAGGTTTCTATAGCATATACTTCACCTTCCTAAGGAGAAAAAAGAAGGGAACATGTTGCAATATGAAAATAAGTGACATCGGGCCATTCTGGTATAATGATCTCAGTATAACAAATTCTGAATACAAGTAATTAAATGTGAATAGATTCAATCACCAAATCAATGTCGAGAAAAATTCAGTGTGGAAATTTCAGACAGTAAAGTTACAGACATCTCCAAGTCATCAGCTATTTATGTTAGTATCATTTTATTTGTTTCAAGCCATAAATATCAGCATATTTCTAGTCACAATTTCTCAAAGTCATTGCAGTTAAAACATGGTCAAAGCATACATCTAACATAGCTAAGAAACCACATTCTGCTGCAAACATTTGCTAACTGAAAGTATAGTTCAGACATAGCAAAGAGATGTTGATTACAGAGACTTACTGCACTGAAAAACTTTCTGCCCAATTTCTGCAAGAATTTTCTGGTAACAGCTACTAATATAAACCCTTAACCTGCTTATTTCCACTCCACAAGATTAATTTCTTCAAGAAAGGGAAGGTGATATGTATTGCAAGGGCATTATCAAAATTCTAGCCAAGAACATACTGAAATGCCATTATATAAGCTCATTTCTGCCAAGTGCATTCACACATCCTCAAAGGCAGGACTGTGAAAGGGACTTAAGATAGGACATCAAACATTAACGGACAGCAGAAGCTGGGCTTTCCAGTTTATTAACCTTCTTTTGAAGTCACAACCCAAAAATAAGAAGCCATATGAAAAGGAGTAACACAGCCTTCAAATTCAAGACAAACTCTTAAAGATGTACCTGAATATTCAACTCATTTCATTTAAAAAGACAAAAAGAAAAAAACCCCACACACAATGCTACCAAAAAAATTCACTTTACACCCACTTTTTCAGAATAAGGATCATCAGAGGTTCTGTTTCTCTCTATCACAAAAAACTCATTGGATTGCAGTTTGATACTATAATTAGCACAGTACAGTAAGAGCTTGGCTCTGCTCCACATTCTTCATTGGCAAAACTCACTGTCTTCAACAATGCAGGATGGTGTCCTAAGTAACCTACAGAAGCTGACGAAATTAAAAGATGTCTTCTCCCCAGTGTCTGAATATTCAATTAAAACAATCTCAAAGCTCTGAAATCTTTAAGTAAGAGTTTCTCAAAGAACATTTAAGTTTTATACTAGTAATATACTGATGATGGATGATATACAAGACCTAACCATTCACTAAATTAAAACAAGAAGGGCACACAAGCTTTTACACCTTCCTTTTCCAATAATCTTACTGCTTTGCACACTCCTATAGATAAGATGATAGTTAAAACTTTGTCATTTTGTTCACATTGTTAACAAGGTGATGAACAATTATGATACAAGTTTTGGGTGATGAGAGAGAGCTTCTTTCAAAAAACAATCTTGTCCAGACCAGGCCTGTCCCTTATTTAGCTCTTACACGTTGCTTTATTTACTCTGACAAGCTTACTAGTGATCATTGCTGATCAGTGATCAGGCTCAGAATGAAATTAAAAGCTTCTTACCTCATTACCAATCTTTTAAATAAGCCTTCTTATCTCGTTAGAACACAAGCTTATATCAAAATGTTAAATCTAAAGCCTAAACCTATCAAAATGTGTAACCTAGATCTCAGGTTACATATTTTAATGCTGCCTTTCCCATTGGTATAGTTTGCCACACCAGGTACAGCAACTTCTCTTCCCCTGCTCCAAAATGCTTTTCAAAAATTTTTAATCTAGTCTCTCACAGTAACTAGAAATATGCTTAATTATTTTGTATTTGCAAAGAAAAACGGCACTGAAAGCTTTTCAATAAAAATATCTAATTGTATGTGCAGAAAGTCATCCAAAACTACAACACTAAAAAACTATTTCTCAAGAAAAGCAAGAAAAGATTGTTATTTTATCTTTTTAATTCCAGAGTGAACAAACAAGGAAAGTGTGAATGACTGATAAGTCTGAACACTCTTCAAGAAAACTCTGGTCACTCAAATTCAGCCCAAAATCTGAACTCCAGTCCTTGTCCCTGCTCCTAAGCGCAACACTCCAACACTGCATTTAAGTAATGCATACGCATTGAGAAATAAATATGCCAAGAGTTTCCATAAGCATCACTAAGGCCATTCAGATGTCAAGGTTTTTATAGCTGTTGCTTGGTGTTTTTTTTTTTTTCTTTTTTCAAAAAAAGAGCAAGGTTCAAAGGCTTCAATTTCAGACAGTGTTAGATACCAGAACACTCCAGGGCTAAATGGAGAAGCCACTGAGCTGAAACAAGAGCGATCACTCCTTTACAGGAACACTACAAAGTGCAGCAAAGTTTTTCCTCTGTTGCTATTATCCACCAGAATCACAAATATTAAATGTTAGGACCACACAGAAAATATTATTCTTGCAGTGACAGTTGGGTAAACTTAACAGAAAGATTTATGAACTCCATTTACCTCCATTCTTGTGGCTTCTCCTCCTTTCACAATGGGCACCGTTTTTCCAGCATGTATCCTATACGGCCCAATCGAGTGTCCATTCAAATTCCGAATTGGTTTCACTTTTGAAGAAAACATTAATATTACAGGCAATTTTCTAACAAATGCTAAACCCTTTAAGGCAATTTGGTTTGTTAGCCCATACTGAAAGTACTACAGTGACTCATCATATTCCAAAGAACTAATCACAAAACTTGTACAAATTCCGGCCAAAGCACAAGTTAGTTTTGCATGGTATATCAAAACTTAATTACTAAAGACTGGCAACTTCAACATTAATAAAAGCTTATTAATAAAGCCAAACAGCAGGTATCAAATTATTTGTACATTTTGAAACAGTTGTTTAGCCTTCAGTTTATCTGTTCAAGCTACAATACTTGCAAGGATAATCCAAGAACATTCCTCCAGAGGAACAGCAAGACAGCCAGAAACACGTATTTATGCAAGACTCACACCCTACTTCTAGTACAGTGATCTTTCCAATATAATACAAACAAATCAATATTTGTACAAATATATACATATATTACTCTACGAAGAACTATCCTTGTATAAAGAACTTGCCTTGGTATGTTTTGCCATCAATTTCAACCTCATAAGACTCCATAACTTCTTGTATGGCCTCCCCCACATCACAGAGACGTACATCTATCCCAGCACACTGAAAATAAAGTGCAAATATAAACGGAAAATAATTGCAGAGTTTACTGTAGAAGACTTAGTAAATGACACACATATTGATCATACCTTTATTCCAGTATTTGTGGCATCTTTTACAGCTTCTAATAGTCTGTCATATTTTGGATTGAATGTGACTGTAAAAGCACAGTCAATAATACGACCTGAAATCAGCAGAAGTTAATTAGCATCATAGTCTTTGCATTGAAATATGTTCTCAAAGTTTTAATTCATAAATGAAAACTAACCACTAATATGTGTCCCAAAATCTATTTTGCAAATGTCGTCATATTGCAGGACTGTTGGATCTCCAGCATTGGGAGTGTAGTGGGCGGCACAATTATTCAGAGAGCACCCAGTAGGAAATGCAAGACCTGCATTTAAACCATTTTCCTTTATCAGCTTACGTGAGCAGTCTTCTAGTTTTTCACTAAAAGGCAGAGGGGAGAAGAAAAAAAGAGAACATAACAGTTGTCAATATTTCTTATGATGACTTCAAATCAATGCAAGAACAAAACCTCAGAAAAAATATTCAAGCAAATGTTCTGATTTGACATCTTAAACTACTTGTATACTAGCTAGGAGGAGACCCTAGACTAGAAAACATAAGTACAACATCACGATCTTCAGTTCTTGGTGTCGTTTCTTCTACCCCTTCTTGGGCAAAACTGAGTATTTCACTAGTGTTTTTATTCTAAATGTAAAATATCCATCCTTTACAAGCTACATTTAACCAATTCTTCCTGAGCAGCAAGTTACACAACAAAAGTTTAGGTACATTAAATGCATTTTTTCAATTACTGAGATTTAAAATGGAAAGAAAAAAGAAAAAAAAGAAAAAAAAAAAAAAAGATGCAATAGTATAGTCCTCTCATTTACTATTTTTTTTAATTCAAGAAGGATTTTTTTTTTTAAATTTAATTTAAGCAATAACTGTGATAAAAGAAAACCTTATGAGACTATCATTTGTTCTTGGTTTTTGTCTACTCTCAAGCTGTTCGCTGCTGGAAAGCTACAGACACATGTCCACCAGCGCACACTCCTACAGTGGCACTGAATTACATAAACTGCAACTCGCTCCTGTGCACCATACTCTGATTTTATTTAAGAAAGCTATTCACTCAAAGCAAACTGGAAAAAGAAGAGAGCTTATTTTAACAGGCAAGTCCCCATAGCCTGAGGTACTTTAGGAAGAAAAGTCATGTTTTGAAAAAATTATTGCTTATAACAGTCAAACTCTATAATTCAGTATGTCAGATTTGTTTCAGCCACACTAGTGATTATTAAGGCAGTTGTTTCTTCCACTTTCCCTGACTGTATATTATTTCTTTCTGTTATCCTCGAAGTTACCTTGGGGATCAGCTCTGATTAGCTTCCTTACTATCCTACTCTTGTCAGCACAGTCCTCAGTCATACAAGGCTGAAAGCACCTGATTTTGGAAGCTAAACTGTCCCGGATCAGTGCAGTACTTGGACAGTAAACATTCACTCTAGATACACTGAAGGACAGAAAAAGGAATAGTTGGAAGAATCAAGAGAATCAGTCCAGGGTAGTTATTTCTTAAAACTTTACCTTAATCAAACTCATGTTTATCTTAACCCATTTGCTCAGTTATTTCTTATCAACTGAGAATAACACAAATAAACATTGTGTTTCTCCAGAAACATCAGCCAGTGAAGACTAAATACAGATAAATTCTTCCTGCCCCGGACTGACTACACAGTCATGCCGTTTTTATGCCTCTTTCTCAACGCCCAGCCTCAGACTACACCTGCAGTGCCCATCCCCAAAACTTCACTGACAATTCTGGCATGTTTACTGCCACTACCGCTGCTTCTCTCAGCACCACTGCAGAACTTATGTGCAAGAGTAGTCGGGGCACAGAACACTAAAATCAAGCATGTGCTCAAAATAAGTGAACCTAACGGAAAGCTTAATTTGAAATTCAGTATGATCCCAGGCCCTGGAAAACTGCATATGCTAATCATGTTATAGGAGGAAACATAAAGGAAATAATTGGGGATACTGGCTGCATACTTCAAATGGAAACCTCCCCGCCCGCCAACACTAATGGCACATCCAATTAAAGCACACAAAATTGAAATTAATTCCCCCCCTGCTCTGGAGAAAGAAAAATCTATAGCAGAGGTCTTTGAGAAGATTTGTGTCCTCACCAGATTTCTATCATTGTCATTCCAGGTTTTATCCAGCTCATAACATATTTCCTCACTTGTCTGTGTGCCTCCGCAGCCTCCCGAAAATCATTCCAGATTTCCTCACTGGCTTGGTCTAGTGCTTTCTTTTCTTCACTGGTTATTCTCCAAGCAGCTGTTCGCCTTTAAAAATAAATAAAGCATGTCATGAAGAGTTACTATAATTGCAGCAGTCGTTCCAACTCCTGTCTAAAGCCTGCAAAGTGTGAATAAACCAGACAGGTGTATGTTCCCCTGTGCAACAGAAAAGATCCCGATTCAGACAATTTTGAGAATAAAGGAAGCCTATAAAAAACAACCACCACCACCACCCCCCCCAACTATCATCACCACAGACTGGCACCTATAAAAAGCAGTAATATTGAAGCAAAAAATAATTTTGTATGCATAGAAATTTCACTCTGACCATGAATCAATTTATTCCCATTTTAAAAAACCTTACCTCCCAGCCTCCCAAAAGCTCAGAGAAGCTGTGTGCTTGAAGGACACATAATACTTTACAAAAAGACAGCAAAGGCACATAAAATGCAATTCTACCTTGAGTTTAGCAGGGCGAATCACTGCAACATGCTGTGCTCATGCATAAAGTTTATTTTTTGCACAATCTTACTCATTCAGATAGTGCTCTACCTATACGGAGAAGAATCTCAACACTGTAGCGTAGCTTCTTGGCCAGAAAACAGAGACAATAAGCTCCTTCAAAATTTAAGAGCTTGCAGTTCCATTCTCCAAATAATTGGGTAATAACACCTAACACAGGGCATAGTAACTATGACACACGCCAGGAAGTTACCTTCTAAATTTGCTGGATGGTGAGCTAATATTTGTTCCAAGAGAATACTACTCATTTTAACTCTTCAGTAGGTTCATAGAACAAATACAAGAATAATTTTCAATACAAGACTAAATATATGACTAGTTTTGAATATGGGTTTTTATTAAGCCAGAAACTATACAACTAAGGTTCCAAGAAAACAAACAAAACAAAAACCAAAATAAAAGTAATTTAGCCACTCCAGCAACTGTCAGAACTTAATTAAAAGACTACCCTTCTGACTACAAAGTAGAGACACCTTTCAAATGGTGATAACTCAAAGAAGTCTGTATGTGCTATGCAGCACATCCTAGTAGGTGGGCCATAAAATAAAAGGGATGATGGACAAGATGGACCAAAGATACTGTACTACACCAAAGTTTCCAAATTTAGAAATTATCTTTTACCTTTACGTAAAGGAGTTGATTCTAAGCAAACAACTGAATATGCAGAGTTAAAGGACTAATTTTTGAAATCCAGAAGTGTAACTACTTACCTGTTTCACAGACACGTAACTTGGCTCCACTCTAAGAGTTTCCTTCACAGCCAAAAACCAGGTATGAGTAGGCCAAGAGACTATGCCCTGCAATTTTGCTGCATTTTGAACTAAGTATTCATACAGTGTTAAGAGGCTTGCAATCCTAAACCAGAGTTGAAAAGATAAAGAAGGATAATGGGCTATTCCATAAAAGTTTTCAGAGGATGACCAGAGGATCCAAATATTTTGATACCCTTTTGTTTGATGCCCTTGAACTTCGGGCTCATTTTCAGATAAAGTAACAACAATGCAGAGGGGAAATCCCATGCTTACTTTTCTGATTCACTTTCTTGCTTCAACAGCAAGCATCACACATACTACTCTTACAATTTGCCTTAACACTGGTAAATTACACCAAAAAAACCCCCATAGGTAACAGGCTGCAACACCTGAGTGTCCTCACTGCACTTGGAAATTGGACTAGTGCCAGAACCATAGCCATGGCACAAGAAGATGGAAAAGGTGTACTGCAGAAAAGCAGTGGGGAGAGGGACTTAAGCAGCCCTTCAGACTGCTGGGGATTGAAGCAGGGAACACCCTCTGGTAGCAAGAGCTGATGACAGAGTCTGGCAGTTGCTCTGCCATCAGTCATGGACATAAGTGCAAACTCCAGTAAACTGGCAGTAAGCCATCCTCACTCTATGCTGCTGTATTTCAGCATATAGTCACACCGTGTAAGACAACCGGGGGGCAAAATCGCCTCTACATTTAAAAACACATTATCAGACCCAAAGCGTTTTGCTGCACCACTGCCACCTGGAAGCTCTGGAAAGGAGGCAACAAGAAATCTTGCTCAGGCCTAATTACTTCAGGACATCAGAAAAATCAACTAATCACATAAATGTTGCACACCAAACATCAAGTCCTCCAGCAGGTACATGAGCCAGCAAGCTTTTCCAAAGACAATCTCCCAACATGCTGGCTACCACATAAATCGGCTTAAGAAGTTTACCTCTTACTCCAAGACATTTGTTCCCATTTTTCACTCCAGCTCACAGCCCCAGTTCTTACTACTACAATCTTTAAATTAAAGAGACTAGAACTGTGCTGAAAACTAGATTTTAGTGATCAAAATACAAGAATTCCAGAAAATACCCCCCCCCCGGTTATTTTAACCCAGATAACAGCACAGAGGCAGAAACAAGCTGGAAGGGACAAGAATGAGAACTCCCTAACCCCACTTTAACAAAATGAGTGTACCAAGAAATATTGCTTATAGCTTTTCTAACTTCCCGGTCACATAATTTCAAATTCAGGTGTCTTCAAAAAAACCACAAGCCTTCAAACAGAACTAAATACCGATGATAAAAATACCAAAGCTGTTAGTTCAACTTGCCACACAAAATACACAATTATAGGTTGATGAGAAGTAACTTTAGAAAGTATGTGACGCCAACAGTTCAGATCAGAAGTCCAACTCTTTAAAAAAAATCAAAAGGCAATACCCTGCTGACCTCAGCATGAATACAAGAAGCGGCACAAAAATGCTTCACCAAAATACAAAATGAAACTATTATTCAGAATAGGAAATATCCAAGCATTCATGCCAGCTACTAACTTAAGTAGCTACTTAAGTCAGGAAATGCTAAAGTAGCATCACAAGAGTTAATTGTTTAAATTAGAAACATGTTTAAGCATGTACTTGCTTAAACAAATTATATAAAGAAACTATTTCAGGTTACTTAGAAGAGTTTATTCTTTTTCCACAGCAGAACGTTCTTGGTACAGAAAAGATGCCCCACTTAAATCCTGTTAGCAAAAGTTTGGTTTTGTTGTTTTGCATGCGTTCGTTTGTTTGGGTTTTTACCACTTTCAAATGAATAGTAGTGAACCCAGAGTAAAACATGTAATCTGCAATTAGCTGGGTATGTAACAGACATATAAAAACAGTGTTTCATTTGTTAATAAACAATGAACACGCCTGAGATACTTATAATCTAATTTCTAGATTGCTTAAATCATGTCCTTCTGAATGTGGTATCTGCATATACAGACAAACACTTAACTCTTAAGCATGAAAGAATCACTCCTGCATCAGCTTGTCAGGACTACCCTGTGAAAGTTCTTCATAAGCACACTAATATCGTAGATACAAACAAGGCAGCCATTTATAAATAAATGCGAGCACACCTTGCAATCAAGTTGAATTTAGAAGCAGAAAAGGCTTCCTCAAAACCAAATTTTAATCTCATAAAAATGAAATAATATCATCTGTGAATATCTGAACACGATTTATAGGATGTACTAGACTCTTGACTATGTTGCTTACACTCTATGAGCAACAGGCATGACTTTAAACAACCAGTAAATGTTTCAAAGTAATTTGATTCTGTAAAAAAAGAGTAATTGAACACTAAATAATGCTTTCAGAAATATAAACATTTATCTACTCACCTCCCCCTCTGGTTTAAACTATTATGTCAGAGTTTTAATTCAAAATTTCCTGGAATATTTTCAGTAATACTTGGTCTTTTCATTCAGATGTTAACGCAATTCAAGCTAACTCCACATCCCCCTCTAAGTAAAACACGACCTCCCACAACACCGCATGTAGGAAACTCAAGTCAAGCTGGTATATCCTAGTTCCTAACAAAGCATAAGGAAATAGTATTACCCTATGAAAACATAAGGATGCAGATGTCTGTTCCAGTAAACCACCAGACGCTGCTGCTTGTTTAGTAAAATTGCAAAATATTCCCATGCTACTCTGAATTACAAAAAACAGGTTATAATAACTATATATTTATACAAAGAGAAGCAAAGTGCAGAGTACACCATTCAGGCTTATAAATTAAACTGTCTCATTCTCTGAGATAACAAGTTGACATCCAGGCGCGTCCAAACTGCTGCATAACAGTGTCACACCTCTCTGAATTTTAAACTTTCACTCAGTTCTAATTCAGACTATATTTTTCTTATAAGGTGCTTACTGAAATACTGCTGGTCCCCTGGGTCTCACGGTCTCCTGCCTCATGGCAATTCTGCTCATACAGGCTATACCTCAATTAAAAGGGTAGGGAAGGAAGAACATCTCTGGCCTGAAGACTTC
The DNA here is from genome assembly GCA_013399365.1 of Pampusana beccarii. Classification (NCBI taxonomy): domain Eukaryota; kingdom Metazoa; phylum Chordata; class Aves; order Columbiformes; family Columbidae; genus Pampusana; species Pampusana beccarii. The sequence continues at coordinate 280,335 of VWYH01003111.1, read as the reverse complement.
ATTTTAGACAATCTAGTTGTACATTAACATTTTTGCAATTCAGAACATCCAGATGACAGTGTTTATATTTTAAAAATATTTTAAAACACTCACCCATCTTGTGTTGGTGGGTATTCACATTCTTCACCCTTCGGGAATACATTGCTGGGAAATAGATCACATATTGGAATAGATGGTGGGTCTGTCTGGACCTTAGCTGTTGGAGTATAATTTAAGAAAGTTTTACAAATGGTACACTCGAAATACTTAGCCTACAGAGCCAAAACGCACCCCAATTTTTTTTTCCGCTGCCAAGAACAGCACTTAAACATGACTATACCAAATATTCATGCAGTCTATTTTTGTGCTTGATACCTACGTCCTTTCTTCTTTTTCTTCTTCTTCTTCTTTTTCCCTGTTGCTCCATCTCCTTCACCCTCTCCATCTACAGGAAAGAAAGTGCTCAGGTGAATATAAAACAACCTTAAAGAACAAAAAAATTCTGAATGAGACACAAAACCATCCAGACTATCTGGAAACGCTTCTTTAAGAGCAGAATTTAATGGATTAAAACAAGATAGCTAGAAGCTGCCACCAAACCATTAGCATTTTCAGTCCCTATACCAAACACAGACCTAAGAAAATACTTTCTAAAGTTGTGACTTAAACGTATCACCAAACAGAGGAAAAAAAGCAGCTCAGGGAAAGAGTTTTTGAGAAAGTCCTACTTCAAATTCCTCTATTCTCAATACACGCAGAAAGATGTCTGGAGAGTTGGGGGAGGGCATGAGAGAACTGTATTAGACACAACAGCTATCAAAAACCTAGGACCTACTGCTTCAAACACACACTCTGATGCTACAGCTAAAGGAACTTAAAGCATCTGGAAAGATAAAAAAACAAAACAAGTAAAGATGACAGCACTTAGGTCAGGATGAGTTTAATCTGGACATTAACAGGGAAAGCCAAAACCAGCACAAGCAAAACTACTGCATGTGGCATGTACCAGTGGGAGGTTTTCAGGAGCACAGCATGTTAGCACCAAGAATCAGCCACACCACGTTACAGTTACATTTTGGAGTTAGCAATAACCCCCATGGACTTCACGTTTGGCTACATCTAATGCTTAGTTACTTCACCCACAATGAAGCCTTTATCTAACGTGATACCATCTCACTAAACCTGCTCGACCTCACCATAAACACATTTCAAAATAGGTAAGTACCAGATGATCCTTGCGGTCCTTTCCAATCTGGTATTCTATGATTCTATGAAGTACTAGTCATCTAGATTTAGAACATTTATTTTTATCTAAAGCAAGGAGTAAAATTGAAAGAACTTTCAGAATCAAGCCAAAGCACTGCTATTTCGAATGACTTTATACAGAAACTTGTACTTGCTCATTTATTTAAAAACAAAACCAAACCAGTCACTAGAGATTTCAATCCTCTCATGACGGTCAGTGTCATCCACATTTTTATGCCATAGTGACTACTGTAATCCTGCAGCTGGGGCAAATTCCAGTAATGTCTCAACCCTGCTACTCCCCAGCTCATTTTGGCATTAAGGAGCTTATTTTAAATGTCTGCAAAAAATTGCAAGTATAACTTGTACTACTAGTGTAACTGCAACATAGTCCAGCCTACCAGATTCTCCATCAATCCATATTTCACTGGCAGCTGAAAAACCTTAATAGTGCACAAAAATGTCTTTAAAATGTAGTAACCTCACCACATTTCTCTTGACCTTGAGCTGTGCTCAAACCATGCATCAAAAAATGAATTAGACGTGACTCCACTCCATTCACCAAATGATTTTTGGATTTTAATTTTTTTTAAACACTAGGCCTAACCTGCCAAAAGAACACAGCATTTCTTAATTGCTATCGCTGTTGCTTTCTGCTTATTGTGGCTTTTTCATACATCACTGCACGTGAATCTGCCAACTGCAAGCCAAACTAACCGGGCCTATGCTTCCACGTCCTTGAAGACTGCTGCAGACTAAATGTGCTGCCAGAAACATAACCTGAAGACAAACAGGGTACTATTGGTCAGCTGCAGAACTTATTCAGCCGGTTGTGAAAACAATTTTAGCCAGAAAAGCAATTTAAGAGCTTTGCAAAACCAAGAGCTTTGCAAAGCCCAACCTTATGTCGTTTTGGTATAGCTGTTTAAGAACTTGGCCTAATATCATGCAAAAATGTTATCTATCAGCATGTTTTAACACTGGAACGGAAAGCTGAAGAGCGCTTCCCAGTATCTCCTGGATTTTGAAAGGTATACAGTCTCATTTCTGAGGCCACTCAGTTATGGGCTTATCAAGGAAAAAAACCACAAAGTGGGTACGTATTTTATTGGTTTTAATCTAATGCAGCACCCTGTCTTAAGCAACACCCCTGAAACTACACAATTAAGATGGCAAGTGTCAAGAACCAGTATAAGCAAGAACACAGTGTCTTCAAAAAGCTTGCAGCAATTTTTATTTTTCTGCAAAAATATTATTGCTTTTCTAAAAACACATCCAAGCCTAACATGTGGAAAAAAGGAGGATTATTATTTCGGTGGTAGCACCACTCATATTTTGGTTTACAGTTTCCAATACTGCAATACTAATTGCTAATACTGTAAAAAGCATAGAAGAACACAGCACTTCATCTGCGACTAACAACGTTATTTCTCCCGAGATGGAACTATAACTATTCTAGTAAATTTCAAATTCTTTTTTCATGGTGTAAAGTTTTCACTATCCTCCTCATACTTCATACTTTAGTTGCAACAATGGCAAAGCACATATCGTATTCATTATCTTTCAACTCCATAACCTGAAATATACCATAGAACAAATAAGCCATCAGAAGATACTTCTATGGAAAGTAATTGCATAAAACTGGATGCTATATACATAGATTAATAATGCACAAAGATAAATTTATTTGTAATTTTATGTACCCCCGCACACTTATTTCATTTTTAAAAAACTTCTATAGCTAACTTATTAAATTAAATTCTGGAATGATGAATTCCAGCAACAGTCAACTAAGAAGATTTCTAAGTAGAACAATAAAAATCATTGCAGAATGCTAAACCAACTTTAAACGCTAATTCACAAGACGGAAACTAAACTACTAACTTGAGAAATGTATTTTCTTAAATGTCCATGTCTATTGAGAATCACTCACCAAAAGAACACAAAGACAGCATTTTTCCCACATGTTCCAACAGAAAAGATGCATCCAGCCTGGATTTCAATACAGATACTTCCATGGCACTTGCTTACAACATTGGCTGCTTAACACAAGCAACACACAAGGTATATGCCTTGCTTCTGTCCTAAGATCGCCCTTCTTCATTTTTAATAAAAAGTAGGATTATAGATTAATAGGTTTCAAGTCACTGGTAAAGCCTCTAAGACCTTCTATTAATTAAAATACTCCCTTAAAATTTTCTCTGTATTTTTTTTGTTCTAAGAGCCATTATTTGTAACATAAATTTATACTGACCACGGTAATGCAAATGAGAATGTTTCATTGTTTACCTTATCTTAAACTAAACATTTCCATACAGTAATAAGATGCTTGAAAGCAAGAAGCTTTAACAAAGCTGTGACCCCTGATATTATATATGCATGTCTGAGAGCTAAATTGTTGCCAAAAAAGTAAAAACTACATATAGTTGATTCTCAGCTCTCCCAAGCTAAAAAACTAAACCAAACCCAAAGCAAACCCATCTGTAAAGGTTTGTTAATACTGGAGTCCTGAAAGAAGTTGAAACTGGAAATGTCAAGAGAAAAGATAAATTATACTTGCCTTCATCATCATCATCTTTCTCCTTCTCCTCCAGTGCTTGTTTATCCAATTGTTTTGCTACATCATCAAGAGTACCTTCCATTTCTTTATCTGTTTCTTGTCCTGTTTGTAAAATTAAAGTTTGACTTACAGTAAAACGGCAGCTCCACATTAGTAAACAACAGCCCCCAAAACTTTGTAGAAATATTACGTGGTATTCATCCTACAGATACCAGAGCACAGGTGGCATTTTTTTTTAAAGCAGTCCCAACGTGTAAGACTGTAGTGTGCTACAGTGACCGCTAATGTTATTGAAACTTGCATATAAAGGTAGCATTATCCAGACGCTTCTGATCAGTTTTTTTCTGCCAGGGTAACTAATTCGCCTTGCCATAGCAGCTGCCTGCTCTTGTGAGATAATATGGGCGTGCAGCAGATAATTATAAACGCACAGCATGATCATCACTAACTGCTGGCCTGCTAAAACAAACCCAAACCGTAGTTCCTTTACACGATTTGCCCAGACTTGCTCGGGCTCTCTGAGAGAACCTGGGAGGTGTACAGAGACTCCATCACGCGGGGTGACTTTTACAGCAGCAGTCGTACGCCTTTCCCCCCCCAGGGCATACGAGGGGATGGGGGAAGCTGTGACTTCTCCAGCGCACACCGGAGCAGGGAGGGCTCCCCGAGCCTCAGCTTCGCTGGAGCCGAACGGCAGCTGCACCCCCCGGGTCCCGCCAGCCCCTCCCGGCCGAGGGGGTCCCTTCAGCCCGCGCAGCCGCCCCGGCCCGGGACAGCGGCCTCGGCGGTGCCCGCGGCCCGCACCACAGGGCCCTTCAGCCACCCAGAGCCGCCCGCCGCCGCGTACGAGCGCCGGTGTGCCGGCCCGCGGCCCCTCAGCCCGCCCCGCCGGCCTGTCAGCGGAGCGTCCCGGCGCGGCGCGGCCCGGCTCCTACCCGCGGGGCCCGCTTTGCCCTTCTTCTTCTTCTTGCGCTTCTTCTTGGCGCCATCCTCCGCGCCGAGCCCCGCCGCGCCGCCCTCCGCGCCGTCCTTGTCCTCAGGCTCCGGCGGCAGCTCGCCGTTGAGGTGCTTCTCCGCCTCGGCGGCAGCGCTGCCCGCCGGCCCCACGCCCGCCATGTCGCCGCGGCCGCGCCGCCTCCCACACACGCTGCGAGAGTGGCTCTATGGTGAGCGCGGGGCACGCCGGGAAGGCTGGAGGACTCCAGCCGGGGGAGGAGGAGCGCGGGGAGGGGCGGAGGGAGAGGGCTCAATTCACAGTGCTTGGGTGACAGAAATCGCCTTCATATAACTAGAGTTCAGTTTGGTCATTGGAATATGATCTGTTCAGCCTGGAGGAGACTGAGGGGATACCTTATGGCGCCTACAGCTTCCTCACAACGGGAGGAGGAGGAGGAGGGGCAGGCACCCGACTCTTCTCTTTAGCGACCAGTGACAGAACCCAAGGGAATGGCAGGAAGATGTGCCAGGGGAGGTTTAGGCTGGACATTAGGAAAAGTTTCTTCACCCAGAGGGTGGTGGACACTGGAACAGGCTCCACAGGGAGGTGTCGCAGCCCCAAGCCTGACAGTGTTCAAGAAGAGACTGGACGGCACCCTCAGACACATGGTGTGAATTTTGGGGTTGTCCTGTGCAGGGACAGGAGTTGGACTCAATGATCCTTCCTATCCTTCCTATGTCCCTTCCAACTCAGGACATTCTATGACTGTAAGATGACAAGCCAATAGTAACCACAAAGGTTTCAAATATGCAGGCTGAGGGTCAACTCTGTCTTCATCAGCAAGTATCTTCTCGGGGAAATAAAACAAACAAACAAACAAATCTTCCTTCCTAAAACAAAGCAGCCCTTTCCCAGTAGGAGCAGCTGCCATGAACTGTTCTATAACAGACATGAGAGAGAACTTGTACAGAAGGCAAATAATGTAAGAAAAAATAACGTGTTCCAAGTCCCATGGAGCAAATGTGGTAAAGGGCACTGCCTTGTCCCCTTTCTGCCACTACCTATAAAACCAAAGAGAAATCCCCATATTATCAGCATTCACTAATGGTTCATTAAATCAGACTCATTCTTAAAATTCCTGTACTGAGCTCACACTTTTCACAGGTTTTCTACTAGTATAGCCATGCTGGCTAAAAATACTATTTTTTTCCTTCCTTACCGGTATATTGGAACAACTCTTGCCTTGGATGTATTTATAGTACATAGTATAATACAGTTTATAACTTACAAAGGTTACAAATGGGTCTTAGCCTGCATAACTGTGTTTTAAAATGCTTCTGCAGCCAGGTCTTTGCTTGGGAAAACTGGTAATGCCTTGTACCTCACTGAGGCACAAATTCTGCCCCCTTGGCCCTGCGGAGGCCAGCTGCTCGCTTCCATTTCCCCCCACGGCTCAGACCAAGGGGCACTCCTGGCCTGCTGCGATTCTCAGCAAGCACAAGTTTTCAAAAGACTAAGCTAATGTCTAGTACTGATCAAACAAACTCCATCCTGGTCTGTGCAGGTGTCGCAGCAGCATGTTCTCCAGTGCTTTTGCTTGTAGGAGCGCTTGAACATGGAAACATCCAGCTGGGCCTTTCGTGGCGCCAGGCTGGGTGCTGGTAAGCTTCCTTCCTTGGGTTTAATGCACATTCAGAGCAGTGAGACATGCTCCACCAGTTGGGAATCTCTATGGTACCACATGTTGCCCATTTAAACCATGTTGTAATATATCCATGTCAATTCATATAACTGGACCACCTCCAGGAGGGTCCTGTAACTATGATTAATGCAGAATAAACCTTGCATGGTAGAGCAGGTAAGCCCTTTAATGCTCTGCTGCTATTTTCCTGCTGTTTTGTTGCCCCTACTGCAGTCAGAATTGGTGCTGTCTGAGGCTGATGAAGAGAGCTGTGGAGGAATAGCTCTTTCTCGTGCTGAGAATGGATGACACAAAAAAGCACACATGGTAATGTTGTCTAGAACACTTTTTGTTTATTGCTTACCATTCTAGTTTTCCAATTAGGTAGAAGAGAACTCTACGGAGCTAGGTGGTGGTGGTTTTTTTTTTTAATGGTTCATGGCAGGAGGAGGGAGAACCATGGGTCAAATTCCCTGAGTTCTCCGTTTTGAGTCATCTTAGATCTTCCTGTTGTACATTTATTGTAGATGGGCACTGTAATGGTCTTGAGAGATCTTATAGCAGTGTTTGTGCTTTTGTGTTTGATTTTAATCCATTAGTCTCCGATGTACCAGACTGTTCTTACCCCTCGCTATATCGCCTTTGGTGCCTTTGACAACCTGAAAAAGAGAGTTACTAGCTTGTGCTCCTGGCTCCTTCGCTCCGGTATGTGCCAAAACAGACAAGTTGCCTGACCATGGACTTCATTGACTCTAGAACTGAAGTCACAGATAAAGGAGGCCATGAAGTCTACAGAAGCACAGGAAATACAGAAAGATTGATGTTGAGCAGAGATAGATAAACTAAAAATAAGGCAGGTAAGAATACACCTTCTGCAGAGCTGCAGATGTGAGATTCAGAAGTAAGGGCATCAGAAGAAATGGGACAACAAGGAGAACAAGTATTTCTGTAATCAATTGAATTAATGAAGCCAGTTTTCTCAGAAGGTTGTTTTTTTCCTCCCCAGAATGACTCCAGCACCATTCATGATCGCTGTGGTACCCTGATGCAGAGAGAGATGGATTGTGCTTTGATAGTACCACATGTGCAGTTGATCAGCGGGCTGGTGCCACACAGTTCAGCAGAGTTTGCCTTGCCTTTTTCTGGTGGGGACCACTTCCTTGGGCCTCTATTGTCCACCCAGCTGCTGATTTTCACAAACTGTGTCCAGGCGTTGTTATCTTTGGGTGTGTTATTCTGCCAGATCTGTCTGAAACTGGACATTTGCATAAAGCTCTCTTCCTTAAAAAGTAGGCTAAAAATAAATCATATAGAGGAGTCACACTTCATTTACTAAAGCATATACATAAAAAACCTAGCAGACTGAAAGAAAATTGGCAGGGAACTAAAAGAGGCAGGATTTAACAACGTGTCTCTACAGTCTGAGGTGATGCTATGCACTAAGCGCCGTTACGAGACCGAGGAGCACTCCATAAGCTATGTTATTAGGCTTGCAAAGAAGGAGGCACGCTGGATGGAGCAAAGTTAAGCACCTTCCAGGCTACGCTGCCCCCAGCCCCAGAATTAGCACTATACTTCAAATAAGAGAGGACAGATAGCCAACAGAATAATAGCTTGATAACCAACAAGCAAAAATAGGAGTGCTGAATGAAAAAATCACAAAGTGGGTGTAAGAAGCTGGACTGACTGCATTAACAAAGCGAACATTAACATGAACAGACTGATAGCTGGACTCCACGTTCCCCATCTGGCTGCTTTTAAGAGGACCTGGTCTTTTAGAAGCAGAGACTGAGCCACATCTTGTAGCATGCCCTTACCAGCTCAGATTTTTTTACCCTTCTTCTGTTATTGCTAGTCAGCTGTTCCTAGCACTTAATATACATTATAGTAATGAACGCTATGTTTTCCAATTTCATGCTATTCTGGTCAGCATGATAAGGAGACAGTATTGAACAGGCCACAGGCCAGAACAGAGCTGTGAATACCATTTTTAGCTAGAGAAATATACCAGTTTTTTTGTTTTCTCGCAGTGGCTGTTCCTTTTCTGAAGCAGCCTCCTGGATAAAGGCAGGCACTGGATAGGGAGTTAAGGGAAGGGCTGAATGCAGTCCAAAGCATCTGGTAACTAAGCAGCAGGACTCAAAAGCCTTTCCTGAAAGACAACATAGAGACTCACCTCTTCTTTTTCTTCCAAGGAGTCAGCTCCCATTGCACTGTTTTCCTAGCAGAAGAAGTTACAATCTTAAGGAAAATACTTCTTTCAGGGTATGTTATGTTTTCTTTTGTGTTTTCTTTTCAAGTTATACGTAAGTGTCAAGAAATGGCATGAAGTGGAGTGGGGGAGCTGTCTCTGAGAGCTGTGGCTTAATCCTGGAAAGAAGGGGAGAAAGGATGACTAGGGGGTAAGTGGCCTGTATCAGTCCCAAGAGGAGTTGAAAGGAGGGATGTTATATTTGTTTCTGTTTGTGTATCTGGGGCTGATGCCATTATTTATGTGTTCATGACACTTTAATACCCTTAATCCTAACTTAGGGCCAAAACGCATAGTCCTTACTCAACTCTAAAAATCCACTGAAGTCCAATGGGACAAGTTTTATGATTAGAGGTTAAATTTTGAGCCTAAAGGCTGAATGTAGACAAAGAAAATGTTTCTTGCACGAGAGCAAATGTATTTTATGAACTCTAGAAGGAAAGATATTCCCCCTCACCAATTGCTGAAGACAGACAACACTTGTACTTCTTCAGCCATCATCATCCAGCTGTAATTTAGTGTTGGAAGGACAGCTATCACCAAAAAGTGTCTTCTTCAGCATGAGCAGGATAAAGGGCTTCCTTCATTCCAAAACCACTCCTTCTCTAAGATTTTACCTAAAACCTAGATGAAATAGCTAAATCAAAAGTGGGAAAAGCAGGCAAAGAATTCACATTTAGCAGTTCGCTGTGGACTTCTTTCCATATTCCTTACCTATTTCTTTTTGGTTTGTTTTGTTTTTTTTCCCACCAAATACTAGTTTGCTTACAGCCTGTCAGCCATAATCTAAACATCCTGGCTTGCATCAGCTACTGTCGCAACATCAACGTCCTTTGGAGGACAAATTTTCAAAGGATGCACAATGAGTGCTTCTGTAAGGAAGCAAATTTCATCTCTGTTACTGCTGAAGTCACCTTGAGAAGCACAGACTGCTGCTTGTGCACTCAAACTGGGACAAAGCAAACGCTTTGCAGTTTGTATGAATAGATGCATGCTGTGAAATATAAAAATAAGTCAATTTATTGCCTCATTTTTAAAATCGCTTTTAAGTGACAAGATTCACATTGAAACAATCCATTGTCTGGACCAGTGCTTCAGGAAGACTCCTTATGTTTCTTTGATAGGAGCTATTGCATTAGGTGTGGATGCAGATATGTGCGTTAGGATGTGCTACAGTGAGCATCTCCCCAACAGCACATCTCTGTGCCTGTGTGCAGTCTTGGTAGGGGTTGCACAGAGTCAAGAGTCCCCACACTGGTATCTTTCAAATAATTTGTTTATATTTATGATAGAATCATGAAAACTCTTTTTTAAAAATAAAAGCATATTTATTGATGCACTCACTGAGTCATAACTGCAGATGCAAGCAGTCTACTTCAGATAACAAACTGAGACGTTACCTGTCATCAGAAATAATTGTAGGTCATATCATGAAAACACTAGTTTAGAGTAGTATAAACCTAATTTATGAAAAACTGATATTTTTATCTTCAGTTTCGTAATCAACTTAATATAAGTTAATCCGCTGATACATTAATGAATTCCCATCCATACAATGGTGGTTTCTTTATTATTTGAAGAAGATTTTCAGGGCTTCATACAGAAAATAATATGCCAGCCTGACTATTAGTATAAAAAATATAAACAATTTCCTTCTCGCAGCCTGCTGACATAAGTATTTCCCTGTAGGGTGCTCTACCCCTTCTTCATGGAAGCAGTGCATAAAGTTCCAGCACTGGAGGCAGGACCTGTTTATTTCTTTGACCAGGTATTTTCTTTTATATCCAGGACATTCTTCTACTTCCCTCTCCCCCTTCACACCTCCTCTCATCTTAAATTTGAAACATTTGTTTTATTGCAGATGAAAACTAGAATGAAAGAGAGGGGCAAGAAGATACCAGAAGAACTGTCTTCGTATTTTACTGTAGATCTTCTCTCTGGCTTTGCTCCCAGGTAACGGTATGACACCAGTCATGATGGGAGCAGGGAGGTTTCTGTCAACTAGATTTTCAGGGAAGACACAAAAAGGAGTCCCAAGGTAGATGTGGCCAAGGCAGAACGGGAGAGATGGGGGAGGCACATGACCAGAACCGGCATCCTGCGGTGCAGTGTGAGCAGAGGGGACAAGCGGGAAGGTGACAGTGTCCTGTGCCTAATTCTAACTCCTTGAGGTGTACTACCTAGTGTTCATTTCTGCTGTCAGTATTTAATGAGTTTAATGTATTTAACATAAAAATCTTGAGCAGTTAGTTAAAGAATGCCACATGATAGCCTTGTTCTACTGTTTTGGTGTGGACTGAACAACAGCACATTGCAGAGTTCTGTGGAATTCATTAAGTTCCTGTCTGCTGACTAATGTACTGGGAGCCAGTGTTCACAACATTCCTTTGGGGTGTGACTCCTTTGGATACCTGGGTTTTAAATTTAGGTGTAATCACGCTTACTTTAAACTGACATTTTTGTTCCAAGGACAAACCTTGTTTTGCCTGACTTGCTTTTGTGTTTCAGAAATTCAGTCCAAATTGTTTCAGTCTATGAACACATTTGTTTGCACTCAAAGAGTATAAGAAGCTACCACTGAAACTAGAGGGGGTAACCATGTGGTTACAGCTGAGCTTGTGTGTGTTTAGAGGCTTGAGGACTAAGAATTTTTTGGTGAACTTTGTGGTTTAGATTTAAAAACTCCTAAAAGTTGTTAATAAATTTTCCACATTGGCGGTCCTTTAATTAAACTGTTAGAGTTCAAAATAAAGATGGTCCTCTCATAACCATGGAAGATCAGAATTCCCAGACTGAAAAAAAAGCCCAACACAAAATAGGGTATATAGAGTCAGCAGCTATTGGAGAAGACTTCATTAGACACTCCAAGTTTCATTGCATCTAAAAGTCCTTTGCCTGTCACATCTAAGAAAGCAAAGTTTTTGCATCTATTTGATTACCATTTTACTGAGGCAGGAGAAAATAATTTTACGTAGGAGAGAAGAATCAGTCAGCATGTTACATTACATTGCACTTCAGCAGTCAGAGTCGAAAGCACACACTGTGTCAGTGCAGAGACTCCGTGGTTTGGCAATGGCTGCACTAAATGGTTTGGCAATGGCAGCACTCGTGCTGCTCTGCACAGGTATTTGTGAGCTCCATACACAACTGTCTTCCTTGGGAGGAAATGTGGCTCAGTATCGACTGTGAAAGGGAGCACTGCCAGCCTGTCTGCGTATGTTCCAGGCAGCAAAGCTAAGAACTCTCTTTTCTGTTCTTTAACTGTTTCTGCTCTCACTTAATAATACACCTGTTGTTTTTTTTTCCCCTCAGCCCACTTGAAGGCAGGAATGCCATCTGTACGGGTAAGCATGCAGAAAGGCATGAAGATGGCTTCTTAAACAATGCTAATACAAGAAAAGAAAAATACCCAGTTTTGCGACAAGTGTCTTGTCATTCCCTGTGTAAAACCGCTACGGAGGACTCAAACTCAAAGATCTCCCGAACATCTTTGATCCCACAGACAGATGAGGACTCACTGCCGAACACGTTGAATAAGTCTGTGGCTGCCAACATGTTGCAGGAACTTGGAGACAAGTTGCAGCTCCTTGCTAGGTATGAGACTGGTTTCCCTCAGGAACTTGTGAATGTGCTAACTTGTACCTGGAGAGAACTCACTGAGGGGGCTGATGACCATAAATGGCACCAGAAGTCACTGGTGTGCAGAAGTGTGAGATCCAGGAGAAGCCAGGCCTCAGAGGAGGTTAAGAGTGGTGCTCCGGGGTCCAAATGTACTGAGTGTGAAATCACTGCCATCAGAAAAGAACGATACAAAAAAAGCTTTGCTCTACTAGCCTGCAATTCGAAGGAAAAAAGAAAACCTGAGACAGCATCCAACATGCCTGTAGGAAGTGAAGGTAAGGTTGTGCTGTCTAAATGTGCTGTGTTGTAATGTTTGGCCGCAAAAGGGAAAAAAGCGCTTTCTGTTAAGGCTCTGTTGGCTGGCTGGGCCAACATGCTCCACTTTATAGCTTGTTATACTGCAGTTCTCTGCAAAGCATTGTTTTAGGACATGATGAAATAGCTTTGCAGCTGAAGCAAGAGGTGCAAACACTTACAAGAACAAAGCCAGTGAAACTGGGCAATGTTTCAAACCATTTATCAAAGCATTTTTAGTCTCCTCCTTCAAGGTGAGTATTAGAGTCATAACATATTGCGCCAGTAAAAATCGTCTGCATCCAGAGCATTTCATTCAGCAAGTGTCAGTAATCCTCAGTGCAGAGCCATAGGTTGGAGTCAAGCCTGTTCCAGGTCTCCAGGTGCTTCTGCAGTCTTCCTCTTTAAAAAAAGAGAATAGTCTTTGGGTTTATGTTTTTGAAAGCTGACTTGCCCTTGCATGTACTATCATAAGCATTGCACTCTGCTTTCTTCCTATCTAGCTCCTGTTATGCAAAATGATGCTGGCCAGTCATCTGGCACAATCAGCTTCTCACTCTCATCCAACATCTGTGAGGAAAGAGGTAAGAGTAGCAGCAGGCAGCTCAGCTGGGTGGCTGGTGCTCAGCAGGGGTGATTAGAATTATGCAGTACCTGGACAACTGTTCTGAGTGCCTGAATTAACTAAAGTATGGATTAGCATGAGAAGGGAGAAATTGTCAAGCAATAACCCTCTCCTGCTTGTTTGATACAATCTGTTTATAAATACCCAGTCTCTCTCTGATTATCTCTGATCATCTGCCAACAAGGTTTTCTACATAGCCACTGCGGGTCCATTACCCTTTGCTAGCAGAATACGAGGTGAATAGCTACTTTGGGATATTATTTTAAGCCTTTCCCTACAGGAAACCATCTGACCACATATATTTGATGTAATAATTTTTGCTCTGAATGGGAGCACTAATGCAGTTCTTCACAGGGCATTATAAAACATGGGCAAAGTTGATGATATGAAGGGAAGGACTGCTTACTCTGCACTTCTTGTTGGGTTTCTTTAAAAACATTGCTATGTGGAAAAAAAAAAAAGGGGAAGCATTTGTGTATTTTTTCTTCCTAATCCTGGCCATGTAATTAGTCAGGTGCCACCAGGACTGCAGAACTGAAATTCCTTGGCTCGTGAAGGTTAAAAGTGCTGCAGAGACACCCTGCATCCTAGCATGGAGGAATAGCTCTGTAAACATATATAGGCAGTGAAAGGAATTATACCCTCTTCTATTGTTTTCTGAAAATGTGGCAGTCAGTTTCCTTTTGCTGTGACAAAGCAACAGCGCTTCCAAAATGCTTTGCTGTAGAGTTGCATGCTCCTGGTGTCTCCGAGCTATTAAACCTGCAAGAGTATTGATGCCACCTTTAGCTATTGTGCTGAGAGACAGCCTCTATTTTTCTGTCTCGGTGGTCTCAAGATCACACATACTTCCCTTCAGGACTCCAGCAGTGGATCTGCCAGTGCACTGTACAGTCAGACAGCTGTTAGAGTTTTCTTGGTCACAGATGAATGTCTAAAAGGTCAAGACAACCAGCTTCCGCTAAACCTGTCTCATGGGAGCTCCCATTTGCTTGGACTGTCATCGTAGGTTTATTTTTTGTTTGGTGAAGGTGTTGGGGAATAGACTGCCTTAGCTTATTGAATTATTTGGTATACTGCTTCTTATAGAAGAACTTCTGTAATCTATGCCTGAGTCTCTGCTGCGGGAAACCTAGTGGAAAGGAACTTTTCTAATAAAGGAAATGCCCAGCAGCAGGTCATGCATTTCTGTGACTGCAATTCTAACCCCCAAATTCTTGTTTCTGACTAACTTGATTTTCAATTTGTTTGTAGTGAAAAAGTAAACCTAGGGAAACTGAGCTTCTCTGCGCTAGTTACAACAACTGCTTGCCTCATTCTCTAGCAGTCTGTGTCTGTAGACATTATCATCTCATTTGGTTATATCAGGTAATCTGGTTTCTTGATAAATAACCATTGTAACAGATGTTCAGACTGAAGAGAGATCACACCCTGACTATTCATCTTGGGCATTTTCACCTTTTTAGAAAGCCTGATAACAGAAAATCTCCAGAAATTAAGGAACTTCTTCCTCCACACTCACACAGGCCTTTTGAAATCATCCACAAATACTGCAGGTGTGAACTAAGTAAAATATACCTACCATAATGCATCTGCAACCACAGATGTCTTACAGAAATGCATTCTGAAAGAGCTGTGTGCCCCTGGTGCTGAAAGTGATGCATGGCTTCATTTTGCAACTACTTCTCCAGATTGCTTCTGAGAATAATTAGAGAGTCTACATTACCTGTATTTTTTTCAGCAGCGATCCTGTGCTGTAGGCCAATAAAACAATGACTGTGACTGAGGTGGGAAGTTAAGGTAGTTCATATGAAGGTGAAACCTGGAATTTATCTGAATAATCCATTTATCTGAATAATCCATTCTTCTGGATGCTCATCCTCTTCACAGACATAATTTTCTGGTTTTCAATTGAAGGCACATACAATGCACATTCCCTGTTTCTTCCACTGTATTCCTCAAGGCAAAGAATCTGTTTAATCTGTTTAAGAAGACAATTCCCAAAGCTTCAACACTTTGTATTCATATGAATGAACCTTACTTTCTATTGACAGATGCCGTAGAACAGGACTGACATGAACATCAATCTTATGCATCTAGTTCTCAGTCTCTCATTCTGTTTCTCTAGGTTGGATTTCCCAACTTTCTGACTCAGATTCTGAAGATATTCACCAGAAGCTGCCTTATGTGTGGACACCGGAAAGGGTAGAACAAATTCGAAACCAAATGTAATAAACAGGAGGGTTTTACTTCCATAAGTAAAGTTAGAATAAATAGCAATGTTTTCATGATGTAGAATACAGATTATGGAAGATCACTTAACCAAACCAATGTGGTAGTCTTGACAGCTAGAGTTCTGCTCAACATTTCACTATGCATGAAAGAGAAATATATACTTTTATTTTAGGTACTGCTAATGGAAGATAAGAATTATCTCAACAGAGACATCTTCAGGGATGAGTGGTAAAACAATATTTTCTGATTAGGATTAATCTCCAGATAAACTTTCCAATAGTTGTGAAAAACTGTTTGAATATCTTTTGCAAAAGAAACCATAGCCCATGAAAACCATTTTGGATTTTGATTATTTGCTGTGATCTGTAGCCTGTTGCTTTGCCACAGCCTTAAAGAAGATTACCGTAAGATATTGTGGCCAAAATCAGGCCTTTGGACTTCTTCATGCTGCTTATACTTAAGCCACCTATTTTTACGTAGCACAAGATAGCCTTAACACTCTGGAGGCTCCCCATAGAGAACTGGCCATGTGTTTAGAATATGTGGTAGCTTCCAAATACATCAGCCATTCTCTGAGTACCAACCACAGTGCTAAAATAGTATCAAGGGAGAGAGGAGGTGTCAGAAATAGTTAAGATTTACCCTGCCTGGTCAATTATCTGAGGAAGAAGTGTTGGAATTTATAAAGCAGGCTAGGTTTAAATGAAAAAAACCTTTGCTGATAACTAATTATAAGCATTTAATTATAAAACTTACAAGGACAGTTATTAAAGTTAACCTGTATAATTTTGTATCTACAGCACAGTTTCTGAATTTTGTCTGTTACATATCTTGCTATTTAACTGCCAGTTCCTGTACACTGGCAAATTTATAAACATATTCAGATTTAATAAAATCAGCATTGTATCTTATGTGAAAAATCATCATTAATAACAATAGGTTTAGCAGCTCATAGCTATAAAAATCAGGTAGTTTTCGGTGTTTGAGTGTATATGCTACAATGTATTGTACATTGTACTATATAGTACACTAGCATATTATTTATTGTGGAATGGGTTATTATCACTGCTTTATTCCTTGGGGAACTGAGTAGCCCAAAGTCCAAAAGAATTATGTTGCAGCAAAAACTGGAGTTTGCATTGTTTGACCAGCCTCTGCATGTCAGCCTCCAATAGCTATATAATGTGTTTGCAAGCCAAGGAAAAGAAAAGCAACAAAAAGCTCAATATTTGGGGCTTATACTGGAAACATTGTCTTTTTCGATTATTTAAATGAGTGCTGTTGTCTTCCCACCCATGAGACCTATCATGTCTTGGCATTATCTGTTTTAGAGAACTGATTTCATCATCTAATTGAAGACAACGTTTATGCCACTAATAGGGTCATAGGGTCTCCTCAGAAGCAAGGTGTTACCTTTCACAGGACCTGAGCATGTTTCCAGGCTTTGCAAACCCTGTTGGCCCATTGAGTTGGAAGTAAAATGCTGCTTCTCATATTGCAGTGCCCTGATGCTGTTGCCAGATTCCTGTGTCAGTAAGTTGGCTTATGTTCTTGAATATTTGTACTTAGCCTCGTCAGCAAAAAGTTTATACTGAGCAATATTTTAGGCAAAATTGAAACAGCAAGAAATATTGGCTTTAGGACAAAAATATTCCTTTAATTTCTTACAGATGATGTTTTACATAATTAGCTTTCCTCAAAATTGACCAGCTTTTCACAGAATGGCTGGACCTCTGGAGATCATCTAGTCCAACACACCTGCCATAGTAGGTTTATCCAGAGCAGATCGCACAGGAAGGTGTCCAGGTGGGTTTTGAATGTCTCCAGAGAAGGAGACTCCACAACCTCTCTGGGCAGCCTGTTCCAGTGCTATGGCACCCTCAAAGTAAAGAAATTTCTCCTCGTGTTCAGATGAAACCTTCTGTGTTTCAATCTGTGCCCACTGCCCCTCATCCTATTGATGGGCACCACTGAAAAGAGTCTGATCCCATCATCTTGACACTCACCCTTGAGATATTTGTAAACGTTGATAAGATCCCCTCTCAGCCTTCTCTTCTCTGGGCTGAACAGACCCAGCTCTCTCAGTCTCCCCTCACAAGAAAGATGCTCCAGATGCCTCATCATCTTCGTAGCTCTCCGCTGGACTCCCTCCAGTAGTTTCTTGTCCTTCTTAAACTGGGAAGCCCAGATCTGGACACAGTACTCCAGATGTGGCCTCTCCAGGGCAGAGTAGAGGAGGAGGATAATCTCCTTCAACCTGCTGGTCACACTCTCCCTAATGCACCCCAGGATACCATTGGCCTTCTTGGCCACAAGGGCACATTGTTGGCTCATGGTCAACCTGTTGTCTACCAGGATTCCCAGGTCCTTCTCTGCAGAGCTGCTTTCCAGCTTGTCAACCCCTAACCTGGTACTGGTATTGGTGCCTGGGGTTATTTCTCCCCAGGTGCAGGACCCTACACTTGCCCTTCTTGGATTTCATCAGTTTCTTCTCTGCCCAGTGCTCCAGCCTATCCATATCTCACTGAATGGCAGCACAGCCTTCTGGTGTGTCAACTCTTCTCCCAGTTTGGTATCATCAACGAATTTGCTGAGAGTACACTCAGTCTCTTCATCCAGGTCATGGATGAACAGGTTGAACAAGACTGGACCCAGTACTGACCCCTGGGGAGCCCCACTAACTGCAACCCTCCAAACAGACTCCGCACCATTGATCACAACCCTCTGAGCTCTGCCATCCAGCCAGTTCTCAATCCATCTCACTGTGCATTTGTCCAACCCACACTCCTTGAACTTTCCTATGAGGATGTTGTAAGAGATGGTGTCAAAAGCCTTGCTGAAGTCAAAGTAGACAATATCCACTGCTCTCCCCTCATCTACCCAGCCAGTCGTACCATCATAGAAGGCTATTAGGTTGGTCAAACATGATTTCCCTTTGGTGAACCCATGCTGACTACTCCTGAAAACGTTATTTTCCTCCACATGCTTGGAGATGACGTCCAGAATGAGGTGTTCCATCACCTTTCCAGGGATGGAGGTGAGACTGGCTGGCCTGTAGTTTCCTGGGTCATCCTTTTTGTCCTTTTTGAAGACTGGAGTGACATTGGCTTTCTTCCCGTCCTCAGGCACCTCTCCTGTTCTCCAAGACCTTTCAAAGGTGGTGGAGAGTGTCCTAGCAATAATATCTGCCAGCTCTCTCAGCACTCATGGGTGCGTCCCATCAGTGCCCACGGATTTTTGGATGTCCAGTTTATCTAAACAATCTCTAACCTGAGCCTCCTCAATCAAGGGAAAGTCTTCCTCTCTTCAGACTTTCTCTCTTACCTCCAGGGTCTGGGATTTGTGAGGACCAGTCATAGCAGTAAAGACAGAAGTGAAGAAGGCATTCAGTAACTCTGCCTTCTTTGCATCATCCATCACCAGGGCACCCTCCTCATTCAGCAGTGGACTTGCATTTTCCCTGACCTTCCTTTTGCTGCTGATGTAGTTAAGAAGCCCTTCTTGTTGTCTTTGACCTCCCTGGCCAGATTTAATTCCAAGTGGAGTTTGGCCTTCCTCACTGCATCCCTGCATACTCTGACAGCCTTGTATTCCTCCCAGGTGGTCTGTCCCTTTTTCCACATTACATAAACATCCTTCTTCCACGTGAGTTTTGACAGGAGCTCATTACTCATCCATGCTGGCCTCCTATTCTCTTCACTTGATTTCTTGCTCGTAGGGATGCGTCGGTCTTGGGCTTGGAGGAAGTAATGTTTGAATATTAACTGGCTCTCTTGGACCCCCTACCTTCTAGCCCTAACCCATGGGATTCTTCCAAGCAGGACCTTGAAGGGACCAAAGTTTCCCCTTGAAGTCCAGGGTTGTAATCAAACTTATTGCCCTGCTTTCTGCGTGCAGGATCCTGAACTCCACAGTCTCATGGTCACTGCAGGTGAGGCTGCCCCCAGCCATGACACCTCCAACCAGTTCTTCTTGGTTTGTTAGCACTGTGCGTGCTTAGCTGTGTTGCCCACTCAGCAGATGTTAGGGTGATTGAAGTCCCCCATGAGAATCAGGGCATGTGATTGTGAGGCTACTTCCAGCTGTTTATAGAAAGCCTCATCACCTCCCTCTTCCTGGTCAGGTGGCCTGTAGTTAATACCCCCAACAGTGTCATCCTTGTTAGCCTGTCCCTTAATTTCTACCCATAAGGACTCAACTCTCTTGTCATCCCCCCCTAGGTGGAGTTCCACACATCGTAGTTGCTCTCTAACATAAAGTAGCGAGCTCCTCCACCTCACCTTGCTGTCTTGTCCTTCCTAAAGAGTACACAGCCCTCCATGACAGCATTCCAGTCATGTGAGCTGCCCCACCATGTCTCTGTAATTGCAGTGAGATCATGGCCCTGCGACCACATACGAATCTCTAATTCTTCCTGTTTATTCCACATGCTACTTGTGTTGGTGCGTTTGTTCTCATTTTTTTCCTTTAATGGTTTTGTTTACCTAATACTACTATGACGACCTACACATTTTTATAGCTGCTTAAAGACAGATGAAAGTATGGATGCATGCATCAGATATATACATGTAGAACAGTACACATAGAACATCTGATTGAAAAGGTCAGCCAAAGGTTGGCAGGACTAAATAGCTGTCTCCTGGTTTTGGGTTAATTTAGCCAGCCTCAAACTCTCTATGCTTATTTCTCATGATCTGTCATGGGACTGAAATAGGTATGAATTTGTCTGTTAGATAAAGCAATTTTAAAATATTTAAGTATTGTTCTTTCTCAGAGGGTGAAGTGAGCAATAGCGATGATGAGTAGCACAATAAATGTATGGAATACAGGATGGTGAAGGTGGAGAAAAAAAATCAGGTAGACAGACTTTCAACAGGGGTAAAGTTGGCTGCTCCTTGCAGTCAAATGATCTCTGCTATGTACATGTGGTGTACATAGGGCTGGTGCAGTCAGTTCTACTGTCAGCTTGACCTCAGGTGACTTACATGACCTTGGGCAACTTACTTGACCCATTTCTATATGAGAGTAATGTGTTTAACAGTATTTATCATCAATGTTTACGAAGTTTCTCAGGATTCTCATGTGAAAAACAATTTAGAAGAGTGCAAAATGATATTGTTAGCCCTAAAGAGGTCCTAATGAAACAAAACAGAAATATAGCACTTCAGGCTGATATTGCTCGGGGAGGAAATTGGGAGATCAGCAGGTTCTTTTCCACTAAGTAGGAAGGAGGAGGTTAGAGAAGAACAAAAAATTAGCACATTTTACTCATAATGTAACCAACAATATAAACCTAGTGACTTGCTAAGATAATTGTGAGTGTACAGTAGCTGAGACTTTAAACCAGAATTTGTCACTCACACCGGCCATGCTGATCAGCAAGAAGCCCAAACCTCCACACTTCACTGCAGCTCATGGGCTGAGGCCATTGACAAAGCACTGAAACACCTGTAGCAAATTCAGCAGGTGATGGGCTGTTCACTGATGTTTGTGCAGCTGCCTGAATTCTCAGCTAAATTAGTAACCTTGATAATTTCTGTCTCAGCTGAGAAACTCAGAAATCAAGGTATGTTTTCTGCTTAGGTCAAACTCATTCTAAATAAATGGAAATCTTGCCTGAAGATTCTGCTTAGCAAGAGCTAATCAGAGATGCAATTTTTTTTCCTCCCTCATGTAAACAGAGAAGAACAAACATCCAAGCTGAAAGAAGTGGGGTTCGACAAACCAATTATTCTCCGGCATTATGGTGATCACAGAGAAGAAACTTTCTTCGAGACATGGAAGGGTCTGACTGGCATGACAGTCACACCAGAACTGACATATGGGAAACCTCAGATCCCAGTGGTCGAGAAAGCAGACACAGCACAGAGAAAACTGCACTATGGGCTGAACGATGGCTCCTCTTTCATTTAATATCCTTTCGGTTTACACAGCACGTGTGAATTCTAGCAGGAGTGTGATGGGTAGTGGGAGAGCTACAGCGGAAAGACTCTGACTTCGCATGTAGCTGAACAGCTCCCAAGACTTAGCTACAGGACAAAAGGATAAGACGTCATTCTTTTGTTTATTTCTTATCATATTGTGTTTGTATAGTACCAGAGCTATAGCCAGGTAGTCAGGTTATAACAACAAAGTCCAGTATGTGTTAGGTGGGTGGACATCCTCAGAAAACAGTATTCCAGAATGAAAAATGCAGTTACAAGTTAATGGCATCAAGCCGCAATCCATTTAGAGTATAACCTTGTCTTGAACAAAGATCACTTTATCAGTCATAGTCATCAAACAGCCTGTATTAGAAACAGTTTGCTCTGTCACAGGGAAAATCACCCAAGATACTGTGCTTCATAAACACATTTCTGACTCCTGTGTTACTTTTGGCCTGTACCACCCATGTTAGCTTAGTCAGGTAGGTGGATTTTGTACTGAGAGCTCTGCCCATCCTCCATCCCTCCCAACCCACTTGTTCAAAGAAGGACATGACTGGGTCAGTAGCTTCACTTATCCCGATGCACCTGGACCCAATACCCAGAATAGAGAGCTGATAGTGTTAGTCCCAGTGTTCTCTGCAGGGGCACGCAACAGAAGCCATAAAACTGGAGAATGATGACAAGTCAATTCCTTGACTCTCATGTTAGCTATCCTTCTGAGTGTCTGGCTGTTTGCCAAAGCTGCTGCAGTCTCCCGTGTGGGGGTTTCTATACCAACATATTTAGCCCTTCTCCAGATCACTCCATAGTTGGAACTTTCACCCCTTTTGGACATGGCAGCATCTTTCTTCCTAGCAGGTAGGTAGATACACTATGAGCAATTGCTTGATCCTGCAAAATAGAGAGGAGACCATGAAGCTATACAGGGATGTGAACGATGTTCAAAACCATAATAGATATGAGCAAAGTGATATGCTGTGCAGCACAGTTTCTTTTCTGCAGCTTGGAGTCATGGATGTCTACCAATGAATTTGTTTTATTTTGTTTGGTTGCTTTTCATCTACCCTCTTCACTCAAAAAAGTAAAGCCAGGCACACTCTTTGGTGACCAAACTTTTGTTCAGACAGACTAATAGTCCATGGAGAGTTTGGCATTGGAAGAGACTGACCTTTACACTTGTGGGAAGATGAAAAACACCAGTTCCTTCTTGTATGCAGGTCACCTGGAGGTGAAGGAACCTGGAGGTGCAGGAATCTGTCCCCTCTACAAGTCTCCTCTAGGAGTCAAATCCCACAATTTTTTCAAGCATCCCAAAAGCACTATGTTCTCTAAATTGCTAAGCTAGACAGGAATCACTTTGAAAACTGAATTCACCATTTGGGAAGCCAGTGCTGTGAGGACAGAATGCACTTTGGCTTACTAGAAAGTTTACACATACAAAGGAGGCAGCGGGCAGTTGGGAGCCAGCCTTCTGGCTGCCTTGAACGCATGACATGAGCAACAGATGGATATTCCACACAGACAAAATGCAGACACCCTCTTCTTCCCTCCACCTCTGCCACTTCTTAGTGCCTCACAATGCAGTGCATGATACAAGTCATAAAAAGAGCTGATCAAATGCCATTTCTTCTATGTATTGTTCAATCATCATAATGATTTTCTGTATTAAAAATAATTGGCGTAACTACAGAGAAATTTGAGCTACTGGCCTAATCTGGAATAATTTACACAAAACAAACAACTCTGCTCTGAAATAATCTTTGTGCCTGGCCACCACCAAATATTTGCGGAGTTGTTTGGTCCCTCCTTCTATTTAAACGTGTCTGAGTGATTTTTCTAAGTCCCTTCCAGCTCCTTTTTCTATGGCCTGTTTTTAATAAGGATGGAAATTAAGGCTATAGTTGTCTTCACTAGAGTTTAGATGCATGTTTTAAGCAAAGTCCTTTAAAAATTATAGCTTATGGTTCTACATTTTCATCTTGATTCTATCTCTTTCGCTGGGTTTCATTTATTCTGCTGGGTTTGTGCTACATCAGAAACAGTTGCAAGGATTTGTTTGGATACTTATCCTTCTGTACAGCTTTCTTACTTTTGTGGGTGGGTCCCCTATCTAAAGGCATATAGATTGGTTTGTCATTAAAAATCTGTCAAACAAAAGCTGTGGGACAAACACTGATATTCTCAATATCATGTGTTGATTTCAAATGCGGTTTTAAAGAACAGATCCCCACTTGTGGAAAACGTACACACAAGTGATTTCCTCTGAAGTTTCAGGCCCACCGGACCATGTAAACTGAACATCAACCGTTGTCTTCTGGATGTTTCTATCTGTTTATATCTCTCTGGATAGTCCTCTGCACCTTTACATGCTATGAACAAAGATTATCATTAATTCCTACTTACAGCACAGACTTTCCTTGATTTTCCTCTTTCATGGTCCTTTGGTGACTTTGGAGTACTCAAGACATCTGGGATCACAATTTCATGCTCTGCAGAGAGGAGCAGAAGCTAAAAATGAGGGACACATTAACTTGCAGCTGCCTTTAATTTTAAAGAAGTCAAGTTTGTTGGCTTTCCATCCTAAATGAGCTCCTGGGATTGGAAGAATATGTTTTATTGGAGCTGAGCAGAGAAGGATTGTTCAGATCTTATATAAAAGGATTTTATAAGGAGTTCAATGCCCTCATAGCTAGTGGAAGGAGCTGGCTCTTGTTTATATTAAAAAAAAAGTCTAGGAGTCCAAAATATTGAATAAAACCTTTTTAAACAATTCTAAATTAGGCTATAAAATCAAGCAGATTTATTTGTACTGGGCAACCTTGTACTACGGAAAAGCAAGCAAAAATACATAGAAAATATAAAGTGCAAGCATTAAATCTCGGAATTTCTGCTACTTCTTGCTTAATCCTCATTAATATGTATGCATTTATTTTTCAAAACCCAGTGGAAACTCAAGAAAAACATATATTTTATTAAAGATTGAGTTGCTGTATTCAGTTAAGTTGCGAGAAAAACCAGCAAACCCAGAACTATCCCTAGCACTTTAAACAATAAACCCACCAACACACAGAATCCACTTATAAAACTTTTGATGATCTGAGGACCTTTTCTATGTGTTTCACAATGGATGTCTTTCTGCAGGTCACCAAGTATTCTTTGCTTATGGGTAGATAAAAGAAGCATCGGAATACGTATTTTTCTTAATAAATATTAAGGATAGAGACACAAAAGTGTCCCTGAAACTGTCAACTGAAGGCTTATACATGAATGACATCTACATGTAGTTTTACCTTATTTATTTCTTCCTTCAAATTTATAATAGAATTTGAAGTGGTTTAGAACCCCTAGGAATGTACTGGTACATGGAAATGACATTAAAATCACACAATTTGACACCAGTTTCTTTTTAATTTGAATTATTAAAACAAGAATTTAACGTGACTCTTTTGTCTGTATCACAGGGATAATACTTATACCTGCCTCACAGGCCTGTAGCCTGAGAAAAGCTTGATGAAGGAGCGGATATGCAAAATGGCTTTTTAATTAAAGGCTCATAGATCAAAGAGAGCTTCTTGGATTGCTTAGGTTTTACTGAGGTACACCAGGAAAAACAGGTTTCGTATTTCTGCTTGTTTACAGCAACACTGTAACAGTGACGTTTAATCAGGAAGGAGGTCTGGTGACTAATAAAGATGGTGAAATGGTCAGAGAATGGAAATGGCCTCGGGTTGGCAAGCTTGTCCAGCCAGTTATAGCACAGGTAGTATCTATTAGTTTATTATACTTTTCTTACAGTTGTTCTTACCATTTTTTTTTTTCCTCCCCCAACATGTTCTGGTCTCTCTGAAGTGTCTTAATTGCAAGGAACATGATGCTTACAGATCTTCAACACATTCTTTACAAAGAATGGCTCTCCAAACAGCATCTACATGAGTGAATGTCATTACCTCTGTTTTACTCATGTGGTATCTTAGTGAGAAGGAAAAGCAAATTGCCAGGAACTGTTGTAGCTCAGGGTTTCAATAAAACAGAGGCCCATCTTCTCTGCTGGAAGCATCTTGGAAGAGTATTTTCCAGGCTTGGGAATACAAACAAGCCATTCGTTATTTTTCTTTTGGGCATGTTCAGTAGCAGGCAGTTGTTTGCCTTACTTCAGGCCTGATCCCATTTCCACTGAAGTCCATGAAAAGTCTCCCACTGCTTCGTGGTTACCAGAACTGGGCCTAGCATGCTGCAAAAATACCAGAAACACAGGTAAAACTTCTGTGACCCAAGTCAGTAAGTATTCCTTCAGGCACGCAGCCTGTGAACACACCCATTATTTACAAGGGTTGGATCGAGTGGTGGTTTTGTTTTTATTTCTTGCTACCTAATATAGAGGCATACAAGGCACACATAAGGTCCTGACATAATGACAGGTAGCCAAACCCATGCCAAGTTTTTTTTCACTTGGCTTATACTACCAGGCTGGCAGCTGACGTGAAGGAGTAACTTCAAACAAATGGCAGTAAAATTCTTACAGCAGCTATGACTGTTTCATATGGACAGATAGTCTTATTTGGGGCTGGACTTTTGTTTGTCAAGTCTGAAGAGTTTGAGACTTCCAAAATATCGCTGTATATCTGCAGTTTTGGTTTTTACAAAGTCTATAAAAATTAAAGTAGATAATTACCGAAAGAGTTTGGGTTATCCAATACAGATTATAGAATGTGAATTATGTGCTATACCAAATTAATATGATGTTCTTCAAGAGACATGTGAAAATGGAAATTAGTTTAGTAAAGCTGTTATTTTTTGCGACATAATATTTTCTTTGTTTTAAAGGGTACAGAGTCAAGAGGCTGAAACAGGCTGATGCAAACTCTCTTTGGGATCAAATGGAAGTGATTCCAAGTCCCCTGCTCAGTGTCACTGTTGTGCAGAGACAATGCTAAAGGCTTTAGTGACCATGATTTTAAGAAACTACATTGTATGTGTCAAAATGCTAATTCTTTACTAGAGACTAAACGTTGTCCAAACCCTGCCCACACTTACAAGCAACAGTAGTTAAAGGGCAAGCAAGGACTAGAGCTTCTCAAGTCTGCCCATGTCTGAATCCACCGCCTCTGCCTCAGAACTAGACATGCTTTCCTGAGCAGTGTGAGAGGTAGGAGAGCTTCTCAGGCCTTCCTGCTGTACAGCATCTCCTTCCAAAACAGGCACAGTCTCAGTACATTTTCTGTGGGCAGGACTCATCCAGACCAAGGGCTGTGAGCTCTCTGTCCACAGTTCTTATATTGCAAGCTGACTTTGCAGGATTCAAATGAGAGCGACAGCACTAAAACTCGTTTGTAGACTTAAGCCTAGAGTAACTGATCATTCCCTCACCTATGACCAACTGTCTTGGATAACTCTTTGAGACTTCAGTCTGCCTGTTCCATCCAAACACAGATGTGAAAACTTGGTGGCATTACTAAATCTCCTTTTTTGCTCTTTCAGGTTAATGAATACATCACAGTGAGCATTGCAGGGCGCTTTGCAATTAGCTTGGTCTACAAGTGGCAACATGAAAGCGTGTGCTTGTCTTTGTCACCACAGCAGGGTGCGGCTCTTCCACAGTTAGAAGAATTGGTATGTTGCAACCACTACAGTATTGCATTTTATGAAGGCCCTTAAAAAATATTATTTGCTCTGCAAACTCTGGAATTGATGAGCTTTCCCATAAAATACACTTCCCAAGTTTAAGTTTGGTAAGTGCAATGCCATGGAGTGATCAGGTAAGAGCTTCTAGAGATAAAATATAAATTCCAGAGGATTTATGCCACTGTCCACCTACTGTAGGCTTGGCCCAAAGGGACAGTTATTTTTATGTACTTAGATCCTATTTCTGCCTATTTCTGCTTAGGTGGGCAAGGAAACGTTCTAAATGAAGGAAGATAAAAGTAGTAAATTAACATATTCAAAGTCTAGCCTATTTTTTATTTGTTTGGAAACAAAAGTTCAATCTGTGTTTCATAAGATGGGCCTAATTTTTTTTTAAACAGTTTGGCAGTTCTTTGATTAAAAGAGATTGAGAAGTTCTTAATACCTCCTTAACAAGATGTAATCCCGCTGCAACACTGGGATGAAAAATAATAACTTATTCCTTCTGATTCTGAAAATGGCTGGGCCATGGCAATAATAGAGTTACTGCTGAGTCCCTGTAAGACTGCGCTCTGAAATGCCACCAGAAAAAGGCTTCCTGTATGGAAGAATGGAGAATTTGAGCCTCTCTCAAAGTAGAACTAGGGAAGCACCATGAGGAATTCACTGGATATCTTTCCCTGTTGGAATCGGAAGGGTCGCTGTTCTGAGTGACTACAAGGAAACAGGGAGAACTGGTATAGCAGGAATAAGTCTTTTGGCTCCTTCACACCATTGAGTAAGTGTTTAGAATTTATACAATTCTCGGTTCAGACCTGCTTCTTTACACACAAACCCTTCCTTGACACAGCAATGGGAATTTGACTTTAAGAGGATTTGACTTTAGATGGCTGACATAGCAAATTC
Organism: Pampusana beccarii; assembly: GCA_013399365.1. Lineage (NCBI taxonomy): Eukaryota > Metazoa > Chordata > Aves > Columbiformes > Columbidae > Pampusana > Pampusana beccarii. Next base: position 252,452 of record VWYH01003111.1, on the reverse strand, counting down.
CACCTGGGAAAAAATATATAAAATATATGGCAGATAGCTAAGGTCTGAGTCAGAGAGAACCTGTGTCTTCACTCACTCTACTGGCACGAGGGTGTGTCATTGAAAACCTATGAAGAAGATAGGACCAGATGCTTTTATTGAGTCATTTTAGTTTGATTATGGGTCTGTGCTCTCTAAGACTCCACATGGACTCATTAAAAGATACCCCAGCAACACACACCAGATGTATATGGTAATCTGCAGTCTTATTGTCCTCCCTTCTCAAAGCAGATTTGCATCATTTTAAACACTACTGGTCCAAAAAACCCAATTATTTTGAAAGGTCAGACTTTTTTGAAAATGGATATGAGAAGGTGGCATTTGTTTGCATCAGAGTATTAGCTGTAGTTAGTGGCATTTTAAATACTTGGATCGGGTTTTTCATTATAGATTAACTGACAACACCAAAAATGGTCTAAACTTTAAGGTACATCAGTATTTGTCTTTATACTTTGCCCTTTGTTTCTTACTAATGAAAATTATCTTTCCTCCGAATTTTAAAGAGTGCTTCTTACAGTCAGCAAGAATCTCTGTCTCTCAATCTTTTTCTTCCAGAAATCAAATAATCTCCTTTCACATCAATTAAAATAGCTCTAATTTGTTTTCAGTTGTCAGCAACCCAAATAATTAAAGACACCGCAGTGTAAAACCTCATAAACCAGCAAATATTTAAATGCCCCACAATGAAAACTGTGAATCATTATAGCAGAAGTGATGAATACTCTCTTTAAAGCCATTTAAAGCATACTGGACATTTGTGTTTCTTCAAGTGGTATACTCTAAGACTAATACAATTATTTTGGAGTCCTGTTAGCCTCTGCTTTCATGTCAGTCTGTGCTCTCTATGAAAGTTCTTCACCTGAAGCCTTTCCTGCACTAGGCATGGTCACCATTATGAGGAATTGAAGAGTAGACAATATAATCCACGTCCTGCTGCTGGGTACGTCTTTAGAAACCAGTTAATCCTTTCAGCTCTTTCTGCCCTAAGGAAGAATAACATAATCAGAGATCACTAAAACCAGATATCTTGCCACCACCTGTCACTTAGCTGTTCCCTTGCATCTGTATTTTGCACCAGCAAAAAATTATTTTCTTCGAAGCTGCGATAATTTGGACAAACTACTGGAAATTTAGAGGAGATTAGAGTTAATTCTGGAAAATTCTTCTGATTCTCATCTCTCTGGCCATCAGATATGTTTAGCTACAGAGACTTGGTATTAGTTTCTTCTCAAAGGGCTACATAAGATCTAATTTGCAGGAACAAATCTGAAAGAGAATGAGGAGATCTAATATAATAGTCACACTGTGGCCTCGTAGAATCTGCCACATTTTTAGAGAATACAGAATGTTAGCATGCAAACTAAGATTTTGTTAAAAAAAAATTAAAAATAGTTACATTAATCTTCAGTGAGTGGGATGATAAATTAGAAGTAAAGAAACAGGTATTAGGCTGATTTTGATTTATGCAAGAAATTAACAAGACTGAAATCTGCATAGAATAGAAAATACACTTAGGTTTTAACTGGAGAGAATCCTACAGCTCTGGAGAAGAGTCGGTTATCTACTTTCTACTCCAATTTAAAGAATTAGGGAAACAAAAATAAAACCACAGTAGTCCTGTCATAGCTACCTTTTGTCTGAAAAAAAAAAGAATCTCAAGAGGCACAGTATTTAAAATGTTCATTTTTAATTTAAGGGTATTTTGTTTGAGGTATGAGTAGAGATTCTGTGTGGAATTAGCTTTATATTAATTTGAGGTTACATTTATGTTTTTCAGAGGAGCCTAACTTAGTTGTTAATTTTAACTTTCTGTACTTATCAAGAGCTCTTTCAAACATACACTGATGTATGACTTACTGTTTGTAAAATATTGTTACACGTATCACACTGTTACTATGTATGTTCAGAACAAATTAAAGGTGGAACATTTGGAATGCAAAGATTTAAAAGGTTCTCAATTCAGTGAAAAATCTAGTAGTCGTGTCTGCTTTATGCGTTGGTTTTTGGTTTGGTTTTTTTTTTAGTATAGTGCAAAGTGCTATTTTTACGAGCCCAGCCAAGCAGACAAATACTAACGTAATCTGCTCTGCTTTTCAGTAATTATAGTTTCCTTTGTCCAGGCTAGAAGGGGGCAGGATTCACTATTGCAACTATTCTCCAGCAATTTAGCAATTGGCTAAAAAAGTTTCTTTTTAAGTTACACCTCATTCTATCAATAACTTGTGCTCAGAAGGTGTTTGTATCTCTGAGGCATTTAATAGTGTTATGCCTGTGTCAGCACCGTTAAACACCAGATGGAATCATTAAGTTCTCTAATTTGTTTTTCTGTTGTTATTTTTTAAAGCCAAAGTTGACAGAGCAGCTGATGAAAAATGAAGTTCCAGAGGAGACTGTGAGCCACACAGATGACATCGTTGCAGCCAGAGACCTGAGGAATTTGCAGATGAAGATCCGGAGCACTGTGGATGACTGGATGCGGTATTATCGCACAGCCCTAGGTCAGGCCCACCAGAAAGCAGCTGGGGATGTGGTTTTATGAGCTTGTTTCCATATCAGCCTGACACTGCTGGCTTGAACACTGAACTGGAAAGGAGGCCAATGGGCAACCTGTTACTCAAATTGGTGAGGAAGTACTTGGGGTACATGGTTCTTCTGGGGTCAACAGATATGTCTGTGCTGTTTCCATACAGCCAGGCAAGTGCTGAAGAAGCCCACTCCACAACTGAGAGAGGCAGAGCTGCAGCAGCACCACTGCCTTCAGACTGACGAGTCCCACAGGGGTTGGGCCATTTAGCACAGACGGAGCAGCATGTTAACATGTACTGTTCCCAGTGCCAGAGTGACACCTCTGCCGGGTACTGCACCGAGCTGGGCACATTGACTTGGCCAGGGATTGCTGCAGTGAGGTGCATTGCACAGTACAGACATGCATTGAGTGAGGCCTTAAATGGCCTCAAGTTGCACCAGGAGAGGTTTAGATTGGATATTAGGAAAAAATTCTTCATGGAAAGGGTTGTCAGGCATTGGAACAGGCTGTCCAGGGAAGTGGTGGAGTCAGCATCCCTGGAGGGGTTTAAAAGGCATTTAGATGAGGTTCTTAGGGACATGGTTTAGTGCTAGAGTTAGGTTAGGACCTAAATTAGGTTGGACTCGATGATCCTGAGGGTCTCTTCCAACTGAAATGATTCTATGATTCCATGATTCTATGCCCTGTCTAGATCCTTGAGATACATTTGGGCTGAACAGACAGTGGATTCTGGTCCTGTACTGAGGAAATTACTGGGGACAATGGGACAGGTGGTGACCCCTCTGATTCCATACTTCCCCGGTAGTGCAGCTTTTGTTAATATAGGACTGTGGAGATGGAGGAATAAAGTCTTGGAAAAGGGGAGGAAAAAAAGGTGTGTAGTAACTACTAACCCTTTTTGAAGACCGTTGCTCTACATGCATTAGCTATGACATTTAAATGGACTATCTGATAACATAATCCACTGTGAGTTCATATAACTCCTGACAGTATGAAAGCCAAGCCTGAGCAGAAGGCTAATATAAACTCGATATCAGCCTTGAATGGAGTGAAATTGATTTAGAGAGCTCATGCTGGTGTATGACATGCCATGGGAATCACTCTGTGCATACTTGACACATAAAAGCTTCCTTAATAACACAAACAAAAGCTGTAAGAACACACTCTAATTGTCACTGCCTGAATTCTACATCTTCACTGGTATAATTAGCAAAATATATATTCGATACATTGGAGTCCTCCTATGGGGAAGACGGACTGAGCATCGCAATGTTCCTTTGGCAGGATTCATTTTCCCTCTTCTACCTTGTCAACACTAATAATTTTTCCTTGTGGATTGCAATCTAGCCACCAGAAAAACTTCCAACCTGCCAATTATTTATACTTAATCCAACAGTAGATAACTGGTTCTGGGCAGGAAGAGGGAGGTATAAAAGGGTGAGGATCAGATTTAACATCTACCACCTTGACTTTGGTCAAGGGAGGTGATCCTTCTGCCCTACTTAGCACTAATGAGGCCATAGCTGGAGTACTGTGTACAGTTCTGGGCTCCCCAGTACAAGAGAGACATGGATATACTAGAGACAGTCCAGTGAAGGGACATGAAGATGGTTAAGGGACTGGAGCACCTCTCCTATGAGGGAAGGCTGAGAGATCTGGGACTGTTCAGCGTGGAGATGAGAATCAGATGGAGATGAGAATCTCCTCAGTTCATGTAAATACCTGAAGGGAAGATACATAGAGGATGGATCCAGGCTCTTTTCAGTGGTGCCCGTTGGCAGGACCAGAGGCAATGGGTACAACCTGAAACACAAGAGGTTCCCTCTGAACATCAGGAAACACTTTTAACTGTGAGGGTGACCAAGCACTGGAGATGTTGTGGAGTCTCCATCCTTGGAGATATTCAAAAGCCAGCTGGACATGGTGCTAGGCAACCAGCTCTATGTAACCCTGTTTGAGCAGGGTTAGACCAGATGACTTCCAGAGGTACCTTCCAATCTCAACCATTCCGTGATTTTGTAATTCTGTGATAAACTTTCAGTATTACCTTTCCAGTTTGGATCACACAGCACAAGCTACATTTGTAAGTGCAAAACCATGGTTACCAAATCAGGGCCTACTTTGTCACTGATTTCAGCAGTGGTGGTGTATTTCAGGAATTGACCGCATACGCCTTCAGAAAATGTCTGACCTTCCTCTGCGACCCTTAAGGAAGGGCATAACTCAGTCTGCAGGTGCTCTCATGACCTTGGACTTGCAGAGATCTCAAGGGAAGAAGAAGGAGAACAGCCAAGTTCCCAAGTCAGAAACTCCTCTCCTTCTAGATCAAGTGCAGTCAGCTCCTCCTTGCAGCATGCAGCAAGAACCATACTCTCATCCTGTCAGGTAAATAAGGGGGACAGGGGGAGGAGATGAAAGTACTACTTTTCCTCCAAGTCACAAGTCACTAAATGGTTCTTTTATGATCACTTACTTATACCACACAGTAAGAATTTACATCCTTTTTCCATGAGATGTTTTTATCAGTACCTCAGAGTCTTCATATATCCCTCTATAATACTCTAAAAGCAGCAACAACAATGAAGCAGCAGTTGAGAAAGTTTGGAAAAATGCCTATAGAGGATCTTTAAGTACTACTTCAGGAAATAAGATTAACATTATTATTATTATTGTTATTGTTATTAACATTTGTGATAGTAGCATCCAAAAAACTCTGGGAGCAATGCCTCCCTACACCAGCATTTATGAAGATTCAAACCCCATGTGTCGTACACTTGACTGTTGCTCTGCTCTTCCAAGTGCCACCATCTGCCAATTTTACAGAAAATCTGAGCTTCAGACTTGCTTTTTAAGAGTTTGTGTAGAGTCATAGTCACACTACTTTGTTTTGCTTCTTAAAAATACGTAAGGGAAGTCAGAGAAATTGAGGGAATATTGTTTTCAGCATCTTTCCCAAGTCCTTGCCTTTTCTAGTACAAGGTATTCTGTATTTGATTTAAAATTATCTGTTACTCTCAGACAAATGTTTTTTTATTCAATCCATTAAGGCAAACAGGTTTGCAATAGCCTGAGCAATTATCTGAAACCTGACTTTATCTGTCCATGGCACATCTTGCTAATGCAAGATACTTGCATGTTTTGTTTTGACATTAAACACTCACTTACTTGCTGTTATTTTCTCATACAGGGCTCGTGCTTTACTGAATAGCAAAACCAAATCAGAGAAGCTGCATATGACTCGGTTCAATTTAAATAAAAGAAGGAATGTACTGGATGTCATTAATTCATGGTAAGGAAATTGAAGCTAAGATTGGGCAATGACAGCTCCAGTATAAACATTGATGGTGGTAGTTTACTAGCAGTTAATTTCTGGATATAATTAAGTAGTTCACCTATGCCTACAAGCCATTACACCATTGCACAAGATGCATTGTATGTGGATCAAAAGCACTAGTAACTTTTCAAGCCTAAGTAATCCACAACTGCCATTCATGCGGTGCCTGCAGTATCTCATAACAGGAAAACAAGGTGACACAATTTCTGCTGTATTTTTGGTGGTTTAGGGTTCCCTTGTGTCCTTGAGGCAAGTTTGCTTTTGGTGATTCCTTTCATACAGATGAATGCTTTTCAGTGTTTTTTTACAAATCCAGCAGTGACTGAAAACAAGCAAAATTAGAGGAACAAACTACTTTTAATTTCATATGACTAGTCTGCAGCTCAACTAATAAAGTAGAAGTACCATAAAGCTAAAGTACTTTATAATTGCTCCTAGTATGCTGAAATTGTAATCTTATTTTACATATACATGAAGCTGAAAACCAAAATTTTGCACATCATCCTGCTGTCTGTGAGATCACTTCTGGTCTTTTTTCCCTAATCCATTTATTTTAGATTTCTTTCCTTTTTCCTTGTGCTCCCACCAGCACAATATGGCCCCAGCAAACATCTAATTCAGGCCAGTGCTCCTCATAGCTCTCTCTGTTTTAATGCTTTTCTCTTGAAACAGCCGTTTAGGGATTGATCCAACGTCCTCAAATATATCAACAATCTTTCCATTAGCTTCAGAAGGCCATGAGGGAGGTTGGTGGCCTTTAGAGTCTCTTTTTTTTAATTATTTTTTTTTTTCTTCTGGTCCAAACCTCTCATAGGATTTTCTTTCACTATGGCAGTTGTGTTCAAAAGATGCCATCACTTAGAGCTGTGTGGCGGGTTCTTATTGATGACATGATGTCATCACTGGAAGTGTGAAAGATAAGGCTCTGGAACTTGGCACTTCTGCTGCCTGCTTTACATGACCAAACAACCTACAGATCCACCTTAAAATGTCAAAGGACTTCTCAAACACGTTAGTCTTCAGCACGCTTGTGAAAGACAACACCAACACAAGTACATACACATGAATATAAAACGAGTAGACTACAATCAGCTGTCAGGCATCAGAGGTGCCAATGAGACCTTCACATAATTAGGGAGTAGCCTTTGAAGTTTGCCCTTGGCTGCTACCAAAGCCAGCTTGGCTTGCTCAGCTGGTTAGAGCACATCCCTCTTTCTCCTCTCGTCTGGGTGTTAGGGGCTGTGTTTTGGCAGAATCCAGGAGCTCCACAACACTCATGGTTGCATCAGACCTTAAGAAATACCTGGAACACTCAGATGACTGCACACCTCAGATAACAGGCGATGACTGGGCCCAGGCCTGTAATTTCTAGAGATGATTTGAAATGGTTCTTCAATCTGTACTTGATTTATTTGACAATCTAACTTGCTACCACTTTCTCCTGTATTTTCTCTTTCTCGTGACAGGGACAAGCTATGGGGCACATCCCAGGCTGCTTGTCCTGCTGTGCTTCGAAGAGTTATGATGGGGGAGGAAGGGAACACATGCAAGTGTAGTAATCATCGGATTCCCTATGTGTCAGACCTGGAGTATGATCACCTCATTAACAATAAGATGTCCTCTAACGAGCAGATAATAGTGGTCTGTGTCTCATCTTCACAAACAAACAAGGATCAAAGTGAAGACAACATAGAGCAGCTGTATGAAAGAAAGAACAAGAACAGAAGCATGCCTTGTGCTCAGGTGGGTTTTCTCAGACAATAGATGGTTTTTTCCAACACATTGATGAAAATTTTACTGAGTCTTTTTGGAATTATTTTCTGTTTATCTGGTTGCTAATGTATCTGAAAATTTGTCTCAACAGAAATGTGTAACTGGCACCAATTCCAAATATGTGTTCTACAGGAAATTTAATGTTAAAAAAAAATACTTCCAAAGAAGGAAAAATGTCTAGAAATGTTAGAGTTTCCTATCAAAGGGGTATTTCAAAACAAATTGTTCCTGAAAACTAAATATTACTTGAATTTGTATTTTTAGAGATGGAGTAAATCTCTATTCCCAACCTAGAGGAATTCCTCACTACTTTTTTTTTTTTTTTTTTTTTTTCTCCCTGGGACAGCTGAGGAAATAACGCAGAATAATCCATTAGTGTAGAGCAAGAAACTCAAACCTTGATTAAAAATTGCTAGAACTGAGTCTTGGGGACCTTTCTAGCTCTGTGGCACAGTACCAGGAAACCTGGAGGCAGCGTGTGTGTGTGGCTACCACGGCATTGCAGGCCCCAGGGATTAGTAACCACAACAATCTGTTGCATCAGTTGAGCAGAAATCGGTGATTTGGTAGCAGTGTGACAAAGTATCTTTTATTTTGTTGTTGAAACATTTTGGCTTCTAGGAATCAGCACTTTCTAGTAAAGGTGAATGAGAAAAAATTCCACACAAAAGCATGCTGATAGAAAATTTCAAACCAGCTCATTTTCTCTACAGTATAAACTCAATGAGTAGTGATTTAATACAAACTTTGTCCTTACATTCATGTAGCCAAGCACTAGGGCAACAGACAGCACAAAGTATCTTTGTGTAAGTCTGCATTTAGGAGGACTGGAAATATGAGTAAGTTAAAGTTTGGAAGGGCAAAAAAGCAAATGATAGGTGATATGATAAACACTTTAAAACAAGGAATATTTTTGTTTGTTTCAGTTTGCCCTGGACATTGTCTATTGTTACAATCACCTGAAAATTTCTCAATAAAGCTAACAGTGGAAGTGGTAGTAGAGACTCAAGGGGCATTTTTGTCATCTTGACATAGTGGACACAACAGTAAACATCAGTGACTGCTGTATTCAAAATCTTCCTCCTTCAGTAGACATTAGTGGAGCTGCACTGAAATGAAAATGTTAAGAGGATTTACATCTGCATAGATGCAGCTTCGGTACCAATTAAGGCATTAAAATGACTTCTTTCACTATGTCTTATTTATCCACTCCTTGAGAAACTGGTCACACAGCAACTATAATTTCTGATTTACATTTGAAAAAGTTAGCACAGAAGGGGTCAAGTTCTGCTCTTCATGAAGTCTTTGGAAAAACTCCCATGCATTTCAGCACCAACAGGTTCTTTTAGTCCAAGAGGCAAAGGCTAAATCTGAATTAAATATCTACATTTTATATAACAAGAAGAGGACCTAAATTTTCATCTTGTTGTTTCTTCCTGGAAGCCTGACCCAAAAACCTGTTCGATAAATCAGTGGGAAAAAGGCTTGTGTGTTGCCTCCCTGTCACACAGTGTGGTCCTGTAGTTGGCTGCTGTCCACTAATGGCAGGAGCACAAGACTTTTGGAAGCCAGGATTCTGGATAATTTTGACAAAGCCATAAGGAGGTTGCACAGCGAGTAGCTACCACCACTGTTCTTGCAACTGTGAAGTCTAGTTTTATATATCAGAGGAGCTGTTTCTTTAAAGAGGAGAGAAGTATGCCCACAAAGAGAAATTGAGAAATTCAGAAGCCTATGTCATCAGATTTATAGTGTAAAGAACAATTGCTACCTGGTCTGAAAGATAATTCAGCTGACTTCATAGGAACTTGTTTAGAAGGAATTTTACTAGTTCGATTGGTCAGGAAAAAATTACCAGCTATTTAATTATATAATTGTATTTCCCTTTTTGCTCCAGGGTTGTCTGGATTCCTTTCGCCTCCTCAGATATGACATCACTTCTGCAGATGCATTTACAGATCATAAAGGTTCCTTACTGGAAAAGAGACATAATGTAGCTCCTGGCGTGTTTTTGGTATGTTAAAACTCTTCCAGTCAATTATTTAGCTCTCAATGCTATTACTGTGATCTTGTTACAAATGAGTGACTTTGGGATTGCCGAAAGTGATGAGTATTTGAGCCATCAGGAGAGCGGAATGCTCGTCTTCTTCAGGAGTACCGACTAGTGTCCCAGCAGCCCCAACTCTTCTTCATCCATTAGCAGTTCAGGATTTACAATGCTCAGGTCATTCTCATTCCACCTGCAAAGGGCAAGAACAACAGGCTAGTTGCCACAGCATCAGAAAAGGAGCATGATTTCTTCCTTTGGGCCCCATAGGTTAGATCTAGCCATCTGTGTATGAGCTTTACCCCACTCCTGCTTAATCTGTGGCAAAAAGTCTTGGAGCACATCACACAACAGCATGTTTCAGGCTTCAGAAAAAGGCAAAAGCTTCTGTTTTCCAACATTCTGAGCAGTACTCTTTGCAGATCAGGAAAAAGTCTCGGATGAGACATGCACTTAAGTCAGTTTTAAGTACTTACATAGGTTTCATATGTAGTCTGGAAACACAGAATTTCTTGTAAGCGATTAATTCATAGTGATTTATTCTATTGACACTTGGCATGCAAAGCACACATTAAATGTTTTGAAATACATTACTGATGTAACACTGTGAAGAGAGGATTCTCCAGGTCTTGTTCACCTCTGTTGACAAGCTGTTATTAGACTAAGAAAACGCAATCTTGTATTGAATCACACAGAACTGCATTATAACTGGATTTTAATAATCCTCTCATATTTCCGTAAAAAGCAGCACAAACACTGTTTATGTTGTTATTTTAGTTACTTTCTCCCAGTAGGAGAGAGCGCCCACTAATTATTGTTTGGTTATTCTTTGTCTACTTCCTAATAACAGTGAGAAACAAGTACTGCTTCCTGTGCTTGCTCTGCATATTTTTAATAGTGCCCGTGGCATTAGAACACAGGACCTTTCAAATATCATCTCATCTTAACTACTGTAAAATTAAGGCTATTTTTGTCAGTTAGGGACGAGCTATTCCTGCAGAACGAAAACCTTCTCTACATGACACGCACCCATGATCAACTTTTCTGTCCACTGGGTGACACCAGCAGCCTACCCGACATTGCCTAGCTGTGTATAGTAGTACCACAGAACACATGTCCTGAAGAACATTAAATTCGTAACCACACAGCTTCTTTTTTTCTTGGTAATATTAATAACATTTTCTTTCCTTTCTGGTGAAAAAGTGATATAAATAAATAGGAAAAAAAAATGCAGAAACCCCCAAACTTCTTCCAAACCCGCTATATGTAATTTTCAAAGCTGAAGGAGACAAAGTGGAAAAATACTCTGTAAAATATGCAGTGAACTGAGGGTCTGTTGTAGAAAAAGATGGAGATTACATGTTGTAGTGTGAATGACCCACGGTTGGTGAAAATGATGGTTAACAGCTCTGAATAATCCAGGTAATCAATTTCAGAGATGCAGTTTGATTCTCTTCCATGTTACCTTTTTGCATTCCCACATGGAAATTATACACTGTTTTTGAAAGAAAAATCAGGATAAAAGCTTTTTTTCTGTGACTGATGAACTGATTAGTTCTTAAAACAGCACATAAACTACTTTTGTTTTTAAAATAATTTAAAGACATTCTAAGGTATATGTACAACATTTGGTTTTGGTCAGAGGTTTTTTGTTTGTTTGGGGTTTTTTTGTTTGTTTACCTGTAATTCACTGCTACAAAGATCAGCCACCGGTACAAGCTCAGTTTCAGTCATTACCCAGATACAGACGGACAGACAGAAAAGATGCATGAGGAGTAAAATCTGAAATCTTATTAGCCTGTCAGTATGGTCTTAATCACTGTTTTTAAGAACTGAAGGGTAAAGGCAAGGTAGCTCGTTCTTTTGCTTGAACAAGAAACTAGCCATTGTTTAAGGAAGAATGGAGTTTGGTTTTGGAAGGAATGTGTTAACAGTCCTTTCTATCAATACTCCTAATGTTTCTCAGCTGACAAGTAATCAGTCCAAGCAAACAGCAAGTCGGGAAGGTATGAGCCTATTTCAGCTTGTTACAAGCCCTACACCCTTCAAGTGAGACACTGAACATCCTATACAGATGGAGCCTTCTTCGCTGTTCCTAGAGAGGTATTCAGCCCACCCTCCAGCAGTTCCCAGTCAGGCTCACTCAGCTGTTACCATGCTCAGGCAGAGCAGTTTATCTACCAACAGGGGCAGCAGCAATTCAGAACAGTTTTCCTGGTCTGGCTTTGAAGGGCAAGACTTGACCAGGGCCATACGCATCCGCTGTGGACCGGGGGGCACTAAGGAAACCTGCCAGAGGTAGCAGCTCCAGCTCTCCTTACATTAACTCCATACAGTGGTCACTTGCGAAGCCCAGGAGAAAGAGAAGAAGCCTTCAAATGCAAGTCTACCAGAAGTCACAAATTGGAAAGAGCCATTATAATTTCCAGGGCAGCTCAAAAGCAAAACAATAAATAATGTTCAGAAGTTCTGGAACCTAAAATAGGCTGTGGTTATTTTCCTTTGGACAACAGCACAACCTCTGCCAAAGAACTGGGACTGGCCTAATTGCAGTTTAGAAATAATAAGAATTAAGAACGAAGTCACTACATTTAGGGTAGAATAAAACTCTCATCTTTTTGTAGTTCTGAAAAATCTGTCATGTGTGAGAGATGACGAAATTCCAGGTCGCATGGATTGTCTGGAATGTTCAAAGCTGATCACAGAGAGTTCCAGAGGGATTGTGCAATGCTCAGTAACTGGTAATCAGTTGGTGTACGAAATTCACTATCAATAGGTGCAGAGTCATTCATATAGGGAGAAAGAATCATAATTATTTACACAGATGCAAAGATGGACACAATAGCTCTTCACAGTGAAGTAAGAGGTCTAAGACTCGTTCATTGACATACCCCTGAAAACTTCTGATCAGTGCTCTGCAATGGTCATAATGCAAGCAGAATGTTAGTTAAAGGGTAAATAAAACATTCCTGAGATTCTGGTACACAGCACGTGACTGTCCTCACCACATCTCAAAAAAGGACATAATGTGGAATGGCTGTTTGTATAAGGAAGGACTGAACAGGGTAGTTTACAAAAGAGACTAACACAAGATACAAGAAAGCTTTATAAAGCAAAAATGGTGTGGCAAAGGAATAAGAAATAATTATTCATTGTTTTTTAAAACAGGAATGGTCAGGCACCAATGAAGAGATAAGCAGCAGCTTTAAAACAAAAGGAAGTTCTTTTTCTCACAGCACATCATTAAATTGTGGAACTCTTTGCCACAGGATGTTGTGGAGGCCAAAAGCATAAGTGTGTCCAAAATGGAATGAGATACATTCCTGCAGGGTAGCTCCACTGGCAGATGTCAAACGTGGTGGCCCAGGCACAGCTTTTGGTTGAGGATATCTGTGAATTTTTAACTGCTTATGGCTGCGATGGGTCAGAAAGAATAGGATTTTCTTATAAATGCTCTTCCACTCCTTCCCCAGCATCCAGCCACTCACAGGGACAGGATACTGGACAGGTTAGAGGAGCCTTTGGTATAATCCTGCACAGCTGCTTTTACACCAGTACATGCAAGGTTGTTGCTTTAATTTGGGTAAAACTTTAATAAAAGGATTAGGGGGGAAAAATGCACAGAGTTCATGAGAAGAAGGTTCTTTGCCTCTGAAGTCATCCTCAGCTAAATATATCAAAGAATTTTATATATATTTTAATTTGTTAAGCTTCAATAAAGCAAAAGTAATGTTCCCAGGAAGGGAAAGTCTCTCTCAAACTGTGTAAAAATAGGATTTAAAGTTTTCTTAATTTTACATGCTTTCTTCTTGAGGCAGATAACTGATTTCCTCTGGTCCTTGGGAATTTCCTCAGATGATCAGGAAAAAAACCTTCATAATGAAACACAATTGGCCCCTGTGACTAACGAATCAAAAGGCTACTCGTAGTAAGCTTAGGAGGACAGAGCCCATCCTTAATTTCCTACTAAAATAACTGCTGCTCAGCTAAATAAATACAAGTGAGTTTAAGAGAAGGAATTCATGGCTTCAGAGAAAAAGAATTAAGTTCAAGTTTTAATGAATGTATTAGGCAAGAAGGAAATGTTGTAAGATATTAAACATTTGCTTTTAGACAGCTTTCTATATAGTCTTTTAGATGCCTCGAGGAAATGGTTTTACAGAAGCATTACAATAACGCAGTTGCTCCCAGGGGCAGTTGCTTCTCTCTGATCATGGCACGTATTTCCTGCCATACCGACAATCCCTCTCTCTTCCCCTGCACCCTGTCTAAAGGTCTTCAGCCAGGACTTAATTCCTGTGCCTTCAGAATGTTAGGGAGTTGTGTGTTTGAGGGGCAGGAGGCAGAAGGGAACCAAGATGATTTTATTTTTTTTTTTTCTTTCCCAAAAGTGGCTTTTCAAAAGCGTTGCGCTGTGTTAAAAACAAAACAAAAACCAAACCGAAACAAACAACAAATAAACAAAACCACCAACCACCAAACATTCCTGCTGATTTCTTTCCCATAGGATTTTCATTCCTCTTTTTTCAAAAGTAGATGCCTTTTCTGTTTCATTTACGAATTTATAATCATACATTATTTGTGAAGAAACTACTGGGATAACAAACACATGAACCTAACAATAACAAAGCAGGGTGTGTTTACATATATACACACACTGATGGAAGACCATCACATTCCAGTATAAGAGTGAATTTAAGCCAGTATACTTGCTTTCATCCTTCAGTGCTGTACTCCATGGAAAGATGGTTAAATATCGTGAGAGATAGCTGAGGGAAACTGGCATCGAATGATTATATTTCTAGATTTATAATAATCTCTGGATGTGGCTGACTGAGTGCTAGCAGCACCGCTCTTAAAGATAGCATTTTCCAATTTCTGAAGCATGTCAGACTGACACTGATGCAGTTGTTGTCCCAAGAAACAGGGTTCTGTCACCCAGTGTGAAAAAAAAAAAGCCAAACTGTAGCACACAGAGATGAGATATTGTTTATTACAGAGTTGTGCAAGTCTGAATGCTGGAATAAAGCCAGCACACCAGCAAAAAAAGTAGCAGCCATTATATATAAAGTCTTATCACTACATTCACACCCTAAAGAGCCACTTGGTTACACATGTGCATATTGGTTACATAGTCATTTTAGTGTATAATGTTCAGCTGAAGGACACTTTATCCAACAGTCTCGAGATAGGTGTTAAAACAAGACTCAAGTAATTGTACAGGCGTCCAAATGTCTAAAGCTGCAAGGTCAGGAGTGTATGTACTTTCTGATGAGGTGTTTTGCAAGTCACTGTTTGTTAGAGGAGCAGACTGACCTAAAACTGAAAGGATTTACATATCTTTAGGTTAGCAATTGCTGACAGGATTCATTCTTTTAAGTGGTAATGCCTACGCAATGGAAAGGAGAAAGCAACTTGAGGTCAAAACCAGGCCCAGGGGCCTGGAAATGTGTTCCTGTGCTTGAAGAATGCAACATGGGCTGTGAAAGTTACTCACGTTCACTTAGCTCAGTTGCAGTGTGGCCATGTGGGCACGGATGGAAGGCAACAGCTTTAGATTTCAATCCGTTGGTCCAGATTCCCTCTTTATCCCAAACAACGCAGGTGATTGACTTCCCCAGCAAGCAGCTGTGTGCCCAGTTTGTGCTACTGGTAACCTTCTGCTAAGTGTGAAGCACAGACAGAAATCTCCCAAGCACACGAGGAAGGCAGAACAGGAAAAATAAAAAGGAAACAAAGCAGGAAGGGGACAAAGCTTGCCCTCAGAATACCTGCTGCATTTGCCATTGGTGTTGAAATTCATACACATTTATAAACAGACCTCTGTGGAGAGATAGGCCATCAAGGCATACATGGGAGGCCTAGGATCAAAAGCAGGAGAACCCACATTTTTTTTTCCCACCAAGATGTGAATATGTAGAAGATTTCCAGAAAAGGTCCGGTGAAAACTCCAGTCTGACTTTAACCTATCCCAAACTTCCCCAGCCAGCGCTCTAGCCTGCAGGTTTGAAATGGGAAATGTAATAAAGATTTCATTAAACCCACTGGTGACTTTATTGGCATTCCCAGACTACTACCAGTTGAAAGTATTGAGGCAGCATAGTGGTAAGGGGCGGTACACACTTGTAACTGGTTGTGCAGGTCAAGTTAAACTTCATATGAGAAACTTCACAGATGAGGTTTTCATGATTCTTCTCCCTTGATCAATAGAGTACTGCCCTGAAAAACGTGAGGGAAAGTCACACCAATCCGTTTAATTCCAGCTGACCTCAAGATCCAAAACATTTTAAAGGAAGGCTGGGTTCTCTAATTGCATTTGCCTTGTGGTTGACTAAAGCCTTGCCAGCTTCTTAAGTGCACTCATTACAATACAGGCTGGACGTTTCGAGCTGATTCTGCATCTTATCAACAGCATAGGAGGAATTTGTGCTATATCAGGCCATTCAGTGAGTTTGAACTTCTCCGCATTCAAGAGCTGAATGGAAGTCTTCTGGGAATATAATTCAAAATAGTTCCTGCCATTTTCTGCTGCAGATAATCAAGATGACATCATTTTTAGTCATTTTTCTCGAGTAAAAATAATGCTTATGAATTGAGCCCAGGATGTGGAAGCCTCTATTTATACATGGAACATGACAATACACCCAGCAACTGTTTGTACAGTTTTCTGTTTCACAAAAGGTACTCTAGAAAGGCCATAGTCAGGAATTTACAGGATAATCAGTCTCTATGCGTCTTCTATTCTTGACTTCTTTAAGAACGCTGGTTTGCTCATTGTGTGGTGATGATGCCTTGTGTGCTTATTAACAAGTAAATTATTCATTATCTCATTCCAAATTATTCAGCCAAGCAGCCATGAAACAGTAATACATTTCTGTTACTCTCATACTACTGAACAGGCAACTTTTGTTTTCAGTTAGTCCTTCAGTTAGGTAAACCTTCTGCAATGACAGTTCATTATAGTCCAGAAACAACCTGAAGAGATCATCTACCCTCGCCATTATCACCAGTACAAAATCAACTATGTCAGAACTTTAGACGTACACGAAACAGACCTTTAGACCTAAATTGGTTTTCCAGAGTCTTTCACAGCCCCTGAAGAAAAACAGGCATAGAATCATAGAATAATTTGGTTTGGAAGGGACCTTCAAAGGTCACCTAGTCCAACCCCCTGCAATGAGCAGGGACATCTTCAACCAGATCAGGTTGCTCAGAGCCCCGTCCAGCCTGGCCTGGAATGTCTCCAGGGATGGGGCATCTACCACCTCTCTGGGCAACCTGTGCCAGTGTTTCACCACCTTCATTGCAAAAAATTTCTTCCTCATGTCTGGCCTGAATCTTCCCTCCTTTAGTTTAAAACCATTACCCCTTGTCCTGTCGTAACAGGAGCTGCTAAAAAGTCTGTCCACATCATCTCTTTCCAATGTATAATGGAAGTGGGTCAAATGAATCGCATGCTGGAAATGCCTGTTTCTCTCCGGTGGGATTCAGAGTAGGTGAGGTGAATTCTACTCCTGCTGCTTAACCTGTTCACAAAGATTCGGTGATAGAGAAGCCATAATATCCTCACAAACATATATCTGAATGCTTTATACTGGTATTGTTTGATAGCTTTTCCTATTTAATTTTTCTTCCTGTAGTTAAAGCCCATTATTTCTTGCTCTGTTCATCACAGACATGGCAAACAGGCTGTTCTCTTTCTTTCTGTAGCAAGTCATCTCTTTCACTTCCCTTCCGTCTCCCATAACTATAAACCCTCACTCAGTCTTCACGTCTGTATACTAAACAAGCACAGGTTACGCAACCTTTCTTTATAGGTCATATTTTCTGGAGCTCTGGTCAATCCTCTTGCTTTCCTGCAGATTCTGGCTGGTTGATGTGCATGTGGCCACTCCAGCCCTGCTGAGCTTACAAGTTAGACTTTGTATTTCACAGGTTAGATTCCTATTTGCACAACCCACAATGATTAGAAGTTGTATGTCATCATCACCACAAATAATCTATAAGATGAAAAGGACAGCTCAGCCATTTTGTTTGTACATTACCAGCCCAAGAATAGTGGTTCTACAAAACCCAAATAGATAAAAAAGCTTTCAATAAATGTATTTCAACTCTGATGATCCAATTTAAATGAACCTTAGTGTTTTTACTTGAGCATCTGAATGCATGTGCACATATACACATGGATTTGTCAAGTGGCTTTTCTAAGGGGCAGTTTGAATCAACAGAATTTTTTCTGTAATATGAATACGTGAAATTTGTTATTCTGCATGAAATATTCCTAGACAGAAGGAAATTAACCTTGAGAATGACCATCTCAGTTCAAAAAGCCAGGCAAGAGAACTTGTGATACATTTAAGACAGCCCCATTTTACTCCTTTAGTCATCTGGAAAGAGGCAGAAGGGCACATAAAGGGAAAAGCATGGGCTGAACTCCCAAAACTCCTACTGTGGATTGCTTAATGCCTGTGTTAAATATCTAAAAGTTCCCCTCGTCCCAAAGGTTAAAAGGAATCAGGACAGAGATATATATGCTTATAAAACCAACCTACTGTTGCCAATAATAAAACATTTTTTATTTTGACTTTTTTTTAAAAATGTTCTGACATATTACTGCTCTGAAGTTCAGAGTTTCATTAGTATTAAAGTTCATCTTTGACCTTTCACCTTTTTATGTGGAAGAATTAGTCAGGGAGAAAAACATTCCTCTTTGCCCTGGCTTGCTTATTATGACTCCCTCAAGAATTTCAGTCTGAGGCCATTTGCCAGAACTATGTTTAGCTCTGAGAGAAGAAAGAACCTCCCTCCACTTCAAAATGCCACCATCCAAATTTATCTCTTGGCTTTCACTAAAGACTTTGGTTTTAAAACACTCCCAATCAAATTTACCCTAGTAGGGGTAAAAGAGCTTTGCTACGTGAGTTTATACCTACTGAGAAAAGCTGACCTTCAGAGCTACTTGCTAATGGATCTTCTTATTCTATAAATTCCTGGTGTTTTAGGAGTGAACCAAGTCAGAAAGATACCCCATAGAAGATAAAATTCTTATGCCATAAAATGCCAGCCTGTGAAAGTCACATGCTACAGAAAGCCATACTGAGAGTGGCAGGAATCAGCAAAACACTGGAAAACTTTGACTAGTAACATTTACATATTATGCAAGCAAAGCAAAGCGTCAAGCATACTTGAATTTCATGCTTGAAGGCATAAACTGATTGCTTGTGGTGGAAGGAATAATGAAATTCCTGTGTCATACTATTACGGAGTCAACCAGGTGAATTGTAATGGAAAGGGCTACATTCCTCTGGCAGCGAGGGTGATTGCCAGAGGCAGCCTTCTCATTTGTATTCACTTACAAAAGTTTCAGTGCATTGTGTACTCACGCATCAGATCATCTTCGGGGTAGATTTATCTACCTCTTGTATCAGCCTCTTCATTTTGTACAATCACAGAACACGTGTATCAGAGAACAGCGGTGTCATTTTCAGAGCGTTCTGTAGACAAGTCCCGCAGTGGCAAAAGGTTCCTTCCCTCTCGGCTTGTGATATGTTTTCACCATTAACCACAACAAAAGAGGAGTCAGAGTTCTAAGCGGAATGACAAAACTGGTGCGCGCCCCGCCACGTTTTGGCAGTCGGACAATGCCGGTGGTTGATCAAAGCCAATGTGAGAGGCGTGTTGTGTGTTGTTTCCTCATCCATGTGGCAGTGAAAGGCGCTTCAGTTGGACATCGTGACACGTCAGGGCTTGCAGCAGCAAGAGGCGGCTAATTCAGGTTATCTGCACCGGGAACCCAAAGGCTGGAACGGACCGGGGAGCGGTGACCAAACCAAAGCACAAATTGCTGGCATGTGGAGCAGAGGCAGTAAGCTGGGCTGTAAATGGCTGGAGGTTTCTCCTCTTGTTCTCTGTGCTCCCACCGTAAGCAAGGAAAGAACATGCAGTATTGAGGGAGAACAATAATAGAGAGAGAGAGAGAGACTGGATGTCAGATCAGAGGGATCTGTGTAATGAGAAATACGATAGGGAAGGGGAAATAAGACCAGTTATGGGAAGCAAGATGAGGCACTGATTATGAAAAAAAGTAGGGAGCAGGGAAAGAAACCTATGTATAAGTAAATTATGAGGAAGAAAGTGGAATGAGAATAGGAAAATCAAGAGGGAGTCAGGAAATTCAGAACAAATGAATAAAGAGTTTGCCTCAAGGGGAAAACACAGAGATATAAAGGGGTGTGCATAGCCAGAAAATCAGTAGCTGAGGCCAAATGTTGCTATCACTTCCACCCGCTGACATACACTCAAAACTGTACCCCAAGGAGAGCTCCCAGGATTCCCTTTGTTGTGATGCCAACACTGCTCACAACGTTGGATTTAAGCAAGAGAGCGGCGAAATGAGGGCCCGTGTCACAGTGTAACACATGTACTGAACTGGTCATCACTTCCAAATCTGCACTGCGTTGAGTGCTCCTCTCACGCTCAGGCAAACAGAGCTCTTCACAGGAATGAAACAAGGTACTTGCAAGAAAAATGTTTCAGAGTTGAATAAAACAGTGCTACCATAACTTCTGTGGTGATAGAAAATGTTTTTTTTTCCCCCTCTGCACTACCCACAGGCAAAAGCAGCGTTCTACGTCACGTTCATTAGTGGTTCTATTACAGAGGAATACATATTGGTGTGAGCACAGGATGAAGACAATTCAGCGGTCCTCTGGATTTCCTTCTAGTGAATACATCCATTGTTACTTGAATATGCATTACCCTGAAGTATTCAGAGAGTCTTGACGTGGAGTTCTGCATGCTGAGAGCTTCCACGAAATAAGCCAGATGTTTCCAGTTGTGTAACACTGGGAACATCCCACAACACAAGCAGCTTTGGATAGTACATCAGCCTAAATGATTCTTACAGTTTTAAATTCAATGAAGCCACTTTTCACTTAAACAAAGGCTTCTTTACACTGCCAGAACAATGACACAGGCTTTGATGTCAGTGAGAATCTGGCCCAACCATGTCACTATTTCTTTACTGACCAAGAAATGGCTGATGCTCTCACATTCATTCCTTTTATACCTAATATTTCAACAGGCTTTTCTTCAAGCCCTAATTCTGAGATCATCCATATGTTATCTTTGTGTGGAACAGTCTTTGCAACATGTTGAAAAATTATTTATCTTTGCTTGAACTTGCTCTGGGAATTTGGAGTCTGGGGACATTAAAAACAAAAGGCCCAGCCCAACAAACTGATCCAAACCCAAAAGAAATGCTCTAAAACTGCAGAAGGCTGCCTCCTTTCAGTTGCTGAGATCTTACTACAAAATGCATCATTAATATGACTTGTTTCAGAATTCTAAGTTCTAGTACAAAACAGAATTTGGCTTTTAACTCATCTGTTTTGTTGAGAATGTCATGATAAGATAATCATCTACAAATGCCAGCTTCAGGAAACATGCGAATGATTGAGACATCATGAAATACACTTCAGAAACAAAAGCAAGTTCGAAACTGTGGAAAGAGAGTTTGAAAATGTTTCTGGATCTTTCCAAACAGCTCTGAATTAGCTTTAATCCCCTGGTTTACTTTTCCAAGGAGATAAAATTACTAACGTTTCAGATTTTGCCCACATTTTGAATCTTTATGGCTTTAAACATCAGGCCATCACCTTTCTTCTCTAGAAAACTGTTTCCAATGAGATACAGTATTTAAAGAGGAAAGTTCATTGCTATTTATAAAAGTGTTGAAGCAGCATGCTCCTTCTTAGTAAAAAAAACAGAAAAAAACAATCAAAATTATTTAGTTAACATATGCAAACCAACCAACCAACCAACCAGCTGTTTTTTTCTTATGCCTAACATATGTGTCTGTGTTCATCTTCAAATATGTCATTTTATGCCATACCTAAACTGAAATATTATGGGGATGGATGGTGGTGGGCTTTGGTAGTCCATGCAGCAGCATGCAAAATGTTGTTTTATACACTCCGGTATGCAGTGTATATTGGAGGAACTAGAAAAATAAGAGTTTTATTTTTTAAATTTCTTGAACAAAATAAAATATTTTATATAACAAAGTCATGAAAGTGAAAGCTGTAAGCCATCTGTGTAAGCCAAGCTACCTAACAACTTTCTTTGTTTCTCAGCCTCTCATCTTCATTAAGAATAAGAGGTTGCTCTTGCCAGCTCTGCATCTTTTTGTTCTCTTCTTTGGCAGATGTACATTCAAGGAAAGCTGCTCTTTGCCAACCATATCTTCAATGGGTACAGCAAGTCAACTAAAGACCTTCAAAAACAAATAGCTAAGACAAGGAGTGATTATCGCATGGGTTACTGTCTTCCAACTGATTTCAAGTTCAGGTATTTTCCTTTCCATCATCATGGGTTTTAATCACTTCATTCTGAGACCTTTGGCTTCTTTGTTCACTTAAATATAAAGCAGTGTTACTCAGAGCAGCAAGTACAGCAGTCTCAATATCAATGCATTTGCACCTTTTTAATGTGATTACAAGTTCCCCATCTTGCATATTCCTTCCTGTCCCATTCAGCAGTTAGGACTGTCTAACCCTAATTGCTGAGCTACAGAATAATTTTAAGCCAATCCTGCCAGTTACCGGCACTAAGAAATAAGAAAACAGAGGTGAAGGTCCTGGGCATGTCCCCTGTTTCTTTTGTGCATGTCTAACTAAAACTTACCTGTTTCCTGGGTGCTTATATTTATTTTGGCACTATCCATAAAAAAATAATTGCAATTATAGGACCAATTACTTTAGTCAGGTGTCTTCCAGCAACTAGCTTCTTCATTTAATTAATAGTTGCAGGGAAGCTTTGAAAGTATAACCTGGAGAAACTGCAGCAGATGGTCAAATACTTCACAGCCGCACATTGAGGATTCAGCTCACAGAGGGAACATTCCCAGGAGCTAAAGTGTATACTGCAACAGTTTGCTCTCTTGTAGAAGTTTCCAAAGCAGAAACAAAGACAGGCAGAAAGGGGAAATAATTGCCACTTTCACAATGTATTTATTACATAGCTTTTGGGAACCATATCATTACGTGTAATTTAGTGGTGCTGCAAACCAGCAATCAAACCAGAACTTCAGAGTGCCTGCTATGAATGGGAAGTCCACTGCATTCCACTACGGATTTAACCAGTATATCTTGCAGGGTGTGCTGATTATGATAATCTATTAAACTCCTGTTAATGGCTGAGAAGCAGCTGACAGCAGTGACAGCAAAGAAGAACACAGGATATAGCCCAAAATGAAGTGTGCCATCTTTTGCTGAGCTGCTCTTAGCTGGCTTTGGCATGTCACAGGAAGTCTGTTCCTTTCTTGTATTTCTTTTTACCTTAACAAAACAATGTATTTCATTTATATTGAACCACAGCAGAAAACAGCACATTTTACGGCTGTAGCCCATTCTTCTCTGAGGGAAGCTTGTCACTTCACATGTGTACACAAAACAATTACTGGAGTAGTAAAGTCAGGGATTAAATATGACGGGTAATTAACAGCAGCATTTTCAAATGCATTAATTACTTACCATGCTTTCCCTCCAAGTCGCTGGGGAGCTTTCTTGATCGCAGTCAGGACAGATTTGCTTTAGGCTGGTGGTGTTGCAAACGCTTCTCCAAGTGACTGGAAAGGCTGCACTGCCCTGTGGAATTCCCTGTGCTGGTTCTTCTCTACACCAGAATATTCCTAAACATTTCCCACTGCGGCCTCATCCCTAAACGCAGCTTCAGAAGCAAATGTATGCAGCTGCACAGAAGGGCATTTACCTAACCTAAACCGAAGAATAACCGATGTCACATGCGGTCAGAACCAGCATGGTTATTCTACATGGGCGTTTCTGCTCCTTGGTACCGCAGCACCAGGGCAAGAAATCCTTCGGTGTTACCAGGGGACATTCCACAGGGCTCTTTCATACACGGGCTGTGAGCACATGAGCAGGTGCAAGTCGGGGTGCAACAGCAGTCTTAATGAAGGAGAGGGTGGCGAGGAGTCTGAGAGAAAACCAAGGCCAGGTGACATAGCTATTTCCAGATACACTACTATAATTATACAGGTGGTGCTCACGATGTGAATAATTTCATCCTTAAGTGTCTAATTACAGATGAAACAGCAGGTTCTCCAAAAGCGGGTGCTCCTGGTATTTTCCCTCTTGCCAGCTGATCTCCTGACCTCAAAAACTGCCAAATACTCTACACAAAGGTGCACATGCATGTTCTGTTCACTTTATTTCAGTACCTTGAGTCCACTGGGATGGACCTTGGAACTGTTTCCTCCTGCATAACATGCCATGGAACAGATACTATTGAGACTACAGCTGTAGGTAAAGGAAGATCCTGTGCTGCTAAAAAGAGATTAGCATCAGTGAAACATTGAAAATCTTGCTTTTCACTAGGAGGATCAAAGAAGCACTACAATTTCTCTGTCTGTTCGTGGAGTGATTTCTTGTTTGTAAATCAGCTGTTTCTCTAATGGAAGTAAGCAAACAGGTCCTACCCTCCATTCATTTTTTCCTCTTCACCCAGCTGGAAGATGAATTAAGCACGGAGACAGCATAGAGAACTCACTGACTGAAGTTGCAGGACACATTTCTAGAAAAAAAAGGGCCCTTAGATTCCTCTCCCAAATCGCTCCTCAAAACCTGCTTCAGGCTGGAAGACCACCTATTTCTTAAAGTAAGTCAGCAGAAACAACCATCCGTGAGACGTACAGACTTCATGTCTCAGTACATTTTTTGTGTCTTGTCCCTTTGTTTATACCACAGGCATCGCATTCTAGGTTTCTTCTTCACTATCTTGTAAAAGTATGGACTGCGCTGCAAAAAAACCCTCGGGAAGCTTAATACAGTAGAGCTGATCACATGTTGGCATCAGTGGAACAATCTAAGTCTGAATGACTGGCTTTTTAGGACTGGTCTGGTTCCACCTCAGCCAGGCCCGTTACACTAGACCAGGTTACCTGATATGGTGTGAGTATTTCCAATATGAAGCAGCACAGTAGAAGGATGAGAAGAACAGGTTTTAATGAGAGAAAGGAGAAATACAGCAGTACAGCTGATACAAAAAAGTACACAATATAACACAAGTGTCTAATAAATTAGCAGAGACCTTGAGAAACAGGAAGAAAGTTTCAGATGGTTGAAGAAAGAGGCTTGCTCAAAAAGATAGATACAATCTTAAGTCTTCATAGATATATATACATTCTTGGCAGTATAGGAAATGTACGGTTCTTACATAGAAAATACTGACTGTCTGAAGTGGTAGTATCAATTCCTGAAGAATATTTGCATATGGTACATTATGAAGAACACACACAGGCAATTTAGCATTCAAAAAATCTCCAAGAAAAGGAAAACATTACGGACCCCTCTTGGGAGACAGGCTTCTCCTTTTATAATAACAGCAGCCATTGGATCTGTTCAGTATTCCATAGGAAAACAAACAAACAAACCAACCTGAAAACAGCAAAGAATAAGCAAGGTCTTTTGTACTGCACAACAAATTATGCACCGATTAGGCAGCAAGATTCAATACATAAAAATAAATACTCCTGCCTCACCAAGCTTCCTCCTGCCTTTCGAGATCAAATTATTTCCCTTCTTCCCCAGTCATCTCCCAGCTTTCCTTCCTTGGGTTGTGAATCAGGTAAGAGTGAGTCATACCAAAGTGAGAAGAGCGGTCAGTAGCTGTTAACCTTCAAACCAATACAGGGAAAGTTCACAGAAAGAGGTGTGCGCCAGCCACAGCTCCTGACACCAGCAGAACACAGCCTTTGCTCTGATAATAAAGCCTATTATTTATGAGGGAACCACAAAGCTTCAGATAAAAGGAGCCAGTCCGTTCTGTTGCCACTATTTTGGCACTTTTGAAGTGTATAGAGAAAGTCTGTTTCTTAGAGTCATATGGCTAGACCAGCACAAGACACCTGCAGAGCACCTAAGCCTGGCTCCTAGGTTAAAAATCTACTTGCTGCTAGTTCTCCTCAACCAACACGTTATTGTCTCCTTAAACCCCCACCTATTTATATGATGCTAAAAGAGATTTTGCCAATAGTTGTCCCATGATTGCACAGCATACAGGTGTCTGAAAGATGATGGGAAGGTGCAACTGGAAGCTTATGACACAAAGAAAAAAATCCTTTGTTCAGTCACCACTTATTTAGACAAGAGTAACCACTGTTCATTACTAAAGTGCTCGTACTAAGGAGCCAGCAAAATATACTGCAGGAACTAACTATTGCCAGGATTGCTTAAAATTAATTTCATCTTCAGGATGAAAGAGGAATTATAAATAAACTTCTGTATAAAAGATCCAACAAAGTGCTGATACGGTGTTTATGTGTCCCTGTAAAAGCACTCCCTATTCCATTCAATCATTACTAATTGAAGGATGGATAAGCCACATCCACACCACCTAGACAGCTGTCAGGAATACAGGATAAGGAGAAAAAGCAATATATGCAGTCATGAGGCAGAATTTTACTGCAGATGCTGAAGAAATGAAAGCAACCAGAAAGACTTTGAAAGTGATTAGCCTTACAACTGAGAAAACTACTTCTGAAATGGGGGAAACCCAGCCAAAATTTTTTTAAAATAGTCCCGGTGATGCACATTATCAAGTATCTAAAAAAGACTTTAGGTCCTCATTCATATCCATGGGGAAAAGGAAAGGAGGTAAAGTGGGAAAGTAAGAAAAAGAACAACAAAAGAGTTTGGGTGAGAAACTCCATCACAAAGAAAGGGCAGAACCCAGGAATGCCATCCTGCTCCTGCCTACATCCCTCCCAGAACTTCAGTTCTTCACAGAGCCAGCCCGGCCCAGGCGTCATTCCTGCTGTAAGGACCTGCTGAGGCTGATCTCACCCCCTGGGTCTGAAGCAGAACCAGCAACCGGCAGGGCGGGTGCAGGAGGGGCTCCCACTGGAGCCAAACCACACGGGTTCCCAGTGCGGTCCTAGGAAAGAGGCTGATGTCAGACAGAGCTTAGAGGAAGAGACATGGAGATGGATTTACACACAGCTTGATACACCAGCCCAGCAGGACTGAGTCGTCCCATGGAAGCGAAATGTAGATAAAACAGAGGTTTTTTTAAGAGCCACTGAAGACTGCCAGTCTGGTGAATGTTTCCTGTCTCCACACTGAAGAGAAATTGTGGATCCTTCCCAGTGCCTGCAAACTTCAGAGTGTATCACATGTGATTTCCCTCTGTAGCCCTGCCAGACGTCTCTTGCCGCAGTTTGTTCTTTTAAACATTTCCTCTTAGCTCTCGTTTATTAACCATTTAAACAGCAGCTTATCAAGTTTCTTTTCTTTCCCTGCCCTGTGGTTTCCTTGGCAATCTGTGCTGCCCTTAGGCCCTGCTTTAGGAAACACTAAGACTTAGCAGGCAGGAAATGCTGAGGAACATGTATCTATTCACATGTGTAAGACAGGGCAGATGGGCATACAGGCACTCACAACAGCTCTGGTGCGAAGCCTCGGTAGGAGAAAAAAAGTTAAATAGCTTTTCTAATTAAAGGTGTAAAATCAGTGTGCATTTAAAATACCTTCACACAGCCTGCTTGGTAGAAGAGAATTTTCTTCTTTTGCCATTAGATACTATAGCGGGAATTAAGATTTTTTTTACCATCTGAGTAATTAACTAGAAAGTCTGATATGAGAAAAATACCACCTCTTTGCTAGACAAGCCTTTCAATGTGATGCTTGGCAACACACATGTACAATATGAAGTGTTTGTGTGTATACATCTATATAGGTATAAAACTCACACAAACCCCTCAAATTAAGATAAAATCCGGTAATGCTGCTCAAGAAAAATTCAAAATGGTTCAATTTGGGGGAGATCGAGTAGTAAATGTGTTCTGAAAACACGTGCTCTTTGACAGTAGGAAAGGTTTAAGCATAACTGCTAGAACCCAGAGCTTCCACAACTAGGTGGAACATAAGAGGTTCCACTTAAATATGAGAAGAAACTTCTTCTCAGTGAGGGTGACAGAACACTGGAACAGGCTGCCCAGGGAGGTTGTGGAGTCTCCTTCTCTGCAGACATTCAAACCCGCCTGGACACCTTCCTGTGTAACCTCATCTGGGTGTTCCTGTTCCAGCGGGGGGATTGGACTGGATGATCTTTTGAGGTCCCTTCCAATCCCTGACATTCTGTGATTCTGTGATTCAAGGCCGGGCAGCTGTGGAGCCAAAGCACAACGGCACAGGAGTGGGAGAGCACGTCTCCAACCCCTCCTGCAGGAACAAGCAAGGTTGTTTAGGGGAACGCGGACTCGGCCATAATTCTGCCATCCTTCTGTTGGAAAGAACAAGTAAAGCTCACGCAATGAGGAACGTGTGTGGAAGGATCGGTCTTGCTGGGGAGACATTACCATCTCCTGATCAATAAGGAGGGAGATTTCTGCAAGTGAATGTTCTCAAGTCCAGGAAGGAATAGGAGGGCCAGGGCCAGGTTGAAACGTAGGTCAAAGAGCCCTGGAGGGAAAGTCAGGACAGACAAGTTACCAGCCCTAAGTATCCCTCTGTTTATGAGTTTATGACCAGGAAAGCACAGCAGCACCTTGGTGTGGATTCCCCCTAACCTGCCGTTTCATAAAGTTTAGACAACGGGCTCAGAAATGAAGGGAAAAAGCGCCCAAGTTCCTAAGGAGTTGGCAGCAGAACCCTGGAGAAAAAGCTGAAGAGAGAGACCACCAGAGGAGAGAAGGGACCTGGCAGAAACTGGAGCTTGAAAAGATTCCTGCAGAGTCATGGAGCCCTGGTCAGCACCCTCAGAGTCAACCAGCCCAGAACAACCCTTCCCAGAAATGGTCAAACCAGGAGAGAATCTCCAGCACCTGTGTGCCCAGGCCCTGCCTTTTGCAGCGTGGCCATCAATGTCTAAGCTTCTATTAGAAATATATTACCTGGTGCATTATAGGTTAGTAACCTAGGTGAGAAACAAACAAAAAAACCCCTCCACAATTGGTTTGTGTGGCCTGTGAAGAGGAAAGCTGAGAAGGAAAAAGTTAATGAGTGGGATCGCGCATGGCATGGATGCTGCAACACAGCAAAACAGAGACAATAAACCCAAAATGCGTGTGGAGCATCCCACTCATGCAGGTTTCACTCAGCACTGTTCCCTGATCTCCACAAGCTTTGCAGAGCTGGAGCACACAGGCGCATGGGGGCTGTCTGTGAACACTCACGTTAGGACATTAAAAACCTTGAGTACAGTGTCATACTGAGCAGTGCAGGAACAGACAACGTGAACTTGTTTAAATTCAACCAGCCGTGGCTTTAGATAAAAGATCTGCAGGACAATTCACAGGTTTCTGGCTTTTATCCCATAATACATTTAAAGCCCATTATTATTATTATTTTAGAAACACAGAAATCAAACATTATCAACAGTCCTCATTTATGGTGCTTCCACTGAGATCAAATGCATGATTCTCTGTTAGTCATGACTACTGAAGATATTAAACACTGACTTTTCCCTTTTTGTTTATTTAGGAATGGACCTCTTTTTAATAGCA
Source organism: Pampusana beccarii (assembly GCA_013399365.1). Taxonomy (NCBI): domain Eukaryota; kingdom Metazoa; phylum Chordata; class Aves; order Columbiformes; family Columbidae; genus Pampusana; species Pampusana beccarii. Next base: position 223,210 of record VWYH01003111.1, on the reverse strand, counting down.
CAAAGTAACGGAAAGCATTGGTCACTTTCTATTTGGAAATTTGAGATTATTTGCAGCTCTCATCCATGCAGCTGGAGAAGGTCAGGACGCAATCTTTGAATATTAAGATTTGAGCACAAATCAAGCCAACCAATGACACTTACTTTGAGTCCTTGTACTAGAACGGCAGGTATTTCTAAAACACAACTGCTGCTTTTCAGTAAGCCAGAATTACTTACAAAAGCCAATATATACCACAAGTGTGGTATACATTTGAGCTGCTATACATTATCGGTTCTGTTTTGACTGTAATACTCATAGTATTTATAGTGTCCACCTTCTGTTTCAGTTCTCAAATCAAGAGGGAAATCAGCATATATTTCTAGATCTAGTCATTCCAATGCTGATGATACAGAAGAATAAAGCTGCGTTACAAACATACCCCAAAATAATTTTTGTTTTATTTTGAAATCTGAACCTCTTAAGAGCGGTGGTAAAGGGAGAGGACCACGGGTGTCAGAGGAACCAGAAAGGTGAAAATAGTAAGCAGAAAAAAAAGTAGGATAATTTCAGTTTTACTGGCAGTATAATAAACAGTTTTTAGAGAGACTGTGAAACAAGACACAACAGGTATTGGGCAGCCTGGGCCTGAAGAACAAAAAAAGTGGAGTCAAAAGGAGTGAGGAAAATAATGAGTGGCATCATCCTCAACCAACAAAAAATATGGAGACGAAGGAAGCAACACATGGAGTTGAGTTTATCTCACTTCAGTACAGACACTAACGGTGTCAACTCGCAGCATGTAAACATTAACTCAAACTGATTTAAATTGGAGCTCTGGCATTCCTCCCCACCGCCCGGGCACATATTCCCTCCTGCTCCCCTGAGACCCTACAGGTGCCCTTTCAACCACACAATGAATTAGTTGAGGGAGGCAGCTGAAAGTTAAAGCCATGATGCATTTTCAGCCAGATCCATGTCCTAAATCACTGAGTGGCTACCAAAGGCAGCCTGAAGGAGGGGCTGAGATTGCATGGCCACGGCAGGGCTGCGGCAGCCTGGACCTGCGCTGGTTCAGGCTGCTGTAGAATTGCATCCCCTACAGCAGACTGTCCGTGAGGCCTTTAACATTTAAAGCTGAAAAGGTATAAAGGTCAAAAATATGCTGATTGTGTGAAAGTATTCCAGTTTTGGTCCTATTCAACCCTTTTAAAATAAGCCACTTTGTAATGAAGAAACAAACCTTTTTCCTCATCTACTAAATGACAGTCTGTACTTCAGAATCCTGTGTTCAAGTCAGAAGGTGTAACATGGGCTAACGGAGTATTCAAGTTACCAGGTCAAATTTTATTCAAACAAACTTGCCAAAATCTTGGAGATGGCAGCGTGACGGGTAGGGCAGAATATCAAGAACAGTTACATACTGATCTGTAGCTCAAACTACAATATATTGCTGTATCCATCTACAAAGGAAAGTTCACGGTAGGTAGATTTCACCCCTACCTATGACCGTGCCTTGTTATCACAGTTACAGAACCATTACCTCTTATCTGATTACTGCACACATTTCCAAGTAAAATAAATCAAAGTGTATTTTTTGGCATTTAAAATACAAGGTGGTAAAATAAAAACATCCATATGAGGGAATTAATTATAATGAGCAGATGGATTAAGCACACCTCCAAGCATTTTAAAAATTCGCCACAGAAGCTTTCAGTTTGATCTCAGATATCCATATATCCATATTCTTGTGTGATAATATATTTTGTGACACATGCTTATTCAGAGATCAGAACAGGTCTGAAAAATCAAGATGAAATTTAAACAAGTGTTGTTTGGCATCTTTAGTTTGTGTTAGACCAGGTGGCAGCTGTTGGAAGATCATTTTGATTTAACAACTTTCTGTTTTGTTAGCAAAGAAAAACATTGTCCAGCCAAATCCTGCTGACAGTGAATAAATATTTCTCCTCCATTACACCAAATACTTTCATTTGTCATCCTAATAGCTAGGGGTAAAAGGTCTGAAAAGATTTCTTTCCGATATGGACTCAAACATATTTGAAATGTTCAGTGTTTTACGGGAGGCGACTATTACTCCATGCTCAGCGCTGCTGAGGTTATGTCTGCAGTACCGCACTGCACTTTGGCCATGATACTTCAAAAACTGGACAGATTTCTAAGGAAAGCAACCAAATCCTCTGGAAAAGGACTGAGAGAAGTGGGCTTGCTCAGTTTAAATAAGAAAATTCAAAAATGTTATCGACAAATCTTCTTGTTTGTAAAAGACTGGAATAAAGATGAGCACAAACTACTATTGGGACCAGTAATAACTGACCGAACATGAAACTGAACAAATTTATGGAAGAGGATCCCATCAAGACCTGTTAAGCTGACAACCCCCACCAGTGGCTCAAGAGGTCCCTGAGCCACAAATCGATGGGGAAACATCAGTACACAATCTCCCTTTCTCAGCCTCTTCCCTCAGCATCTGCTGTTAGTCCCTGTCACAGACAAGATACCCAAGTAGCCCGACCCTTTACACTGACCAGGTGCCTTTCTCACCCTCTGCCCTGCTCTTCAGATGAGACACCATGAAAACCAGTGACTTCTAAAGAGCAGTTAGCCCTGGGCACAAGCCACTTGCAGAGCACCATCAGCCCTTCACCTAAATACTTTAAAGAACAAGAGCAGTTCAGTGTGCTTGACCCCTTGTTTTTGTTTAAGAAAAAAAAAAGACAGACTGGAAGATTACAAAGTTCAGTGTGGGCCAACAACTTGACAGAGTCTACCACTTAGATGCTTTTTTACTAGCAAATAATAAGACAGTTGTAAATTCTGCACTCAGATGCATGTAAAACTTCTAATATTGTAAACAGTCAGGTCACAGACACATAAACATGCTCAGGAGAAAGTCTGAAACCTCAGTAAAACCAGCTACTCTGCGAGATTTCATCAAGCATTTGGATAACGGAGTGCACGATTCAGCGATGCCCAGTAATCCTCTGTCAGGAGTAAAACTACCTCATTACTGCAACTGATAGCAGAAACTTTCACATTTGTGGATCTTGCATATAGTTGATGCGGGCACATTTGACACCATTTGAATGACTCTCCATTATCTGTAATTCCCAAAATACGCTTCCATTACAGCACTGTTTCATTTCTGTCATGAAGGACACTTCAACAAAGAGACAAGTAATCTTTATATCATAGATCGTTGTCTACATTTAAGCCTTTACCTACATCTTTAGCTGTAAAGGTACGTGACATAAAACATGTAGTGTTAGATTGCAGTCCAACCTAAGAAGGAAATACCACCCTTGGAGTGCTGTCCAGGTAGGTCAGGAGGATAAGAAATTATTTAACCCTATGTAATTACTTGCTTCTTTACAACTTCACAGAGCTGCTAATTGGAAATGGAATAGGGAAGACGCATTTCTCGTTAGCCCTGCTCTTCATAAAGAATTTTGGCTACTGCTATCCTTTGGCATAACCCATTATTTAGTGTGGATTTCCTGATTAACATGTTTCAAAAAGTTACAGAGTTCTAGGAGGTAAATATTCTGTTTTCACAAAAATCCCTATCTAGGGTAATGAGCCAAAGAACACAGGGCAGCATTCAGACCTCGACAAGCTCAATATATTAACGCAACTCCTTAGCACTAACGCACACTTCAGTGTGGTCATATATATTATTTTAAATGCAACGATAAATTGTGATTGCCAAGAAATCTGTCAGGTTCTTGAAGCAATCTACAGCATGTATGCACAGTCCTGTCAAATGACATAATTATGAGGAAATCTGGATTATAACAGACATAATATATGTAGATGGAACCTGGTTATCAAATCAAGGGAAGCCATGCTTTGTGTGCTGTACACTGTTAGCCAGATTTTTCTGCAAGAGAATATTAAATAAATCAAAATAAAGGACCTGATGGCCTGTATATACGGATGTGTTGAAAGGCAGAGAAAGCAAGTGAGCCCAGGTGTCCACATGTGCAGCTTCTAAGACTGCATTGAGTAAGACCATGGAAATCGGTTAAATTGTCTGTAGAAAACCTATTTCTTCAAAGGACGATCAGAACTTGCTCCAAGAAGTCATTCTTTGATCATACCCATGTCTAACGTCAAGCCTGTAATTTCACACTACCCCATCTTTGCCAATAATGTAAAAGTGAGCAATCCGGGGTCTCCTGCCAGCAGCACAGTATATGCTGATACAGCTGGTTGGAGGTAAATGCTGTGAACTGCATCACTGCAATAATAACAGTGAGAAATAACCCCTAAAAAGGGTGGATTTTTGACCAAAATGAACTCGGCGAGCTGGTTTACAATACGGCCACAAAGACCTGTGTTGATCCAGCTGATCGGTGAAAATGAACAACTAATGATAGATGGAGCTTCTTAGGCCAGTTTCACCACCAAGACCAGCGTAGGATAAAACGAGGTCCCAAGTGAGCTGCCAAAGTCGGTTCTCCAGGTCTTTTGCTAAGTGCTGCAGCAAAGGAATAAAGAGCTACCAACTTTTATAAAAGTGAGATCTGAAACCTGGTTTAGTAGCAATGCAAAGCACTCGTGCTACTGCTGACTTTATCCAAAACTGTGAGGACAGTGATCATTCATATCCTAAATCTGATCATTTTTCCAAGTTGGTATCGTAGCTATACATGTTTTAAATAAGATTTGGATCCTATGGGAAAAGTTCAGGAGTATCAGCTCTAGGATACACATCACCAGATCATGAGATGCTGGTGGATTAGGTCATGGAAAAATATGAATGGAACATACATTTAGGCAGTCAGAACAATTAGGTAGGAACAAAAAAATATCCGGGCACTTTGTGAACTCAAGGATCTCAAGTCAAGGACAAGGAAGACTTCTTTTCCAGAAGCATGGACAATGCTTCAAACGCGATTTATCCAAAGCAGTTGTTCTAGACTTGATTTTTAAAAAATTGCTTACTACAGAGAAAATAAGTGTTTCATCAATTTAGTCTAACCTTTACAGATTACAGAAGAATATACCACTAAGAGGAGGCTTTGCTTCTGAATACACTATGAGAAGCATCTATTTTTTTGTTTTACAAGTTCCCCAAGACATCATCCATTCAGCTTCCAGTCACTTACACAGAATTAAGGGCACAGAACACAGTGTTACAGGTTAATGAAGAATGGCAAAACATTCTCTTCCCCAAATCCGTGTGTGACGGAGAAGACAGGCATTATATTGTGAAAGAGTAGTGTAAGTCACATACTCCCTTCTCTATCAGTTGATATTTACCTGCTAGGGTTTGTAAAAAAATCCACATATTTAACAGTGTTCATACAAAATCACTGATAGAAGTGAGGGAGGTTGAAAGAAAGCACTTGTTTTCTGCCATATGGTGAAGAGTTCCACCCTAACGTGCTGCCCTTCACCAGCTTCCCCACTCCCCACGACAGCATCCTAGGAAAGATCCTGCTCTGAACCACTTCCATCTAAAACCCCTTTATTCCATAGAATCAGCAAGAGATAGTAAATACTCTAAGTAACCGATGAGGGGTTTTGCGACTGGAAATGTATCCAGGTCGGAGTAGAGTATTCCATACAAAGGGGCGTCTCTCTCGCCATGAGAGATGTGAGACCTTTGCTTCATTTGGTGCCAGAGGGCAAAAGGAAGAGAAGGCAGTGAAACCATTAACCAGCTCCTCTGGGGGGTGAGCATCAGGTTGCTGCTCCTCATAACACCCCCCCCAGAGAAAAAAACGAGCTGCAAAACCTCATGCCAAACATCCAGACTTCACTGCCAACTAAAATACACTTTAGAAAATACACAATTCATGTTGTCTCCATGCATTCTTAAACGCACAGGTTACAGTTGTGATCTAAGGAATAATGAAAGAACATTAGGGAAAAGCAAACGTTGTTAAACACTCAGACAGTTTTGCTTTAAGAAAATTACTTCAGGACATAAACAAAAATGTACAATCATTAAATCAAACAATTATATTAAGGTTCAGTTTACAAAAGGTTAACAAATAATTAATAGCTGTTTTAATAAACAGGTATTTACTTCTTATCTATTATCCATCCAACAGAGCTTCTAGCTGTCTATAGTACTTTCTACTGATGTGCTTATAGCCCTCCCTAACATCCACTACACATTCCTCTAATATGAATTACAACATCTAGAAATCATTTATTAACCCTTCATAAAACTCTAAATAAACCTTAATATGAAGCATGACTAACTTCATACTATTTCAGCCTCATACTCCAGGACACATCGAATACTAACTCTTTCAAGTTTTTATTTAAAATTCTGCATTTTAGTTGGGAGCCACATCACTAGCCACAGAATCACAAATGCCTACAGTGGCTTTGCCAACGCACTGCAGACACCAGAAGTGAAACCAAAGTGGTGGGGGAAGATCACAGGGAACAGTTCAGGTTCTTCCAAGAGAAATGTTCTGGCTTTTTTGTTGGAACAAACATTGATACCACGACAACAGAAACAGAGAGAAAAAAAACAAACCAAAACAAAATGGAGTCTGTTGTAATTCAAGATGTTGGTTTTCCTTCTTTTTAGAAAAAACAAACAAAAAAAACCCAACAATACATTATAATATAAATAAATAAAACAGAAAACACAAAGGTAAATTCCAAAACCCACCACTAAGATCTTAAAAAGGCAACAGCCAACTATTTCTTGGATGCAGCCTAAACTTCTCTTACCTGCACATTTTCAGTGTACTTAGAAGTCCTATTTAGAGTATCAGACTTAGGGAACAAGATGTGTTAGATTTAGGTCGTCTCCTTTTCCCTCCAGTATATCCATCTTCAACCCCCCAGTTTTTTTCCATCAAATTGCCTGCTATTAGTTTTACAAAGTTCAGCTCAGACTTATACTGTTCCTTCACTTTCAGAGCCTCTGTCTTCATTCTTACAACCCTCCTGAAGGTCTTTACACTCCTGTGTCTTCTCTTCCTCCTCCTCCTCCTCTTCCTCATCTCCAAAAGTCTCTTCTTGCATTGTAGTAAAAGCAAAAGACCTGGCAGCAACTTGTGCAGCCAGGCCAGATGTGAAGTTTAAATCTGTTGATATGTGGAGCTGGGCCAGCCTCTGCTTGATTTTTGAATGTAACGCATCCTTAGAGGGAGACTGTGAAACCTCCACTCCATCCGTATCGCTCAGCTTGAGTTCTTCAACTTCCCTTTCATGCTGATAACACATTATTTCTCCGGCCCCTGTAGGAACACCTTCAGCAGCAGTATTGTCTTTGTTTTTCTCCATCTCAGGCTCTTCACACAAATATCCTGTCCTGCTTTTATCAGTAGCATTAACTTCTGGATTAGAGTCTTTTTCTTCAGAGTTATCAGAACTTTGGCTGCAGTCCTGCTTTTCTGTATCTGAATTCATATGTGATTCCAAATTATTTAGTAGCTTCAGCGGCTCTACAGGAGACAAGGGTTTCACTGCAGCTTAAAAAGGGGGAAAAAAAATTAAATGACAACTAAAAGCAAGCTGCTATATATAAATAATTTATTTGTGTCTGAAAAGATGCAAGGGTGTAAGGGTCAAAATGGTGTAAAAAAAAACCAAACCACAAAACAACAGGAACAAAAACCACAATCAAACAAAATTTAAAATAAACCAGTGTTTTCTAATGACAAAGCTGAAGTGAAATGTGATAGCTACTTGTTGTAACTACTCCTTCAAATCTGTGACAGAGAGAGACAACATGAAATTGATGATGTTTAAAACTGGCATCAAACACAGATGATGCATTCAGTGTTAAAAGTAAAAAACAAGTAAAACTACTGCACTGCATACAGATTTGAACTGTCTTCATTTTAAACAACGGTTTACCTAATCCAATAAAGACAGCTGGTACAGGAAAAAGTCCTTATAGGCAGTATCTGATCTCATACACCACAACATAGAAATACAACACGTATTCATACAGGCAGGTAAGGTGTCCTCACAAATAAAGTCTGGTTTAATTTAGCCTCTCTTGAAGTTAGTAGCAGCAGCGAGTCCCATTGCCAGCAACGGGATGCTTGCCAGGAAGTGTCTCCTCCCAGTGTTAAGGGTTAGTATAACTCGGTACAATCACTTCTTGAAGAACAGACGTCTTTCTTTTTAAGAAAACGATATAATGTCCATTTCCAAGTAAGAGATTCCCTAAACTGCAGTAGCTCCATTAGAGTAGCAGCACGAACATAAATGAGAGCGGCAACAGCAGATTCCCAAGTAGCATTTCCCTTTCTAATTCCATTCTGACTTTACCCCTGTAAGCAGAGATGAAAATAACTCTGGGAAATACATAAACTTTTCACGGGAAACAAAAAGTACCATATTAGGGTTTTTCCATCGCATCCTATTTCAGTAATATTTACTTTAGCTAGCTCAAAAGGCAGGTGCATCATTATGGTTGTTACATTGATAATTATTGTCATTAGCATACTGAGAGACTGTGGCTTCAAATTTGTATTATATTGTTTGTTTTAAAACCTTACGTACCAAAGGAGCACTGCACCAGACTCATCTCAGTTCTTAACAGGGTAGTTCTCTCCCCATCTTTAAAAAACATGCTGCTGCGTATTTCTGCCCATTTGCTCGAAGAGGCAGGAATATGCAGAGTAATCTTATCATTTGCGAACAAACTTCTTGCCTGCTTCCTTCCAAGAATACTTCCAAAGCCAAAAACTTCTCAAACAAATAAATAGATACTTCAGATTGGTAGCTGGCCAATTTGCTGAGTTGATTAGGTAATAAGCAAGGTGGAATTCCTCAGTTCTCAGCGTGTAGCTTTCCAAATCCAAGAAACAGCTGTATGAGAACTGTTGTACAGACAAGGTGGGAGCAGGGGAAACAGCTGGGTACAACGCAACCACTGACAGAATGAACTTTTCAGGGGGGAGAGGGTCAGGGAAAGGCTACAAGTGACTTTGCACCAGAAGAAAGTTGTTTGACAAATGTCTGACAAATGAAAATGAAGCCAGTAACAACTTCACAGACCTCACTGACTGGCTCAACAGGGTGCCAAAGGACCCAAACCAGAAGCTCCCCTACACTCCTGTACATTACCCATGCCCAGACTGTAAGCAGTATTACCACAGTGCTGGTCCTGGGCAAATGTGCTTGAGCCTGGTGCTCTGCTAAGATGATGTTTTTCTTCGGGATTCCAGCCTCTCATCTCCAGTTGACTTCATGCTTCATTCTTTGAACGTATTGATTTGTTTGGTGCTGACCTCTTTGATGTGGGAATCCTCACCAGCCCTTCCTTCAACAAACCAAAGACCCTAACAAATCAGAACGGCTTGCTGGGTGCCTTCACTTACAGATTAAAGCCTTTGAATATTTCAGGATCTTTGTTCATAGCAATCACAAGTTAGGAGAACAAAAGATTTCTGGAATACTATTGTTCTGTAAAAGCAAGATTTAAGAGGGCTATGGAAACGTGTGATACCATGGCCCAAGCCAATGGAGACAAGAATATGAACATTTCTGGGTTTAAATCTTCAAGATAAAGCAAACCACAAATGTGGAAAGCACAGCTCACAGAAAGTTTCTTTAAGGAATGACTCGTGTATGAATCAATTAAAGCCTGCAGCAGTAATATGCTGGGGTCCATTATGTCATATTTAGCTGACTTGTGGGCTTTTTTTAAAGAAAAAATGCAGAAATTCATTAAAAAACAGTAGAAGATGTTATGTCTGCCATCCATATCAGTCTTTCAGATTAGACACAGTCTCTGAGCCAAAAGGAGACAATATTAATTATTTCATGAACTGCCCTCGTGTTTTCCAGTTTTGTACAGGATGGAAGTAATCAATGATTAGTCCTAGGCAGCTGGAGGACATCACACTTTCCTCCCTCCCCACCACTGAATCTCTAATCCTAAACCAAGGTAATATCTATGCAGGGAAGGAAAGGAGAAATGGAGAGGAAAGGGGAGAGGAACGGGGAGAGGAAGAGGGAGAGGGAAGGGGAGAGGGAAGGGGAGAGGGAAGAGGAGAGGGAAGAGGAGAGGAAAGGAAAAAGGAAAAAGGAAAGGCTTTCAGGTGAACAGCTACTGAAGATGACAGAGTCAGCTGTCTCTTTCCAGCTGCAGCAGCAAATGGCCCGAGGATACTGATGCAGACAGGCATCAGCTGCTAACCGAGATAAGGACATACCCTATGCAAGCTCTCCTGAAAAAGACTCTGTCTGCAACAATCACTGGATCTGTCAAGACTCGAACTAGAGGTAGGATTCCTTCCTTCTCCCTCCAACAGGGAGGAAAGGAAGACTTGAAGCTATTTATGTGAAGAGTTGTGTGCTTGTTGCATCTAGCACCAGAAGGACAATACAGAATTCCTACTCTTGAGCAGGCTCTGATGCAATCTCATACCTTTCTTTTTCAACTCAACTAGGAGTCAAAACCAATGGCCAAGTGATTTCTTTGACCATAGTTGTAGCTAAATGGACATAAAGAGCAAAGTTGTGAAGAAGAGAGATTTTTGTGCGTTTGATGTCAAAAGAAACAGTCTCATAAATAGGTATGGTCTGTTACTGTGTGTTCCCACTGAACTATTGAAAGATGCAATCCGTGGTCTTTTTTTCTGGTAGACACTAGCAGAGCCAGAGAATCCTCAGATATTTTGCCAGACCTGTGGGTTGTTTTTCACAACACAGAAAACGAAATTTGTAGAGGGCTTTTCCTAACCTAGCTTTAAAGAGGAAGGATTGAAAATGGGAAAAAGGGAAAGACAAACTAGTGCCAGTTTTAAAGATAATAAATCAATCAGCTCAATCAGTGAAAGGAATTAAGTTGTATTCAGTCTTATTGCTGGAACAGAGACAGTCGTGTTGAGGCAAGAAAAATTTTCATATTCCTGCCTTCAAGTACAAGTGGATGGAGCTACCCAGCAGTCCGCAGAGTTAGTAAAGGCTTGTTTGGAAGAACTCTTCTTGTTAGGGTTTTTATTTTCAATTGAAAATATATTCTGTGTTCTCCCTCTCTCAGAAACAAAAGCCAGTCTTACTCTTTCATTAGCCTTAAATATTTTGAAGTCTAGCTCTTCACTTCAACCTATATATTTTTGTAAGTCTGGGATAATTTCTGACAGTTTCTTTAAATTCTGAAAAGTAATTTGTTTATGTACCCTGATTAAAATTCATATTTACTGGAAAGCCATGAAAGACTGTTAGTTCAGTTTGCATCATTTATAGCCTGACAGTTCTCTTTATGCTGTCTTAATATATTTGTGTGTTTAATACTTCAGCTCAATATTTTGTTTAGAGCCAAATTCCCATTTCTCTGAATTCTTCCCAATATATAGTAAAATGATTGCTACAAATAGTATAAAGATAATACCAAACTGAGGCCACACAGCTCTATCAAAGAAACTACTATAGCTCGGCACTGTCCAAATTCTAGCATAGTCAGCAGTTGATGGCAAAGAGACACCTACCCTTTCTTAAAAAGGAACTGATTTTCAAAAGCAGTGCTTACCATGGTCACTGAATAGCAGCTGTTTCCATTTCTGTCTTTCTATTTCTGAAGCTTTAAATCCCAGTACAGATTTCAATTCTTGTAACACCCTCTTAGATTCCTGCCTCTCTCGTTCTTGTCTCTCTCTTTCTTCCTGGGAAAAGCAGTAAAAATCTTCCCTTTTGTATTCATTCTCCGTATCTGAATAATCAACATATGCTTCCAATTCCTAAAGAAAGAAAGAAAGAAAGAAAAATTTGATCTTCACTGTCAGTGTAGGCCCTGTCCTACAGTCTGGTGCACGATCAAGTGATCTCAACACAAGCCAACCACAGTAACAGGATGGAGCCCTGTTTGAGCAGAGCCAGTGGACCTGACACTGCTCTCAGTTATATTTGTATAATTTTAGAGCAGGTCCACTCACTGCAAGTTAACAATACCGTAGTCACCTAAGATTTGCTTTCATACACGAGTATGATCAAGTGATACAACTTGAAAACGGGAGTCCATTTCCCCATAATTACAGGTGGAAATAAGCAATGCCAATGTGGGTTGTTTGGTTTTTTTTTAATTTACATCTTAAGCAATTCTTCCTCAGTCAGGCATCTTACTAATTATTTAACTCAGGTAAATCCTTATTAAGTGGATGTTGAGAACAGCAAACTCAACCTCCAATTTTAACTACATTGGCTTACAAGGATGAAAAAACAGAGCTCCATTTATGTTATTACAGACAGCCAGTGAAGTTGTTAGTCCCAGCTATCTGATATGGAAAAAATTTAGAGAGAACACCCAGGTGGTGGGCTTGGGAGAAGGTGAGGGAGGGACAGAGCAGAGCGCGGGTGTCCAGTCTGCTTTCTGAATGCATCTGCCATTCAGTTCTGGGATGGAGGAGGCCCGTCTCTCCTCAGGACAGCCCAACCATCACACATGAGTTCCCCAAAACCCACAAAACTGCTCGTTGTCACAGTCCAGTTTAGGTATCCAAAAATGCAGAGATTACTCAAACTGAAGACAGGCTGGTTTCTTCTGGAGCTCGCCACTTTTGCAGCTGTGTCAGTTCATCGAACAATACGCAAGTATTTTATATATTGCCTTTCAGCAATTCAGTNAAGGAATGTTTACATCAAATAAGTCCAAATTATTATTTTAAATTTATTTTTTTTTTTTTTTTTTTTTTTTTACCTGTTCTTCAGGGATTGGATCTTTGTTTTCTATGTATATGGCAGGCTGTGTTAAAGGTACTGTAGTACGCTGCAGGTTGTCACAGGGAACTTCAAGTTTGCCTTTGGGGGAAAGAAGAAAAGGCATTTTAAAAAAAGAAAACGGTTGAGTGATGTTTTTGACTCAGGCAGGGTCCAGGCATTTTCATTAGGCACAACTGACACACACACACAAAAAGGTGAGAAGGCTGGTTATTATAGAATACATTGAAATATCATGTGAGAGAGCTCTTCAATAACTTAGCTATTTTGATATAAGCTGGGTCTGATGAAACTCATCTTGAAATACTTCAACTAACGAATGTCAAAATTTTTACAGATTTTGAAAACCTGCAGATGGCAACAGAAATTGGTAAAAACAGAAAAGATACTTGGTGTCCAAGTTTAAAAAGAGAAGTAAACAAAAAAAAATTATAGACAAATCAACTTCAAATCATTGGAAAATACTGGAAGAAATAATCAAGCAAAATTTACAGGTAGCTATTTGGAAAGTAGCAAAGAGATAAGTGACAGCCAGTGTGGGTTTGTTGAGAACAGAGGATGTCAAATCAACCCAGTTTCATTTTCCAATGCAATAACAGGTCTTATGACTAGAAAGAAGCCAAAGACATTCTGCATTTTGCTTTCAGGATGGCTTTTGACACGGTGCCCATGACATACTCATAAGCTAAATGCATAGGTCAGGAGAATTTGCTATTAGGCACACAGAACAGTCTCTTGGATAACCAGAGTATAGTTACCATTTTCAGAGAGGAACAATATATTGAGTGAGGATTTGTCTCAAGTCCAAAACTCTTTACTATTTCCAATGGGTGAAACAAGAGTGTTTCAGCTCATTAAATTTGCTGTCATTTGGTTAATCTGCAAGGATACTGAAGGGCGCAATTAGAATTTAATATAATACTGGAAAATCAGAGATACAGCCCAGGAAGAACTGGATTTCAGATACAGCAGTCTGGTGACAGTGGCTGCGAATTTTTGTGCTTTGGAATAGTGAAATCCACAAATAAATGACAACTGACTGGGCAGCATCACTGAAAAAAAAAAGATGTGAGAAGCCTAGTAGTCAACTATACCCTGCTGCAAGGAAAAAGCCAAACTACATACTAGTTAGTATGTGTAAACAACAGCCCTGACTATTAGACACAGAAAATTACATTTCTACTCTTGCACTGATCAGGCTGTGGATGGAACACAGTGCCCAGTCTGAGGCTCCTTCATTCAATAATATTGTGGACCAAGTAGAGGGAGTCCAAAAGAAAACAGTGGAAATTATCAGAGGACTAAATAAAGTATTAATATTGTTGTCAGGGAAGAATTGAAGGATATAGAGTCATGTAGAGAAGATAGGAAGAAACATATTAACTGTCTTCAAAAATGTAAGAGCTATAAAGAGGAAATGGATTTCCATTCTGGGTGGATCAAAAGTACCACTTTTAAATTGCAGCAAGAGACGTCTATATTCAGTAATAACTTTTTATTGGGAATGCTGTTAAGTGCTGGAATAGATGTCTGGAAATACTGTAAAATGTCTCTGAAGAGAGCTTTTTAGGAACAGATAAACATCATCTACTCACAAACACTAATTTACCCTTGAGAAGGGAAATAGGCTAGATGACGTTGCTAAGCCTCACTTATCCCTATCTTCAGTTTCCAGTCTATATACTAAATACTTAAGGATGGTATTCTGAAAGCAGGCAGTTCACATTAATGACAACTTTTGTGGTGCTCAGTTACCTGCTTTTGCAAACAAGGAAAGCATGTAATTCCCTACTTGCCTGGGCTGAGCTAAAGATTCAACATTCCAGAAATATCTAAATGCAAAGTTAAAAAGAAAAGCGAAGCATGCAGTTAAATTTAAAATAGAAAATTGACATGAGTAGGAACTAAAAAGGACAAGCAAAGATACTGATATTGAGAGCAAGCCAGCGGAGAAGGACTTGAAGGTACTGGTGGATGGAAGATTGGACATGAGCCGGCGATGTGCACTTGCAGCCCAGGCCAATTGTATCTTGGGCTGCACCAAAAGGAGTGTGGCCAGCAGGTTGAGGGAGGTGATTCTGTCCCTCTGCTCTGCTCTGGTGAGACCTCACGTGGAGTCCTGTGTCCAGCTCTGGAGCCCTCAGTACAGGAAAGACATGGACCTGTTGGAGAGGGGCCAGAGGAGGCCACAGAAATGATCAGGGGGATGGAACAGCTCTCCTATGAGGACAGGCTGAGAGAGCTGGGGTTGTTCAGCCTGGAGAAGAGAAGGCTCCACAGAGACTTTATCATGGCCTTTCAGTACTTAAAAGGAGCCTGTAAGAAAGATGGAGAAAGACTTTTAGCAGGACCTGTTGCGATAGCACAAGGGGTAATGGTTTTAAAAAAAAGGAGGGGAGATTCAGGCCAGACATGAGGAAGAAATTTTTTGCAATGAAGGTGGTGAAACACTGGCACAGGTTGCCCAGAGAGGTGGGAGATGCCCCATCCCTGGAGACATTCCAGGCCAGGCTGGACGGGGCTCTGAGCAACCTGATCTAGCTGAAGATGTCCCTGCTCATTGCAGGGGGATGGACTAGATGAGCTTTGAAGGTCCCTTCCAACCCAAACTGTTCTATGATTCTATGATACATTTTTGCTCAGTATATAATCATGGTGAGAACGAAACCCAAGCAAACAGTACATTTAAATACTGGATACATTTTGTATCTATAGATGAAGAAACAAAAGGACTTATTTTGTTTAAACACTAAGCACAATGATGAGATACTGCTAAAAATATTCAACAAATAAATACAGCTTTTATGTAATGAAATATTTCCTCTCAAAATTGGGTCTAAGCCATCAGAAACAGCTCCTTCTTCAACAGTGTTCATAACTGACATTGAAAATGGTATTCCCACTGCTCTACTGGTTGACCTAGTTAGTTGAACTAAACATCTATTGCAGCAAAAGTGCTGGGCATTCACTTAGACACAATGTTCTACTACCATGGGGCTCTCCACAGCTCTTGTCAAAAGACTCATTTGGGTTTGGACAATAGTGCATAAGGACAAAAGAAATATGTGCTTAGCTGCTGTATTATTTCAGCAGGAAGGCATCTTCTTCCAAAGAGCTTTCAGGAAGCATTGGGGAAAAAAAATGAGATAATTTAATGAAGTAATTCACATAACCGTGACTGAAAGACCAGCTGTTAAGATTTGTAGAAAGACAGCAGAAGAATCAGACTTGTTTTCACGCACAGCTTGAAAAGGTCAACTCACAGAAGCCGGACTGCTTAGAAATATATCAGGAAAGACAAATTTAGTCAGATAAAAATAGTTTTCAATGACCAACATAATTTAAAAGTAGCTCCCATGGAGTAATTCAGTAAACTTGTTGCAAAATAGAGATTCAACCCCGCCACATTTCCAGGAAAGTCACTGGGCAAAAGTGAAAGTGAAGGATTTTTTAATTTCGTATTTCCCATGCAATCCTTCCCTTCTAGGTCACACACCAGGTTATTTTTGTACTGAACTTTAAAAGGAAGCAAGTTATAATAGAAGTGCCTGCTGTGAAATTTATACACAAAGTAAAAATAAAACTAAAATAACTAAAAATACTACGGCAGTCTGGAAAGATCATTTAAGGAAAGGCGAAAAAAAAAGATCAATGTAACTGCTGGTTGTGGAGACCATCAAAAGAACACAACAGGCTAGCACATACAAATGTATCACACTACATCGAACATCCTCACAGGGAGTTTTACGCAGCACTGAGAAGGAAGCTGTTAAGACTAGACTATCAGGCAAAGTACACACAAATTTGGTTAAATGGTGTCTGGACCTGCACGGAGCCTGTATTAGGCTTCCCAGTGCTCCCAGTTCTGATGTAAGCAAGAACAAGATCAACTTGCATGCATGTGGGCCCATAGCAATATTCATCCATCTACTGACTGTACCACCCATGTATTATTAAGAGCTAAGCTCACTACAAATTTAAGATTTCTATAGGCAACTTGCTGATACCCCAAGTCATAATTTTCCTAATTCAGTCTCCGTTACCAGCATTTTTCAGATGCTGGGCTGTGCCTTCCTAGGACAATAAAAAAAGCTTCTGGAAAAAAAGAAAGATTAGAAATTACAGGTTCAACTCCGTATCAGGAGAGCCTACGTTCACTTTCATTATTTAAGCTAGCTGTGATTCATAAGGAGAACAGCATGGGCAGTATAGGTCACTGAGGAGAGGGACTTAAGGCAGAACACTGAGATATGCTGCTCAGTGTGACTTTCAAGCACACAGAAGATTATCTCACTCTCTCTGACAGTGCAGGTAAGTGGGTATTAAACGCCCGATACAACCTCAACAATTTAAAATGTTCCAGGAAATGTCATTGTCAAGGAAGTTTCATGACAATGCTACTGTCATTTTAATTAACTATGTAACTTTTATACGGCAAAAAAATGGAAATCTCAGGGACAAGTCATCAAAATCCTGCCCCTTCACATGTGATTCACCAATCAAAAGCAAAAAGACAGCCTACATCTACATCTAAAAGTCTACATCTGGAAATGGAACAATCTAAATCCACAGGTCTAACAGATTGATTTAACACGTTTACATTTTTTGCTGAAACAAAACCTTCAAGGTCATCACAATGAAAAAGTTTGACATAGTTTTTCAAATTGTATGACTGTAAGACCTTCTTCAGCTAAAACTCTGATACATGCTGTCTTTGATCCATCTGACCATTCCCTCTCTAATGTGTACCAACTTAGCTGCTGAATTAGTCTCTCACATTTACCTTTTTTATTTGGGTTTCTTCCACTCATTTTTTCCACCTGAGAAATGGCTTCTTCCCAGCAGCTGTTGCTTGCCTGGATATGAGGCTGAATAAACTTTAGTTTTTGTTCCAGAACCTGATGGGCTTCTGTTGTCAACTCAGGTGTCTCCTTACTGCTAACAAGTTTTTCAAGTTCATCCTCAAGAATTATTACCCTAAGTGATGAGGAGATGAGCAGAAATAAGTAATAATAAATATTTGACTTGACCATTTAAGTATTTTATTTAATATCCTGTTATTTTCTTCAAGTTTTAATAATCTAATTAAGCCAACTCCTCAAAGATGCCCCAAAAGTTAAAAAATAAGATCCCTTTCTCCACATCATACATGGCTCACCTGCATTCATTATAGTAATTCGTATATGTAAGATTAAAGTACTAGGACAGTTTCCATTATTTCACCCAGGCAGTGATGAGCTTTTAAAAATATTTACCAGGAAGCTACTATGAGCTGAACTTTCTTACAAAACATTTGGCATGCTGCAAAATCAAAGAAAAGTACGTATGTTTTAAGATTTTTTCACGGAAGTGACAAAAGTGAGGCAAGATCTTAACGTACTGCTTAGCTTTGAATTTTCACCAGATACTTAAAGAATAACCAGGAAGCAATATCAGATTCCATAATGAACCAAGGATCTTTGACCCCATACTATGTGAAGATACGCTTATGATTGCAATGACTATACATTATCTGCCTTTCGTGTTTTCAATCCGGGATACAAGCTGACAACCCAAAGAACTCAAGTCTGAAGCCTTCTCCTTACAGGCATATTCTCTTAATCCACGTGTAAACTTACTCATTGAGCAGTGCCTTGAGATGAAGCTGCAAGCTGCGTACCGCTGTCTGAAGGCTGTTCAGCTCCCTGGACTTCTGCTTCGTTCTGGCCGCGCGTTCGAAACCCGACTGATGCTGAGTTTCGAAGTACCGATAAAACTCGTAGCTTCGCTTCAGCTCCTCTAAGCAGGCAGCGTGCGTGTGAGGTAGGCCTTGAGTCACGTCAGACAAGATGTGATGAGGCAGCCGTTCAGGGGACACCAAGGGCTTGGGGGACGCGTTGGCTGGGGAGAGGAGCAGCACCAGCCTCCTGAAGAATTCGGAACTCTGCCCGACCCAGAGCTGGAAGAGGACCTGCAAAACAGGGCAGGGTGAGGCCTGTGCACCTGGGAAGACAGCCAGCCTCCAAAGTACATGTACGGATACATCATGGGAAAACATTCCTTGGCCAGCAACAGGAACTCTGAAAAACTGTGAAAATCCGCTGAATGTTTTTGAAAGGTATCCCAGACCATGTGAGGTTCAGATCTTGTGAACCCTAGGTGACTGTTAATCCTTTGATGAAGGATATTATATACAATTATGCTCAAAAGGTTGTCAGAAACCTAAAAACTCATATTCTCATCAGGCAAACTCATTATTTGCTATAATCTCCACGTGCCTTACAGCTCACAAAGGGCTGCCAAAATTCCAGTGGCGGCAAAGACATTTTTTCCTTTATAACGCCAAGCTATCATTTCTGTGATCTGCCAACTACTGCACTGCCTCACACCCAACCTTGAAACGTGAGTCTAATTGCACTGCACAAAAACCATTTTACACATGAAGAAAGCTGAGCTGCTAACTTTTTTTTCCAGCCAAAGTGAGAAATTTCACCAACGCCACTAAGGAGGGAAAAGCTGGTAAGAAAGGAATTGATTGATGATGTTACATATATAGAACAAAAGCGGCCAGTCAACCTGGGAGCAAAGAAACCCACAATTTCAATTTCTCAAGAACTTCCACTTAAACGGAAAGAACTGTTCTCTTAGTTTAGAGAAGATCGTTGGCTTAGTAGACCATAGCAGAACAGCAGTATCTTACATCTCAAAAATGAAAAGGAAAGGTTATGGTACTTTTCTCTGCAATACTGGTCCTTATTCAAAAGGATCAACTGCAGATGAGGATGAGGTTAGTCTGAAATCTGTTCCCAAGTTTTCCAGACCAAGGAAGACAAAGTAATTACCATCATGCTTTTTTCCACCCTTCTCAGCTACAGAATAAGACTAACAATTTGCTTGTTCTGAGATTTTGAAATCTACAGGATTTGTAATAATATACATCTTTATACTCATACTACAATGGACAAGTAACAGTTTTTTTCCAGTGTGTGAATAATCAAGAGCAAAACATTCAGAACAGTAATACAAAAAACTAAATGCTTCCAGATAGATATACCCAAGGGTATATCAAATACTTGGACACAAACTGATAAAATATTCCAAAAGAAAAATACAATTTTCTATTTAAAATAGATGGTTGTAAGAAGAACACAGAATGCTGTGAAATTAATTCGGGGCACACATGCAAGACGTTGATCTGGCTGGGTGCTAAAAAAAAAAACAAAACCAAAACCAAACGAATGGGCAGCAATCACCCAAGTGTCCCTGAAGGTGTGATGCCCTGGACAGAAAGTCAAGAGCTCATGCTATGATAAACACAACAGAAGACCAATCCCCTCCTCCAGACATAGGGCAAAAGCAGTGAAAAAGTAGCACATAAAAGCAGTGAACTTCAGGAATTGAAAAGAATAATCCAACACCTACCTGAAAAAAGGCACAACGATGAGAGAAAAGGAAATTCCAAATGTATTTAGGATTGCAAATAGCTTACTCTGCCAATAACTTCTGATGGTTTTACTGACATATAAACTTCACCCAAAACATGCAGCTGGTTCTCCTCAGCTTGAATCGGTATTTTTTCTTAAGCTAAACATTTTCATTCTTTAAATTGGTTTAGTTGAAGGACAAGGTAGCCAAAAGACACAGGTTACATTTGTCACGTGGCCTAGACATGGACTTGAATAAAAATTAAAATATTAACCAAATCTAAATACACGTCTGCATTCTACCTCCATTTTAATACAAAGACAAGTTCTCTCAAATTTAAAACGAAAAAAAAAAATCAAACTAAAGAGGACTGTACATAAACCCAGGACTTGCAACACAATCCCTCCCAAGGTTATCAAAGTATATCTATTTTATGATCTACTCAGGAATCTGCTTAGGATTGATTTATGTTCATTTAGCTTGCTTCAGCTACACCACACCCAGCCTACATCACTGGCTGTTACCAGTTAACGTAAACTGAGATTTACTAGTTGTACCCACAAAGCACCCCAACCAGTTTAACTGAAACAGATTTCAGTTAAATTACTGCAAATTGCAGGTAAATAAAGACCTGGCTTACAAGCTTGGGCAACTCCGACTGGCTTCTTGTGCTTAATGAGAAGTGGGTAAATAAGTGGGCTTGCACGGTCCAGCTAATGAAAAGGCAAGAATAAAATCCCAAAAGCTTCCATGTGATGTAGCTCTCAGCTTACAACTAATTAGACAAAATCTCAAAGCTTAGCAACCACTATTACTGGTAACATTCACTGTCAGAACAAAAGAAGTCAAGGTCTAGGAATTAAGTGAATAAAATGCAACAAGAGCCAACCCCCTAAAAACATGTAAGTCACATAATAACTGAATTTTCCATTTAAAAAATAATGTTAAAAGGGAACTGCTTTGGCAGAGAACCATTAGAGAAGGCTTGCATTTAAATTAGATCTTATTTCCAATTCCAAACATTGACTCACACAAATTAGAAATACTTAACATCTCAAAACAAAATAGATAAAAAGGCCATTATGTGGTTGTCATTCTGTTCAGTTAAATGTTTTTCGGAGATCAAAGAACCACACTGACTCATGGCAGCAGGGGTCTAAGTTTATGATTTCTACTTCTCAGTGTAACTAAATGCAGCTATTCCCTTTGGCAATTACAACTAATTTATATCTTCAGCTGTGTCTCTTTTTATTCAAGTCAAGAGATTAGCTAAAAAGCCATAAGTACAAATCTGGAAATTATTTCATTCAGCTGGGATCAAGTGAAATCAGAGAGCAAAAAATCATGTTTAAGAAGGAGATTGATCAGGCTGATTATAAAGTACTGACTTGAATCTACATGACTTGCAGAAAAAAATCCTAGCGTTGCATTGTGCAACTCCTCTTCAACTACACGCAAACAGAAATCACCTCAACGCAAATAAATGTAGAAACATGATATGAGACCAATTCCATCTCCCTCTCAGCTGACCGTTTTACTACAGGCCAGTACGTACAAGCCACAGGGCTTCGTGATAACTCAAAGAGATGTTCCCCAAGGAGCCCGCGTGGATTTCTATGTCCCTCCAGGAGAGGTTACCTTGAGCGCAGGCAAGCTGAAGCCATCGGTGAGGTTGTGTGCCTCCTCTTCAGAGACCTGCTCTTCGCTCAGGCCCAGGCCCAGCTCCTTGAATGGGACGACACAGATGTAGCTGGTCACGTTGTCGCTCTCTGAGTTCAGAGGGTAGGTTTAGCTGGAGTTAAGGTGGTTAACAAAGCGACTTTTGCATTAAACACACGGAAAAAGGAAAAAAAACACTTAATAAGGTTTCTTATTTCTGGCAATTTGTATGAGACCACATACATTCCATCCAAATCCACCTGAATCACGTTTATTGAACATTTTGCAAACCTTATTCAGAGTTACAAAGGCTCTTAGAGGGATGAGAGATAAGACATTGACAAAACACCTCCATCTAAATACAAACGCATAAGCAAAACGGATGAAAAATCCCTGCATCCCTTTCAAGTGAGGAAAATTATCTTCTCTTTAAATATTAAGTTTCCAAGAAGTAGCTCATGTCAGTCTTAAACCAGAAATCATGTATTTACCAGAGGAAAGAGGAGAACAACGGTGCAAATTTTCAAAGGCAGCCTGTGTTACAGACCAAACTCAGGATGATGGGAATTCCCTGCGAGTTCGGTCTGCGGAAGGACCCCTCAGAGACCTCTACAGTAACTGCTCTTTGACATTTCAGATAGTACTGTGAAGAAGAGGAGCTCCCCGATTGTCATGCCATTAATTCTATTGATTACATCACTGTAAAGCCACCATGATCTTGGCAGGAACAGTGGCTAACTGTTAATCTATCAACACTATTCAGCACATTTAAATTCTGAGTAGGAAAACATAGATTTCTAGTCCTCAGAAATGCTTAAAGAATAGGAAGCAAGCACATTATAACTGATACCAGAAGAAAGATAAAAATAATTCATAGACTAGGCAGCATTTATTTAAAAATAGCACTAATTTTAGGCTAAACTCATGCTGGGGAAGGGGGAAGAGGAACAGTTCAATATTTCTGCACTTTTTTGATACTAACCCAGGCACAAAATAGTAAAATTTGCTTTAAAACAGAAAACTTACAACTTATAGTCATAAACCCATTTGTTCCACATAAATATATATACAAAGATTTGTAAAAAATTCATTAAAATAAGGCCTTAATTTAAACCATATGGGTTTTTTTTCCATTTGTATTTTGATTTACAAGCCAAATGCTGTCATCTCTTTGGGAACAAAAAGCCAGCTGAAGCACTTGTCTCTTGTCCAACTACTACATTTTCTTGGGAAGCTACAAGTTCGACCCACTTTCACTCCCAAATTTGCCATATGCTAAACTGTCATGGGATTGAACTTGTAAAAGTGATTTGCTCAAGAAAATTTTTACCACTTGAGTAGATGAACATTGCATAAAAAGATGAATATTCTGAGTCCCAGGAAACAGCAATGCTAAGTGTTCAGGCTCTAAACAAACAAATACATTTCTCCCTAATTTCTCCCCAAAGTCCAGGAAGAAAGAAGCCTATTAAGTGTTCTGACAAAAACTTGAAATGCAAATTAATTAGGAACAGAATATTATTGTTGCCATCAGCAGCTGCCACACACAAACGGTGTCTATTCTAAGCTAACCTGACAGCATGCCCAGCAGATGGAGCACATGGGATGAGGATGGGAACTCTACCAGAGATGGAAAAGTCAGGTCAAAACCCTTCAGGAGCAGTTCTCTCTTAGACCAGTTACATTCCTTGTTAACCTTTTTCCACAACAAGACATTTCCAACAGCATGAACACTAGAAAAAGCACTTTGGACACATGTGAATTGCTAAGTCATGCTAAAAAATAAAATTCCGGAGAACCTCTCAAATGTATGGTTTGACCAAAGGAGCCACTTACTGATACTATGTCTCAGGTGAACCACAGAATCCTAGAACAGTTNTAAAACCATTATCCCTTGTCCTACCACAACGGGCCCCGCTAAAAAGTCTGTCCCCATCTTTCTTATAGGCCCCTTTTAAGTACTGAAAGGCCGCAATAAGGTCTCTGTGGAGATTTCTCTTCTCCAGGCTGAACAACCCTGTGTACTCCTGCACCCCCTGCCTTGCCCTCCTCTGTTGCAGCCCTCCCACTTCTATGGGACAGATGAAAGCAGAGAACGGATCCCACGCTCTCATTGCTTTCCTAAGGACAAAACCTTTAGAAAGTTTAAATACACACACACACACACACACATACAAACACACACACACACACAAACACACACACGCTTCCTTCATGTGCTTTGCTCTAAACTACAAGTATATTTAGAGCTAATGTTTTCTATTAAAGCCAAAATACAGTAAGTAACCCTAGGTTAGTTAAAATTCTCTATGTCTTTGTGAAAATATTCCATTTGTCTGTTTAACTTAAGTTCTTCATCAGCTTGGAAGAAGAGAAGGTAAAGCTACTGAATAATAAACGGTCAAATCCAGAATAAAATGTCTGTACAGGGAATGTCTAACCTCTGTCAGGAGGCTGACCTTATTCACCTGTAGAAGAACAAGAATGCTAAGGTACCCTTGTACTCAACAATTGCATATTCAGACTTTGTTCTTCAAAAGCACATTCCCATCTATAGATCTATCAGGAGGGCTTCACAACATCCCTCAGAAATCCAAGCTGCTCTTTTATGAAATTCTCACCTGCTGACCAGGTGGGAAGGGATGAGAAAGCATGTGATGAACCGGCTGGTCACAGAAGAAACATCACACTGAAAAATGCCCAAGTACCTTTACTTGGACCTTCCAGCACTGGATTTCTGATTTAGGCCTTTATGACCCAAAGAAGGTACTAATTTTTGTTTAGCTTACTGTTTTGTTCTGTGAGCTTCCTCTTTCCCAATTTAAAAGGCATGTGTTTTTCTAACATCTCATGATGTTAACTAGATTTTAACTAGATTTTAACTGAGAAGGAAGATCTTTTTACTAGATTTACTGGACAAAATTTTCAAGTTTCTCTGTGCTCAGTGCATCTTAAAGACATAGAATGCATTTCCATTCTACCTTAATGGGTAAGATATCATGCAGTTTAAAATACTGCTATCAAATGTCTGTTTTTATAGCACTATTTACAGCTTACCATCAGAGAACAATGCCTTACACTTAAAACAAAATTAAAGTTTTTTTTGTTTATATGGTCCAATGCCCAGGTCCCACCTATCAATTTAGTTCAATGGAAATGGAGCATCACACTATCTTGCTGAAGATGAGACTACTAACATCATTCAGTAACATAAGCTACAAATTTTCCTCCATCCAGCTTGTACATAAATAAATCAGTAAATAAACCATAGATTCTCATGACGCAGAACCCACAAGGCTCTTAAGTATAAAAATATTAAGCAACTAGCCCGCCAACTGAAGTATTGCCTGAGTTATTACACCATTTGATGGAGTATATGCAGAGATTTGTTGACCTAGTAGTGCAAAACACCCTGTAAATACTTAACCCAAAATGCCTAATTTCTAGTTTAAGCTTTCAGCCATTGCATCCTGCCATACCCTTATCTTCTAAATAGATTCTCTCTTCTGACTTTTTCTTTCATGATTTTGGGCAATGTACTCTCACCAATATGAACAAATCAGAATAAGAACGGCACAAGAAAATGCTGAATTGTTTCTGCAAGCACCCAACTGTCCTTTTGCATAAAATGTAAGGAAGATGACTTTCCACCTCATTAAATTACTGGTCCACCAAGTTTGATACAAACACCTGGTATAAGGCTAAAGTAAAATTGTATATTTATTCTATTTTACGTGGGAACAAATTTTAATTAGGGTGGTATTAATTTATCCTGCTCACTGAAGGCAGCTGTCTAGCTACAAATGGCTACACTAGCCACAAGCAAATATTGATAAACTTGTAGTTTTATTGAAGCAAATCATGATAACATATCGCATTTATGCAATTTGTGTGGCCATGAATAAAAGTGTGAATTAATGTTTTTAATTCTCTGTAATGGGTTCATGAGACAAGATGCCCTTCTCACACATTTGAGACATACGTTAACATAAAAGCCTAATTTGCTGCAGATACTTTTTGGTAGGAGAAATAATACTGATGGCTATAAAATCTACACCTAATGGATTAGCATAGATCAATATCTCCCTTAACATTTAAGATGTTTTTATTACTTTATTTTTACTTAGTCACTCATTTATGACTACAGTTAAGATTATACTTAGATTAGCCAGTTTTCAAGACTCAGCCCAACAGTTACCAGCTCAGCCCCTCAAGTATATTTTCTTCCTTGTCTCTCTTGAAGTTATAACATAAAGCAAATGGCTTAAGTTCAAAGCAGTTTCCCTTTGGCTTCCAATAGGTCTTACTGATTCAAAGTATGAATTTGAGACTTATCTCAGAAATAATCAAATACATTAAAGTATATGCTTAGCAACCTACTTAAGATTACTAATAGCAAAAAAAATCTCTCAAGGCAGTGTAAAATAAAGCAACAATAATCTTTGCAGTTTGCATCTGTTGACAAAATGAGATACAAATCTATAGATATTTTTAAGATTAAACATTTCTTTATTTTACTGTATAAAGTCTAGCTTTAAAACAATGTAAGTAGGAAAATTCACAGTAGAATTTAGCTCAAACATCTATACATACAACATCATTCACTGAAATGCCTTTTTCTGGGAAAAAAATAACCCATTGAAACAGATATTGTTTTTTTCTGAAGACTTTTTTGACTTAACGCTACATACATGCAACCTGCCTTAGAAAACAGTTCCTATAAGAGGCTGTTTGGCTGATTTGTTAAGCACATTTAAATGTATACTGTCAAAGCAGAGAAAATGACCAGTCCTTAGCAAGCCATAAAGGAGTAAATTGATCTTGTTGCAAATTATTTTTGAAATGGATACTCTGACAGAGTAAGCTTAAAAAATAGTTCAGCTACAGATATTTCTAGTAAGTTCTGAATATATAAGAAAGTTTTAAATGAAAGCTTAAATCAAAGCATACCTTTTACTACATTAGTAAATTTAACACCATTTTCTACAATACTTTAACCATTGTATCTAATAATAGACATGTCTCCGTTCAAGAAACATTTACCACAGCCTTAAGGCAACAATTATCTTCACTGCTTTATAAACTTCAATCTCAGATTTCCAGGTTTTATTATAAGAAACACAAGGATGAAGGAAAAGAGGACACAGTTCACATTATCATCCTTTTGTAGGCCTGTACACCCCTCAGAAGGCCCAGTCACACACTGGGATCTTATTTTGATGACTGGACATCACACAGAAAGGGTTTTTGGAGTCAAAGGCTCACCACTGTCGTTGAATGACAAGTATCTCACCCACGCTGCAGCATCAGCTGAACACTGTCAACCAAGGAAAGCAAACTGTGGCGTGAAAGTTTATTTCCCATTTATACATGCACACAAATGTTTCCATTAAATGCACATTCTGTGGTTCAAAGCAGTGCTTGTCTTATGTTATTTGCTCACAGTCTTAAGAAATTACTACTTATTCTTTAAAGAGAAAAAGCGCCATAAAGAATGATAAATGGTCAGTTAAAAAGGAACTAAGATTTGATCTTTAGTGTAGTAGCTGGGAAGATTCAGTTTTTGTTGCCCTTGAGATTAAGAGGTGTTTTGCATATTAAATTGCTATTGAAAATTGTTCCAAGCACAAATAATTCAGTTTTTTGCTTGCCTAAATACAGAGATACATCTGCTCTGCAGTAAAAATACAAAGCAATATCCAGTAAAAAAAAAACAGCAAACCAAACAGTTTGTTTAAACATCATTATGACTAACCAGGGAAAAGAGTGTTTGGTTTTTTAAATATAATTTTGTAATATTAATCCAAATTTTAAATATTTTGAATGTTTATGTAACATCTTTTTTTTGTCTAATAAAAGCATTTTGTTTTGCTGTTGCCAGTATAAACCACTAATAGTGCTACTGGATTCATGGCTCTCTCAATGCTCAGAAAAAGCAAATTTCAAATAGCAATCCATTAATTCATACTCAACCTAGAGGAGTTCTAGTCTAGAATATCTTCTGATTTTGTGCAAAGCAGAACTTACTGAAAAGAACTGTAAAAGTCAGAACTGGGATGTCATTTCCAGACTTTGGATGGAAGTTCCTTTCCTTTAATTTATCAACATTCCAGTTTATCACGCCACTCCTCTATTTAATCTCTCCAGCCCCTCTTTCTTTGCTGTAGGCCAGATTTGTGCTAACACTCTGATGACAGACAAGGGCATGAAAGTTGTCACAAGTGGCAGCTGTGAATGCTTTTGACATGAAGGAATCTTTGGCCCCTACAACCTAAGAGCACTATTCGATTGTACAAGGCACTGGAATCTATTTGAAAGATGCTCCTTGCCATCAATACCCGTGTAATTCACGTAATATTTTCAGGCATTCACGATACACAGAGAAAAATTCAAACTACAGCAACCTGGAACCACCTCAAAGCTGCTCTTAATTATCCTGGTGGGGAGAAGGAATGCTTTTCTCACCTTCCTTACATTTAAATTCCTTACTTTCAAGTTTTCATGTACTGCAGCATTGGCATAGCCTGCATCTCGGCTCACATGCTACCACTGTTTTTGCCACTAAATTCTGCACAAATATAATGCTTCTTTTTCCATTTGTCAATAACCTGTCTGTATACATGCAACTTCAGTAAATTTTTGATCATTTATTTTTGCTGGCCTTTACTACTGTGAGATCTGCATGACAATTTTCCATCTTAAAAATTTCTCAAAACCAGATATAAATGTCAAACTATCCAATGTAAACAAAACTCTCTCCCATTCCTTAATTTAAAAGCCATTCCTTAAGGTTTGCATTTAGAAAACTAGTGGACAGTCTAACACATACCAATATTCCTTGAACCTGTAACCTCCCCAGCCACAGAAACAATCGACACACCTGTTGTAACCACTGCTGGGCTGACTTCATGCTGGAGGATATTTGGGAAGGCCAGGTTAACTGATGCTGTTCTCAGATTTCTCCTCCCATGTTCTTAGAAGTGATTCTTGATTATTTCCAAGCTAGCTTTCAGTTGCTCTTATCAGCATGTCTGAACCAGTCAGAGTATTTTTTCTTTCTTTGCTATGTAATAGCAAATGCACCTTGTTCCTCAGAGCCAAGACTGAAGGCTTGAGCCCAGAATGAGGATTCCTCTCCCTACACATGAAATTATTTCGCAAACACTCAGTTCCTTCAAAATGAACGCATGCACCAGCAGCTTCGTGTGTGCCTTTGTGTGTGCACAGGTCATCATGCAACATATCCATCCATTTGCCAGGTAAGATATATCAGTCAAATATTATGATGCCGGAAGACAAAACAAGTAATTTGTAAAGTCAGATTTTCAACACTCACATTACCACCAGCTTTTGTTTCCTTGCATGTGTTGTTTTTTTCAGATCTGAAACACAGCGGTTTTATTTTTTGCTATAATACAGGGTAAAGACCTTGTTATTTCCTATATGGTACAATAAGTACAATAAACATAGAAAAAAACCCTTGAAATGCTAATGCCGTTAAAGAAAGTATATACAATTCACCAAAGAAATACAGATGACGCTTCACGAAATCGTATCTGAACAAAGTGTTCTGCATTGATTAAGACCAGAAACTCCTTGCTCTTAAATGTGCTTTTTGCCTAATTAATGTAATCAGAGTTTCACCCAGCATGTCTGAAACAAGAAATGAACTTACTCTGGAGCACGGGGATGTCAAGAGAAAGGCCATGTTGTTCAGAGAAGAGAGTATTTTGGTGCAATGGGAAAAAATGGCTAAGAGGAATAATGAAACAAAATCCTGAAGGACTCTGAAACACATTATCAGTACTTACACCAAAGGTACAGCTGTCAGTAACTGGGACAATGTTTCCAGTCCACAGAATCTTATCTCACACTGCACAGTACACAAAAACACAAAAATTTTAAGAATGTTCCAAACCAAGCATAAGCTCCAATTTACTGTGCTACCTTTTCTTTATCTTGTTTAGATATATTGTTAGATACCATATGTTTCTAGACAGACTAAACATTGGCACAATTACATGTAGGCAACATGGAATGTCTGAACTTGTGGGTTTTCACAAAAAAGGATATTTTTTCAGCATGTATAGAGTAGCCAGTCTTGAAGCTCGAAAGTTGGCTCTGACAGATCGATAAACAGCTTTCCGGAGACCAATAAGATGCTGACTAGGATGCTGTCCAGCTTTATTAAATGGGCAAGCGGCACTGACCCTGTCAAGCAAACTTGAAAAGTAAAATGTGATACAACTGTACAGATGTCCTAAAGTATTTTTAAAATACAGTACATCAGTTTTCTTATTCCATTACTTACAAAACTTTTTCAAAGTTTTGAGACTATGAGAGCAAAACCAAAAATCCATCATATCAAAGATATATTCAATCAAAATTTCAGATAAGCAGCCAGGATTCCCCAGTAGACAGACTGATTCTACTCTCATTTGAGCCACGGCAAAACTCCTGAGGACATTTGTTTTCTCCAGAGTTTTTCAAAACAGTACATTAAGGGTAGACAGGCCGTAACATTATCGCTGATACAAAACTATCACAAGCCCACTGTAAACTTTGGAAGTTTTTACACACATATATTTAAAATATGCCTCTTTATATGCAAATTTTTTATTTAAATAATTTTTGCAGAAAAAAATGTGCTACTACACATTGTTTTTCATGCAAAATACTATATTCTTTCAACCTTCTTCATGCAGAATCTTCTCTAGGTCAACAGAAATATTATTTAGTGGTGACACATTTTATGATCATGCAATGAATGGCAACTGTGTTTGTGTGAGACTGATAGGTAAACATATGAAATGTATGCAACTATACAAGCATATTTGAAAACATATTTGGGTGTCCACATATTCAGGTGACTCTACCATTTAAAATAAACTGTACTATTTGCCTATTAGAATATACTGCAGAACGGCTTTAGAACAGCAAGAAATTGCCTCATCTGGAAATAAATTGAATTGTGAACTGGCTGAATGTTAAACATGTCTGTGTAACATTAAGCTGTAGAAAAAAAAAAAAAAATTAATATCCAGTTATATCTATTCATATACAGTCTGATGCCAAACCTATGAGTGAGACACTGAAAATAACCCAGGTGCATTCTACTTGCTGGAACTGTTTTCACTAGAATCAACTCGGGAATGGACGTAGTGTGGACAATGGGATGAATAATCGTGATGAATTCTTTGGGGACTGGAAGCTGCTTCTGCTCTCACCTTTCCCAGGGCACGGTGAGGAGGTGATTTCACGGCCACAGACAATTAAAAGGGAAAAGCACACAGGATACCTGGCAAGAGTGAGGTGGGTTGCTGCACTGGTAACTATTTCTGCAGAAAGCTAAAGAGCTGAGCAAGGCAGCAGACTCAACCCTGCTGGAAAAATGTCAGTCCTACCACATGTGTGTAGCTGGACCTCGCTGCTCATTGACCGGGAGGGGAAATAGATTATTGCCTTCACTGTCAAATATGAAAAGCAATGCAGCCCACCCAGTGAGCAAGGCTGGACTCATATCAGTATGTTAAATATGATTAACACAAGGAGATTCATGCCAAATACTGCAGTATATGGAATACACTAGCTGAAACACCATATTAAAATATCTGCGTACCATATTAAATTATGTGATATTAAAATGGTTTATACAACATCTCATGAAGTCCTTTAAAATCTGAATAAAATAAAAACAAACTGTTAATTTCAATCTAAATGTAAATTTAAAAGGCTAGTCTTGCCATACGTTTCACTAGGGAACACAGCATGTAACGTAGTACATGCCAATCTCTAACATTTCCCCAGCTTTTGAAGGTAACAACTGGAAATGTTTATGGATAAACCCTCACATCAGTTTGCAGACTCAAGCCCTGGGTGAATTGTCAGATGCAAGCTCAAAGAAAAGGACCAAAATTTTTCTACTATAAAAAAGCGATGTATGTTCTGCTACAGTGATGTAAGCATTGCCAGCTCCTAAACAGAACAAATTTAGCACAACTCATGCACAGCATGTACCACCAGTACTCAGCAGAACAATTTGGTTTCCCTTCTGGGAAGGCTTGTTGCAGTGTTTCTAATAAAATAATTCTTTATTCTAGTAATCTTAAATTAGTATAACTCGCTATAAATGTATATGTGCCAGGCATGCCATATCCCTAACTTCCTAATATTCCGTTTATCTTCTACATACTTCAATTGGACTTACAAAATGTTATCAGCTTTGCCCATCAGCCGCAAATGGCAAGAAGAAAAAAGGTTAAGGGTGAATATCCTCTTTACTACTGCTCCAAGCCCATTTCACTTGTAAAGAGCAGTGACTTATTTCTCCATTAATCTCATAAGCCAAATTTTAAACAGGCTCTCAGCTTTTACCAAACTTGTACAGACACGTTAATAAAAACCTATTACTGCACTCCAGCATGAAAACAGTTCCATAAAGATGCTGCATACACCAGTATGTACTTGTAGAGCTCGATTCTAGTTCAAAATACAGTAGAAAGGGAGAATTTGGAGAAAAGCTAATTATTTCAGTGACAGACCAGGAAATAAATACTTGCTGCTTATTGCTGCAGCCTTTCATTATGTATTCCTACATTTTCATTTTATAATGTGCAAGACAATGGACATAGTTTCATTACCCAACGGAAATTCCAGGCTGCAACCTGTGCTAAGGCTTCATTTGTCTAATTGCAAATGAAGCAATTAGACAGAAATACTGCCATTCTGCCTGAGTAAAGTACTGCCCTACCCTGGCTACACAACTTCTGTAAGCTAAACCACCCTGGTGAAGCCTTGGCCGCCTCTGCATCGCAGAGCTTGTACCATGCAGACACACCTGAAGTGCCAACAGCACTTCTGAAGGCGGGTCTGAAATCAAAATATCCAGTTGGCTCTGCAAGCTGCTAACAGAAGAGAGGCCTGACAGGGTTCCTAGCTCCTTTTCTAAGCGGCTGCTGTGGGAATTTTTTGGTTGGGAGGGGAAGGAAAGCAAAACGATGCTTGAAATGGCCTTATAGCAGTCACTACCACATAGTAGCAAACCAGTGAACCAGTGGACAACTAAGCAAAACCTCATCAAGAAAAATTTAACATTTACAGGGACAGCCAAATACCAATCAACACGGGGCAAATATGGTAGAATAAAGCAAACCCACAGATATTTTGAAGCATATGTAAGTTATCCTAGGAGAACGCAGCAATGGAGGGTGCAAGGGGGAGAAAAAACAGCAGTGGAATGCAAGGAACTTTAGGCCAAATCTGCAGACCTGGGCTTGCCACATCAGACTTCAGCTAAGAGCAGCCAGCCAAAATCTGAACACAGTACTGTTTAAATGTCAGCTTCAGTACCTTTGCATTCACAACATGGCTAAAACACAGTCTGTGGGATGCTGAGCTGGCAGGATATTAAAGCAGCAGCATACATACATATCATTGAGCAGGGTGCTGTGCTACCTGATTGAAATCCCATTCCTTCAAGGATGTAAAATGACACAAGTAACTTTTCAGATGCAACCATTTCTACTGCCATGTGACTCTTTCTGAACAAGCATTAAGGCTTTGACAAGGTTACTACGGGAGAACGTACTAAACTTTGTTCTGCTAAGGTTTATTGTATATATATATTAATAATGTATTAGTAGCAAAATTCTGGAAGAAAAAAGGGGTAGCTAGTTTTTTTGGATCACGCATTAAGTGCTGTCTCAAGTAAAGAATTCCATGGTGCCCTGTGCAGCAGTATCTCTTGCATATGTGGATGCAGAAAGGAGACACTCTGGAGTTGGAGTTTCCTCCAGGCTCAACCAAACCCAATCTTGCACAGCACTGACTTCTTCATACTGGACAATTGTTCCAACGAGGATGCTGGCAGTGTCAGACTTCTCCCACTCCATCCATACTCCCAAGTCTTTTGAAAAGCTTGCCAGAGTTTTAAGTAAAGAGGCTATTAGATCAAGCATCAGCTTAAAGACCAGTCTGTTTTTTGTTAATCTGTTATCTCAGATATGTAGTAAAAGAACAAGGCACCAGAGATTTAGACATTGACCACAAGTTCGTTTGCTTAAACTTAGGAAAAGATCCAAATGTTTTTCTCATCTGTAATTTGGACAAGCCCTAACAATAATTTCTTTTGAGAACCCGTTTGCAAAGATAAGACAGCCTATTGCTTAACTATATGCTTCTTCAGCAAAAAAACAAACCAAACCAAAACACATAGCTAGGCAGACTGAAGACATGCTTATGCATTCCAAAGGGAGAATGAAACATTTCTTCAGTGAAGCATACTGAAGGTATCTCAAGCTGGAAAATTAATTCAAAATGTTAAATCTACAGTTTCAAGCTTGCATGTAAAAACATGTGCCTGAGTGCAGAGTAGTTCGTCTGGCACGAACAAACAATTTTTTGATGCACACAGGGGAATTTTTTTTGTTGTTTTTAGAAAGAAGTCGCCTGGAGTTCAGCTGTCCCACCTCCTTTAACCTTAAGTCTAACTGGCACAGGTACGTATCGAACCACAAGCTGTTACAAGGGAAGAGCGTACAGGGCAATGAGAATGCACAGAAGTGGGCCTGTTGGCTTTGGCATCATTGTGTTCGCTGAACACATTCTGATGTTCTTTCACATAGCAAACAAGCAAAAATTACCAAATAGCTACAAGAGCTAAATAACCAGGAATACTTTCACAACCCCTAAGTGGATGAGAGGCAAATTCAGCAGTAAATAGTTCAAGATTTTAAGCACCTCAACAATTGTATGCAATAAGAAAAAGTATTGTAAACTTTTTCTGAGGTGGGAAATGACCTTTGATGGTCTTTGCTGATTGCTGTGTTCTCATTACTTCAGAATGTTATTTGTTAAATAAAAATAGTATGGTTTTCACATCCTCTTGTTTTCTAAAATATGAACAATTACTTGCAGGTCAGTTTATTTACATAGATTTGGTAATACAAGATGCAAAAGACCCTCAAACAAAAAAATCCTCTAAATGACTCCCCAAAATAGTTAACTAAACTTGTTCAAAATTTATTTCTTCATGTATTTCACTGCTAGCAGAGCAGGAGATTTTAAAGGCATATGAGTTTTGTGAGACTTGATTCTCCTTCAGGATTCAGAGTTTTAGCACTGACTTGTTAGAATTAATACTTTTATTATGAAAAGTAATTATACTATTTTATCTAAATGAAAAGCTTAAAGTATTATGCTTTTCTGTAATTCCACTTGTTACGGCAGACGGTGTAACAAGACAATTTTAGAAGATGGCTGGCTTGAATGGATCTGTATATTAAACAAAGTGAAATACAGACTCACAGGGTAAATCCTCTGGAAATTACTTCAGTCTCTTGAATGAGTCGTAGAGCTTTCCTCACGAGATTAGTAAAAGCTCGGCTGTTCGCCACTGTTTCTTCCAGCTGGATGCAGTATTTTCGCAGGGACATTTGCAGCTTGGCTGTCCTCCATGTGCCCCACACTCGAAAGGCAACATAGACAAGCAGAACTGGCCCCCACAGCGGCCACGATGAATCCTTCCACCACGAAGGAAGCATAAGCAGCGCACTTACAAAGGCAAGCAACAGTGAGACGTCCCTGCAAACAGAGAAAGTACCATCAGCCGCAAATTCCTGAGGTCAAACAAGTGGGAAAATCATGAAGCTTTCAGTCACGTTTGAGATTACGACACCTTATCACAGGACTTTTATGTAGGTCCTGAAGGCAGCTATAAACACCAAAAACTCCTAGCAGCAGATTTAGATGTATATGTACATGATACTGCTTGGTCAGTATACTCTGAGGAAACATTTATCCGGCTTGTTAATGGCCCGAGTAAAAGAATAATAGACCACTTTGAAAGGTCAGTTTCTCTTACACATATGACTTAAAAAAAAAAAAAAAATAGAAAAATAAAAAAACCCTGGCTACTCAGCATTATAAGCCAGGGTGGGTAGGAACTGGAATATCTGTACTTCCAGGTTCAAGAGTACAGTAGGGAAGGGCATGTTGCTTTTGGTAACAGAACCCTCAAGTAGTGCCAGCTTTATTTTTTCCAGATTCTGACTCATTTAACTTGGACAGCAACACACCACTAGTTTTTAACACAGTTTTGTAAAAATGGCTTGAATAATAATTTTGAATAACTGGGCAGTTTTTGAAAATCTTTAAAGAACAGAGTTACTAGTATCTCAGTTCAGTTATTTCTCAAAGACATTTAAAAAACTTCATAAAGCTGTTATTTTCACCTAGAAAAATTCAACAAGAACAGCTGTAGCTACTAGAAAATACACTCTGTTTCATATGTAGTATTTTAGCTGTAGTTTTGTAAAATTATGAGAGTCTTCACAGAGTTGGATAGGATATGGGCTTCAAGATGCAAAACAGCTTTAATTTTTCAGAATCTTTTAAATGACAAATATTCACTTTCTTCACCCCTTAAAGCTGCGCATCCTGTGTTTAGTTTTGGAAGTATTCACAAGGAATGTTTTCCCATTTCTAAAATAAGACATGATCTCTGGGTTTCTACTTTCTGGACAGTTTTGTATTAATATTTCAACAAACTTTACAAGTGTTAACTTTTCAGGGCTACTGACAGGTTTCAGTAAATGTCCAGGGTTAAAATATTACACATAGGTCGAAAAGGACAGACACACAGTCTATAACTCCCTTGCTATGCAAAAAAAAAAAAATAAAAATCCCCCCCCCCCAAAAAAAAAAAATTAATCCCAACAATGAAAGACTGGAAGGGATTTAAGAGCTCACTTTGTCCATTTTTGGTTTCTAGTTAATCCAGATCATCAGAAATAGGCAAGAAAAAAATGGAGACTCTACAACCCACCCAGATAGCTATTCTATCTCATAAGTATCTTTAGAGTTCAAAAGATTTCCCCCAAGTCCAATCTGAATCATTGGCAAAATTAATTGTATTATTTTTCCTCATATCCTTCCCTTTTCTGAACAGAATAAACAACAACTGATAACCACCTTCTACTAACTACCTTCTACACATTGTAACACTGTTCCATCCCACCTCAATTTTGGCAAAACAGTCCTAACACTCTCTAATGTTTCTGAAAGATTACATTTTCTAAATTAATTATTCTTCTTGTTCTTCTCTGGACTCTCTCTAAATTACCTACGCCTCTCCAACTGTGACATCCCAAACCAGATGCTGTAGTTTTAACACAAGGCTTAGGGAAACAGGCAGAAAAGTAAAATCCCTGTATCCTGCATATAACATGTACTCCAGGCTGAGATTTCCCACGTTTTGATAATTTGCTGACACTCTCAATTTATACTCTGCAACATTGTGCAGATCCTTTTATGAAGTAGTACCGCTTACTCAATGATTCACCACTTTGTGTTTGTTAATGTGATTTTTCCTTCCCAAGTGTAGCATTGGACACTTGTCTTTATTGACTTTTCTATTGATTTCAAAATATTTCCCTGCTTGGTTAAGCTACTTTTGAACTCCATTCTGCCAAAACACTTAAAAACTTGGTGTCATCTGTAAGCTAAGCAATACTCACTGATTTTGTAAGCGTACTTAATAATCTGAATAGTTAAAGAAACAATGAATAGTGCTAGGACCAGGACAAACCACAGGAGAAATGTGGTTAGAAAGTTCTCGTTTGACAGAGAGCTTCAGTAATGATATACTACATCTTAAACAGTTGGGTTTTTTAACCTGCTATGTTTCAGATTAATTCTCTTTTCCAAACATATGCATGAAAACACAGCACTGGGCTGGTTTGTGAGCTGTTTTTATCTACCGATTCCTGTCCATTTCTCCATAAGTCACTCTGTCAAAACATCGACCATCCTTGTTATTTTTCATATACAGGTGGCAGCTGCTCAGATGCTGCTGCAGCCAGCTCCTTCGGTTTTCTAGGGTGAATTTCACCAGCCTCTGAATGCATCATACGTAAATATTTCTTAGTCTGTACCTACGGTATTCTACATCAATGAAAATTAATTGCCTTCCCCTACTATCAACATACTTTATGAAGACCACAGCACAGAAAACACTTTCCAATTCAGTTTACACAATCATGTGTCATTTATCAAAATCACCACTGTATAGCTTTCGAAATGCATTAATGTTAGTTCTCCCTTATAGCATGGATTAGAGTTTGTAAATATCCATTTAAGTTCATGTAGTTATCTGAGATTAAAACTCATTCGTTCAATAAAATGCCCAAGAGAAAAAAAACAAACATGCTTCTCTATAAATTTGGGGACTAGTGGACTGAAGGCTCAAAAAGACCTGAGAAAAAAAAACAGCGACTTTATTGCTGCATTTTATACAAAGAACACACAACATTTTGTTTGTTTGTTTCTCAGTGAATACAGTGGTAGATATTCTCTGTACAATACCAAATATTAGGAGTTGCTAGGGAGCGTAGCGTTGGAAGTTGTCCATTTTCCTGTTGCTTACACTGCCCTGCAGACAGGATACTGGGGTCAAGGAACTCAATCAGTTCCACATCCTCCTGCAGCAGAACTTCCTGTTGCAGGATGGTACGGAGCGTGTCAAATCGAAATCCAACATCCTTACCACAAATGGGCAAGAGAAAAAACAGGCATTAGTAAAGAATATGCAAATTCTTAAAGTTAAGTTAGCAGAACAAGGAAAACAGACACTTTGCACTTTACCGGCAACAATCTGTTCCCAAAGACTACAGGAATATTTCAGATATATCACAAGTAGCTACTTCATTTTTATTAAACTTGCTTAACTTTAAACACTCAGATACTACCTAACAGCGCAGACTTGCAGGACTCATCACACTGAATTTGAGACCTAACCTAGATAGTAACAATACCTGGAAACATGCCACAGATTATGCCAATATATATTTGGAATCAAAAGAATCGGAGAGGTACTACATCTGTTAGAAGATCATTAATAAAATGGTAAACGCTTTTTTTAATGTCATGACATAATTTACATCATTAACAAAGAAAAATTAGAAAGAGAGATATTACAAATTAGTTAACAAATGTCACCTGTGGACACTTAATTACAGCAGGGTCAATGCACTGGACTCAAGCCGCCTGCCAAGTCCTCTCCTGCAGGATTCTGTGCCTTTCCCAAGGGAACTTGATCCAAATATTAAACAGCACAGGGCTCTGAAGACCTCACACTTGCTGAACTCCAAGCAAACTGCGGGGAGTTACTTACTTGTGGATTTGATGCCA
The DNA here is from genome assembly GCA_013399365.1 of Pampusana beccarii. Lineage (NCBI taxonomy): Eukaryota > Metazoa > Chordata > Aves > Columbiformes > Columbidae > Pampusana > Pampusana beccarii. The sequence continues at coordinate 184,315 of VWYH01003111.1, read as the reverse complement.
CGATAAGCATTTGCTATTTTTGTTCCCTACAGCTATAGTTCTTCAAGACAAATACGCAGATCTTGAAGACAAATATATCCATCAGAGAAGCCCCCTGAAATTTTAATTTGCATACTGCACCAAACTAGAATTACAAAACACTTCAAGTTATGAATGTCATAACAAACCCCAAAGGAGAATATTCCTGTATAACCCTCTAACAGAAGCTGTTAACAGAAGTATGACAACTCGCAGTACTGAATCTGTTTAGTTCTGTCAATAACAGAATGAGATTCTTTATGAAACCGTAAGATAGCTAGTCAAAAGTTTAATTCCATACATTGATATCACTTGAGATAACTGGAATTTTACTTTTAATGGAATTTTTTTTTCAGGACTGTGCAAGCGCAAACTCTGCCCCTCCTCTGATGCATCCTGTGTCATTTCAGTACCCTACTGTAGCAAGCAGCGGGAGAAATATGTTTCCCATATTCTTCAGTTGTGTCTCCATCTCAAGAAAGTAAGGCTAAAAAAAGCTGTTAAGACCTTTGATTCATAAGGGAAGATGAAGGAAGAAAAAAGACAACCAAAGATCAGTACTGAGAGGTTTCAGAGGGAATTTTGTCCTCTTGAGATAAAGGAGAAGACATACCAATGGGACTCAGCAGAAGTCTCTGAAAAATGGAAACCCCTAACTTCTCATGTTGCTCAACATTTTTAAGCTACATTTGAAGGCATCATCTCTATATTGTAGCAGAAAAAAAGAAAAAAAAAAAGTTCTAACTTTCAGATTGTGACTAGTGTGACATTTGCAAACCAGACTAGGAACCTGAAGCAACTGAGTGCAAGTTAAAGCAGACCTCAGACAAGCTCAGGCTAGAGACTGAACTGGCTAGGAAGTGGTGCTGCAGAGAAGGGGTGTAAAGGCAGAATAAAACTATTTTTAACTATCTGGGGTAGAACTATCACCCTTCAGGTCTACCCCGTACAGTCTGACTTGGGTCCTAAAAGTTTCTGCGGGATCCGGGAGCAGGAGAATACAACTTCTGGTGAGGCAAATGGACACCCAGCCTGCCTCTGAACTGCTGAGATGAGAAAATATAGGTATTATATGTTATATAGCCAGATCACTATACAGGTATCATCTGTACTTAATGCGTAACACTGTGCTGAAGCACTATAACAGAGGTGCCTCAGTTTGCTTCACTGTTCTCAAATGCAGCAGCACTGTGAAGAGCAGAGCAGAAACAAACAGGCTAGGCTGGCTCCATGGGTCGTACAGCTGCACCGTGGTGGTGGTGGTGCTACACCTGGGCTAACAAGCTCAAACAGGGGGTGAAGCAGCACTCAGATGAAGCTCTGGAGCTTCTCTCTTGAGTGGTGTCTGCAGCACAAGGCTGCGACAAGTGGACTTTCTCAGTCAGCATCTCCACACTGCCTCCCACCAAAGGGGGCAGCTGCACTGTGGGTTAACTCCTTTCAGCTTTTAAGAATGTATTTAACTTCTCACACATTTTATTGTACTCTCTCTTCCACATTTTGAACATCTTCAACCTGCTACTGATATTGTTCCAGTTCTTGTGTGCCAAATTTACCTGGCATGGTAACTCTGAAAATCAGAATCAATATTATCTGAAGAATAAGTCAAATTCTTAGAGCCAAAACAAACAATACAGACTAAAGATGGTGCTCAGATGATGAGGTACAGGGGTGAAGACGACTTGCGGCTTAGGAAAGGAAATGGAAAAAAAAAGAAGTGATCACTTACCAGTCGGTGAAGTATGTCATCATCTTTCTTATACTGTGGAAAAGGAAACCAGCTTCTAAAGAACTCAACTAGTTTTGACAGGATGCTTTGCTGAAGGGAAGAGAAATTACTCCAATTAAAAATAACCCTAAGCCAAAACCAAATAAATAGCAACAGACAATTCCTTTATTTCTGCATTTGCTTTTTGTGTTAACTCAGACCCAAGTACCTGTAAGGAAGTTTCGCTTACTGTGTCTGGCCTGACTTCAGAGCACGCTAAGGGAACATCTGCTTCCCGTCAGTTTGCCTGTACACAAGAGTGTGAAATAAAGCTTTCAGTAACCCCACCTATTCAGGGCATAATGGATTGTTATGTTGGACTGTTAAAAATAACTACAGCTAGAATTAGTTTGATCTCAAGTTGGCAGCTACTGCATTGATAGGAAGGACTTTCTCCTTGAGGGTAAAACCAAGCAGTGAAGTTAAATGGCTAACAGGGACTGAAGAAAAGTAAAAGACCAGGAGAGGAACAACCTCCCCTTGTCAGACCACTGCAGCTTGAGGACAAGGCTCTGGAGGAGCTGTGAAAATAGACGGTGCATCCTAGAATCATAAAATAGTTTGAGCTGGAAGGGACCTTCAAAGGTCATGTAGTCCAACCCCCTGCAATGAGCAGGGACATCTTCAACTAGATCAGGTTGCTCAGAGCCCCGTCCAGCCTGGCCTGGAATGTCTCCAGGGATGGGGCATCTCCCACCTCTCTGGGCAACCTGTGCCAGTGTTTCACCACCCTCAGTGTAAAACATGTCTTCCTCATGTCTGGCCTGAATTTCTCCTCCTTTAGTTTAAAACCATTACTCCTTGTCCTACCACAACAGGCCCTGCTAAAAAGTCTGTCCTCATCTTTCTTATGGGCCACTTTTAAGTACCGAAAGGCCACAATAAGGTCTCCCCGGAGCCTTCTCTTCTCCGGGCTGAATGACCCCAACTGTCTCAGCCTGTCCTCATAGGGAAGAGTGACTGTAAGAAGAGGAACTGTTCCAGAAACTCCCTGTCCCAACCAGCATGTGCTGTCAGGTACTTCCTTTCCATGCTGCTTCCTATGCAACCTAAATCCACACTTTCATCTGAGCTATAAACGTAACTTTGAATGCCACTGATTAGAGGGACTCGCTCTCCATTATCACACATTTTACTCATGTATGTTCCTAAAATACGATGTATAAAAGATTATAATTAAATAGATGTGTGCTTTTGCAGCCATTCAATGGAAAAAAAAAATGAGGTTTTGACACACACTGTGTATCTACTTTCCTCAGACTGAGCTGACAGGAAGTATTTCTCAAAATATTTACTTATATATAATTCATTAATTCTAAGGCCTGACCGATTAATTTTCAGACTGCTGACATGTAATGCTATCAAACTAAATGTATGCCACAAAAAATTAATTGTGGAGTACTTATATTTTGTGGCATACTGTTTCAAAATTAAAAAAAAAAAAAGAAAAAAGACACACATAAAAATCCCCAAGCAGATTATAATAGCTCAATGTATAAAGAATGTCCGAATTAAATCAGCTTCTTCTATTTCTCTCATGGTTTTTTTTTGTTTGTCTGCTTGCTTGGTTGGTTGATTTGGTTGTTTTTTGTTTTGGGGTTTGTTTTTTGTTTGTTTTTTCCCCAAGTAAAAAGGTGGGAAACGGAATAGTAAAACCAAGCAACAGGAGCTGGAGCTTTGCAGTTCACCCTGTGACGAGCCAGACAGGCCTCTGAAGGCAGCAGGACACAAGTTTGAGGCAGCACGCCAGGGCAGAAGGGCTTTGAGTCATGTCAGAAATTGTCACCCTGAAGCCCTTATGCTTCACAGAACAATTTTTGAAATAACTTACTTTAGTGTCCATTTAGGTAACTTAATCAAATGTTTCTTTACATAGGCCACATCTTTCTGTGCACAGTTAGAACTGCATACCTATGCCAAAAGGAAGTGTTTTTAGGTCAGTGGAGAGACAAACCAATAATAGGAGTTTCATAATGATAACTCTTCCCGATACACAGACATCATCGTTGCCTATTAGGAGGAGCTATCCCAGCAATCCACACTTCTGAGACCATGGAATAAATCCAAGCGATCGTATTTTGATGTTGCTCAAGGGCACTGACGTAAGTTGGAAGAGGAGAAGAGTGTCACAAACTGCAGCACTAGATTATCCTCCAAGTTTCTTGTAAAGTGGTGCAAAATAGTACAAAATTTTCTGATTACAAATTGTAGAAAGCTGAGATTAGCTAAACAAAAGCCCTTGCTCTGCATTTGAGTTGCAGACAGCTACTTCATTCAGAAGTACCTTTCCCAGTATTTTGAAAGCAGAGGACAGAAAGAGTTGTCCATTTACTATTTAAAATTATGCCTCTTGGAGCCTACCATTTTCAAATGCTTAGCCTTCTTAAGTTCTTGAATTTTTATCATGAACATTTAAATCTTCACCAAGGATAATTTTTACTGCTGCCAGCTGACTAGACTGTGGAATTACTGAAACAAAACATATAGTGTGATACATAAGCAATCTTTCGGTTTATTTTCCATATTTTAGTTTAAAAATAAAAATCCGAGCTTGCATAAACACTCAACGGGCATGTCAGTGCTTGAAAACACAAAACAAGACAACCCACTGTCTTGGGCTGTGACCCAGAAGAGCACAGTAACACATCAAATTATTCAGATCCTTGGAATAGTGTCTCACAGTTTGCACTCCCATTGGGAGTGTTACTGACAAGTAAAACAACTTTCATCAACAGACAAGTCGGGTCATGTTGCCAACACTTCTGGAGTATTCTTCTTACAGCTTTAGAACACGGCTCAGTCAAACTCTCTGTAAACTGAATAACAAAGATGCATAACTCCTAACATTTAAAAAAAAAAAAAACCAACATAGGACATGCATATTTTAGGTACATTCATTTGAATCTGAAATCAAATTCTAAGGACTATTTCTCTTCTGTACAGGATGAACTTGAAATGGCAAACTAGCAAGTATCTAAAATATCATCATTCACATTGGCACCTTTCAATTCTGTGCACTTCAGAAAGAAGGCAATGCTACACATTAAACACCTTCCAGCTACCCAGAGCTAGCATTAGGTGGGTGGGAGCCCTAGACAAAGGCAAAGGACTGGTCCCTCTGCCTTTCAACACCAGGTTACCTGCACAGGCCCAACACAATCGTCAGTAGCTGCCTCCAGTACCAGCCTTGTTCTAGTGATGAAATATTATCACATCTGAGATGGGATAAGGTGTGACACTATAATCAGCTTAAACACTCAGATCTGCATGGCAGTCTAGGAAAATGAGTGAGAAAGGAAAAATGTAAATGGGAAGAAATACACTCCTTAAAGATCAAGCAGAATTACCCAAATAGGATTTAATTCCAGAAAACAGGTCTAGGAGCTCCTGTGAAATTTACTTTCGAGTGTCAAGTGATCATGAGACCAGAACTTTAGCTGTAACTTTCTCCAGAGATTGGGACAGCCAGGAACACCACACCTATAATTACCATGCTAAATCACATCTCTACACTCCCTCAGATGAGTGCTTGGCATTTCATCAACCCTCAGAACACAACTTTGAAGCACCTTTACAGCTTTTTGGCTGTTCATTAAGACCATGCTCCAGTTTAAAAAAAGGTACCCAAAACCACGCACCCTCAAAACTATTCAAAATGTGCTTCAAATTCAGCTGATGCCTCTGCGATTCATGAGGCCTGAACCACACGCTCTGCTTGGCAGGACAGCAAGACACAGCAGCGACGTTTGTATCAGCCACTAAAACCATTTTTTTGTTGTTGTTGTTGTTTTTCCTCCACAGATTTGCTTTTTCAGTTCCTGAACATCCCAAACTAGATCTCTGCCTTGCCTAAACCTTGCTACATGTCACCAGATTGTATCTGGTCCCTACTTGACTGAATACAAGAGGAGTAAACAATCTCAACTCAAAGCAATACTGCAGCTTTTCTACTTTTATTTTAACAAAATGTTTAAGGCATTTGTAAACTTGCATTTCAGAACAGAAGGAAAATGATACACACATATTAGGCGTCAATCAGCATGGAACATCATCTACTCCCTGTGATTATATTTTGCATTACACTAAGCCTCAACTATGATAGTTTTATATTAGGACTGTGGGTAGGTACATATTCAGAACTCAGAAACCATTTGTTTTCCAGACATTTTATAATTTCAGTAGACTAGGCCAGTGAGAGAAGGGAAGTGATAATAGTCTCCTGTAAAAATAAGGAAATGATTGGATGGGAATGTAAATGATTTGCCTGTATGTCATACAAAAGTTGCAACAAAGCCTCAGATCCAGTCTACTTCTTTAAATGTGTGGCCAGCTGCCTCTCCCTCATTCTCTTTCCTTTTGAGACACCCTATGAAAACGGAACACAGAAACTGAATGACAAAATCAGACTTTCTGACATCAGATTACAAAAGAAAAGTATTACTGTTCCCAAACTGGTATCGGAACAGCAGCAGGAAGAACCTATTCCATTTTATCGCTAGAAGTTACACGCAGTTTTTTTTCCTTATTTCCACCATGTATCCTTGTCTAGACAGAGATGAGACAACGTGAATGTCATCCCAGTATCTGCCAGAAATGGACAGTGCATTTTCGCACACCCACTCCCTTCGTGTTGCAAGGCAAACCATGATGAATTAGGGCTACATCTGACACAATGCTGGAGGACTTGCTCCCAACACAATAAAAGTAAGTGTAAAATGCTTGAGGTGGAGGGACAGGGAAAACAGAATAACTGAGGCTTTTAAAAGCAGTGTATCTTAATGCTTTTGAGGTTCTTAACCCCATAGCACTTTTGCATTAAATTTGGTGGAAATTATGTACAACACAGCATCACACTGCTTTACTGACGCTCATAAAAGTAATTATGCAAAACAAAGTAATGCAGCTAGCAAATGATAGTCCATGCATTACTTCATAGTAATGGGCAGATAACCAGCCAATGAAATACGTCACTCTAATTTTCAATTAACAGTGGTTTAATTAAAGTCTTCCTGCACTAAACCAGAACAGGTATCTTCAATTCAAATGTACCACAAAACTGCCAACAGCTTTAAAGGGAAGATACATTGTCAGGTGGTTTCTTGAGGATTATGGTGTCAGCTGACAATTCTAAAAAGCAAGGGTAGTGGACCTAATATTTCCATGAATACTTTTAAAGGTAGTTGAAATTAAAATACAAAATATTATGAGTTAATCCCGGAATTAAATTCAGCCTTGCCTTGCAACCAGTGATAGAAGCAATCATATTACAAATGCAATAGCTAGCAACACTAGAAATCAATTTATTCATTAAATTTAAAATAATCCTGCATTAGAGAAGCCAGTCAAGGAAGCATGGCAACACTGCAAGCATCGCTTCTCCTCCTCCCCGTAGTTAATCTCTTTCAAGGGCTCACAAATCCTCTGCACATGAGATTGGAGTTCTATATGAAGCTCCTTCATAATTTTTTTCTACAGGATTGCTGAACTCTTTGTAAAGCTGTAAACTCTACAAGAAAACATCTGAACAGCACTAAACTTAGGGATTCTTATTATAGGATTATTATTTTTCACAGGCTCTGTCTAATCCATGTGCTGGGCACGCAGTAGTACTTACTGGTCTGCTCAATGGATATGCACCCTGTATCTTATCTACATGGTCACCTTTGATCAGAAAGTGGGGCAGGAGAGAAGTGAGACATGGTACACTTCCATGAGTTTATAATCCTCAGAAACTGGGGCTTGAGGTTGTGAAGCAAAGAGTGCAGTGTACCTGCCCAACAGGTAAACATCAACTATCCATCAAGAAAGACTCCAAGAGGACTGAATACCAAAGCAAAATGTTTTATTACCCTGTCTTTTCAGACTAACGAGTGTGAGGAAGTTTATATAGTCTATACAGAGAGTGGTTGAAATGAATATCACTATATGAAAATATGACCCTACCAACACTACTTTGAATACTGCCAGATGAATAAGCTTCACACTGCAACTTCTAAGCTTCAGCTTCAAAGACTGCATGTCAGTCCTTGAGAGTACACCATACTACTGTAAACACTACTGTGCTGGTTTGACTGAAAATGAGTTAATTTTCTTCATGCAGCTAGAAACCTTTCTTTTTCATAGCTAGCACGGTCATTATTTGGACTTAGTTTGAGAACAAGACATAACTGTTCTGGTCTGAGAGCCAAGGACATTCTGAGTGCTCTGCCCACAGGTGTGAGGCATCAACGAAGGGGGGCATGGATGCGGCAGAGCTTGACTGACACCCAGACTGAACACCAAGAGTATTCCATCCCATTAGCGTAATGCTAATTATTTAAGGAGAGCTGGGACCTTCCAGTTGGCTCTTCCGCTATCTCACTTCTCTCTTCACTCTTTTTTTGTCGGAGCCGGGGGAGTTTTTGGTGCGGGACTTTTAGTCCGGCTTTTGCCGTTTTGCAGAAGCCTCTGAGCCTTTCTGCTTTTTTCCTCTTTTTTCGCTGTTGGAGACCGGGTGCTGCTTCCTGGGACTGGCTGCTCGGTGTGGATGGAGTTTGTGAGGAATTGCCTTGAGTATCTTTTGTTTCTCTTTTTATATTTACTAGTAGTGTATTAGTATTTTGTTATTTTATTAAAGTGTGTTTATCTCAATCCAAGTTTCTCCCTTCCCTTTTGGTTCTCTCCCCTACTGGGGGAGGGAGTGAGAGAGCAGCTATCACGGTTGTATTTCTAGCTCAGGTTGAACCACGACACAACCCACGAATACTTGGTTTGGGTTCTCACTGCCGCAGTGCTGCCCACCTCAGCCTGCAGTGGCCAGGACAGAGAAATCTGCACAGATTTCCTCCTGGCTTAGCACATAGCTGGAGCATGTCCACTGAAAACTGAGCTCTCCACTGTGGAAGCTAAAGAGGTGGGCAGAAAATAACTGCTGTTTGCATGCTCCATCTAGGTGCTAAGGAGAAGACAGACTGACTACTGAATTGTCAATATATTTGTTGCAAACAGATTCCTACATTTGCTGCCTCAGAAGAGGAATTTCCTCACCCACACTACAGCTCATCATCTGAGTCACATGGCCCATACACTACCAATAAAAGTAAAATACCACTTATCTTTAATGAGGAAAACAAAAAATGTGTAGGCCATAATAGATGTTAAATGGCCAAATTCTCAATCATAATACCAAAATGTATTTTAAAAATCCACAAGACTTCACTTAAAACAACAGAGAAATAAGAAGTCTGAGCTAATCAGCTGATGATCCCTGTCAGATGTTACTGTTAGAAAATTGGCATAGCCTAAGCACAGTTCTACTATCTCATTCACATTGGTTACTGTATTTATACTTCCCAGAAATCCCCTTTCTTTACATGTTTTGTCACAGAGTAAGTGATATTTAGTAACTGAATGCCTGAGAAGGGCTGGGAACTATGAATATCCTGTTCCAGAAAATTACACGTTTTGTTCCCAGAAAGTAACGCTAAGCTAACATAATAATAGGCAGTAAATAAGATAATTTACAACACTCAAAAAATTCACTATCAAAGCCTCTTGCTTCTCTAGCTTGCATAAGGGCAAAGAAGCACTTCAAGCTATGCTGGCAAACCATGCATTTCCAAACACATTTGCAGACAAGATATGACAACTGGTTGGGGTTTCTCATTTGTTTTTTTTTTTTTTGGTTTAAATACAGTAAGAGATTTATCTTTATCCCCTCTGATTTTCCCTGTTTGTGAAGTAATGCGGTTCTATTTTGAGAAGATAAATACTCAGGAACAGGAGAACGCTCACTTTCTGGGCAGCGTGCACGGTCCGCTCTTTTTGGCTTTCCGCTGCTGCACATTGCTCTGCCTTCTGTGACACAGATGAACATACTTCAAAATCTGTATGTCCCAAATCCTGCAGATATTGGTAGAGTGGGGAATTCTGAAAGAGAGTTAAAAAAGAAAAATGAGGAAAAAAACCTCACAACGTTAAAAATCATTCCCCGTTTCCCACGAAACACAACGGTGAATAAAGCCACCACATAACCAGCAATGAAGGGATTGGAAGCAGCCCTGTAGAGAAGGACTTGGGGATAGTGGTAGACGAAAAAATCGGACATGACCCGGCAACGTACACTTGCAGCCCAGAAAGCCAATCATACCCTGGAGTGTATAAAAAGATGCTGTGACCAGCAAGTCAAGGGAGGAGATTCTTGCCCTCTACTCTTTTCTCATGGGACCCCACCTGCAGTACTATATTCAGCTCCAGGGCCCCCAACACAAGAAGGACTTGGACTTCTTGGAGTGAGGCCAGAGGAGACCACAAAGATGATCGGAGGGCTGAAACACCTCTCCTGTGAAGACAGGCTGAGAGAGTTGGGGTTCTTCAGCCTGAAGAAGAGAAGGTTCTGGGGAGACCTTATGGCAGCCTTCTAGTACCTAAAGGGGACCTAAAAGAAAGCTAGAAAGGGACTTTTTGCAATGGAATGTAGTGATAGGACAAGGGGTAATGGCTTTAAACTGCAAGAGGGTAGATTTAGATAAGATATAAGGAAGAAATTCTTCACGATGAGAGTGGTGAGACACTGGAACAGGCTGCCCAGAGAAGCTGTAGATGCCCCATCCCTGGAGACATCCAAGGCCAGGCTGGATGGGGCTCTGAGCAACCTGATCTAGTTGAAGATGTCCCTGCCCATGGCAGGGGGTTGGACTAGATGACCTTCAAAGATCCCTTGCAACCCAAACCATTCTGTGACTCTATGCAACAGGAAAAAACCCCAATAGTTAGTAGCTATGAAGTCAAAATTTTGCTTTAATTATCTCCCTTAAGTTTTATCCTGACCATAATGAAAGAGGCTGGAAGACAGTCAACATACAAAACTATGTGATAAGAAATCAGCATGCAAACAATCGACTTTTCCCATAGCAATATTTTTTCTAGGTTACCTGATAGGGTTCTTTAGATTATAACTGACATCTTTTCAATAAATAAACTATGTATTTGGCAACATCTTTTAAAATATTATTGTGTGACTCTGGAACACTTAATGACACTGTTTTCCTAAAGTTTATAAAAATTGCATAGATTATACTTTGAACTGCTTCTACTGAAACAAACTTTAAAACCAGAGCACATTTCAAACTTCAGTAAATTATGCCTCAGTGTAACCCGATTAGGTACCTACAGAGGGTTTTATAGAAATAGAAAAACAAATTAGAAAAAGGCTTCTGCTCTTTCCAGGGATGGTACGAGCACTTATGGCAAAAGGGTATCACAGTTATTTAAACAAACAAACAAACCAAGCAAACAACCAACCCAAAAATTTTTTAAGCTGCTGGCTACTAATTTACAAAAAGTCCTTAATTAAACTCCTTAGAGAAAGTATGAAATTCTGACTGCCAGAGCGCGAGTTTTTACGTGTTTAGATATTTATCTGTATAGACTTGTGAAATCTCTTGTTGTCATCTGCCTCAGATATTTAGACGTACTTAACTCTTACTTTTCTGTTTACATGCACGTATGTGGCAGTATCTAGTATAGATTTGATGTAAAGGATATCCATGCTAACTCCAGTTCTACTCAGGACATATAAAGAAACTTTATTTTTCAAGAAAAATCTCTCAGAAATCAGTCTTAAGCAGCATAATTGGTAAGGGATTCATTCTGACCAATGAAAAATTTTATCAACATCCCACACTAGTATGCAAACACTAGCAAACTGCATAGGAAGAACACAAACCATTTCAAGAATTAGAGCATATTACCAATGAGGTAACAAAAACACCGTAAATAAAAAGTAAGAACTTTACAGTAAATAATACGCAGTTGTGGAGGTCTGCAGAAACAAAATAACATCTACTACAAATCGTTACACGAACTATTATTAACTTGCTGATGGCCCATCTACTATGGCCATGTACCAACATTGCCCAATCTCAAATGACGGCTCGCTGTACAATAAAACTTTGACGCAATCATTCATACTAGCTGAACAAATTACCTTCTTGCCTCTACGGATTTTTTTAAACCCCGTCACCAAAGTGCTATTTTGATCACTCTTACCTATTTAAAGCATGCAAATTCATACTTTTGCGTGCTCAGCTTGAGTTACTCACAACAGATTCAGTGTCCAGTCACAACCTGAAACTCAAACATTCGTACCAGCTCACAGGTACAGACAATTCCCCTCACCCACAATGATGGTGATTGTGCAAAGCACCAGGATAGGTTATAGTGATTCATTTCCTTGTGGGAATTTTTCCAGTGTGACAACTCAATCCTGTCATTTTTCCGAGTACCCTTCCTCCATGGCTGAGTATTTTTTCAAATACATCTAAGTCTAATTCAACAATGTGCTGTTCAGGACTGGCTGGAAAGAAGGTATGTTTCTCTCTAAGCAGAACATGCCACTACCAGAATTATTTAATTAAAATGGAAAAGAAAACATAATAGACTAGAGTACTTCTCTTACTTAACACACTGTTAAATTTGCTTAATAACTTCAGAACAAAACTCAGAATACGAATGGGTATGCATAACCTTGTTGTCTTCAAATGCTTTTCACCCCGAGCCAGGCCAGGCACTGCCAGCACATCTGGAACACGAGAGGCTGCAGGCCAGCAGGCAGGTTTCAGTCAGAACTAGCCACAATTTTCCTGACTTAGTCCAGGACACATAGATAAAACTAGTGGGTGAACAGAGAATGTTTTGCTCAAAATCATACTCTGATGCTCGCTGCAGGCAGGACTCCAAAGAAATTGTATCTCTTGACAGACCTGTCCATCATCTTGACCATACTTGCCCAGCATCTTGATCATCATCTTGATCACCCTTGTCACAAGCAAGGCCAGCCATCATTTGACACATGACGACTCTTGTATTTTATTGGTGCTCACCTACATACAGACAGCTGCCAAAATAATACAAACATACCAAGGAGCTTTTCCACTACTATCTCGGTGCTTTGGGTTCCATGATGAGATAATTTTCTAAAAGCTGATCAAGAAAATTGGTCTAATGCTCTTTAGACTGGTTCCATTTCCTCACAAAAGTGGATGATGGAAGGTAGAGAGAAACACAAACAGAGAACCTGTCCACTGAAGACAGAGAGAAGTAGCTAAAATCCTGAATGCTACATTTAGTAAGTGAAATACTACACAGATGTAAAAATGCCCAGTTCTTCCCTCTTACTGGGTATTTGGCAACATCAAAATCTTCCATATAACTGTAAGTAGCACATTTTCTACTCTACATAAATAGTAAAAAAATGCACCATCTCTTCAACTGTTAATGAAGCTTTAGCCCCTGACTAGGATAAATAATTTTATTACTTCTCATAATAAACATAGCATACAGGCACCCTACTAGGTTTCACATAGATGCCTTCTGATTAACTGTTCAAAGGCTTTTACAAGGTCTCATTATGGGTAGATTTGCTATCATTATTATTATTATTATTACTACTACTGCTCGGAACTGGAAATCAGTTTTCTAATTATTGAGTTAGCAAATTATAATGGATTACTATTTAACTTGAACGTTTGTCACAAATTCCTTCAAGTAGGTAAGGGTTCTCTTCTTTCAGTTTCTCAGAAAGTACTAAGGCTACCATAATCCTCCTTTAACACATTTCTCTAGCTCCACGCGCTTCCTCTTCCTCATTCTTTTCTAAAAGATTATTAGCGGAACTGAAGGGCACACTGGAAAACCTCATTTTTTATTAACTTAAATGACCAAGAACTATGTTGTGACTAAAACCCCTTATGCTATTAAGTAAAACCATCATTGTCACCTTTTCTAAATCCATTAGCAGCATGTAAGATGTGTAAAGAAAGCACTGACTAAAAAGTGGGTTGAGGCCCTTGTGAAATTAATTGTTAAGAACCTTAATGAACCAATCCTAAAATTCTTCCAGTAACAGTGAGGTCTCTTGTGTAGCACACTCAGCTTCACATTTTGCTCAGAAAATGTGAAGATTACACTTGTCTTCTATCAGAAATATCACTGATGACATACATACGTTAGTCCATGCTAAGATAAAACCACACACTATTTATGTGTTATATTTAATGTCGTAGGTACTGCCCAACTTTAAATGATGCTGACAAGCCTGTCATTTGCAAAACTGTGTGTGTCTGTGTAACTCGCTGAGCATGTCTCCAACAGTCTGTAGCAAATTCGTCTCATGACATATGTAAGTAATGGCTAGAAAATCCAGTAAAGGAATTTTAAAAAGTTGACAGGTAGATTTTACGTATGTGAACACTCACACAAAAGTTCCGGTATTATTAAAGAATCAGAAAATTATTAATTATGCAACTACAGAATTGCAATATGATACCATTAAAATATTATATATACTGCTTGTTTCAATACGAGAGACAGAAATATTATACTTAATGCTTACAAAGCATTTTTCACCTTCACAAAGCTTTAAAAACAAAAATTAAATCTCAAAATGTGTCTGATTTCCTACAAATTATAGCTCTGAACTAGTAGCTTGCACCCTTACCCAAGCTTCTCACTCCTAAATGCCTTCTTTCCCTTAAAACAGATCATATTCTTGCACACGCACTTCTAACTGTGAGAAAAATTCCGTGGTTTCAATTCATGCTGTCATTCATCAACACTGCCAGGCTCAGCTGTTTTCACCTGCAAATGCCATGATAGTATTAAAAAAATCTGCTTCTTGGTTGGGGAAAATAGGAGGCATCTGTCTTTTTTCCTCCTAATTTTCTTTGCTCAAAATTCATGCATTCCTTTTTTCAACAGTCCAACATTAAAATAAAAGTAAATGAAAGAGCAACTGATTTTACAAAGTTTGTAAAAACATGTTAAAACTTTCTGCAATTAAAAAGTGTATATAATTTAGACTCGAGAGAAAGCTTTCGTGTTAGAATGTCAGGTAAGGGGACAGCAAGGTTGTTTCAGTGTTTCATGTTTCAGCATGAAATGGGAATTTAAAATATAAAATCTCATCTTCCTATCAATACAGCATTGTATTACTCTGGAGGAGTCTATTTCCATGTATTTTTGAATATTTTCAGCCACTCTGAACTTAGATAATAACTATAACAGTACTACTCATGTTTGACAAGTTCATTTATTTATCTCTAGTTGTCTCTGGTAGAATGACATAGTAATGAATAATTTATGAAGTAGAGAAGAAAAAAAATTAATAATTCAGCTTATTGTTATGTTACCATCATACTACCAGTTACTGATGGGAAATACTATCTAAAGCAAGTGAGGATACCAAGACAGGTTTTTTCAGCAATACGCTGTATGTATCTCTGAAGTTTCTTCTAAGTTTCTTCTTCTAAGTCACTTTCTGAGACCACCTAGACACAAGATACAGGCCAGCGAATTTACAGCCAGGGCACTTTTTTATTATACTACTTGTCCAAAATGTGTGCTGGAAACAGAAAACAGCTCCAGGACAGCCAGAAGACAAAATGCCATTATTCATTGGTGTACTTCTTACAGATTAGACATGGAAAAACTTACTAATAAGTGAAGCAAAGTAGGCTGAAACAGTCCATGTTCTAAGTAGGAATATACTTCCTGAAAATTTTAAGAATTAGGGTTTTCTGGGGACTCAGAAGAGACTGACAACAACAAAAAAATTATCTTTCTATGACTTTTCTAATTCACTAGTCAGGCATACTGCAAAGCCATTCAATCGTAACTAGACATTTACATTATGGAATAGGTTTATATAAGCTCTTGCTTCCAGAATCAAGAAAGAAAATTATTTCCTCCTCATTGATAACTACTTGATCATATTTATTTTAGATCCATACTAATAAAAATTATTTCCCAATCTATACATTTAATTATAACTCTCCTTTTCTCATTGTTGAAATGGTTGAGTCTCATTCTAGACCCAAGATATATTGTGCAGTTTAAGAACACTCCACTAAATTAGTTTTGTTCTTTAACCCCTTCCCAATGCTTATTTTAATGCCACTTGCCATACAGCACTGACTTGGTTAGAAAAAAAAAAAAATCACTTAAACTGAAGACCAAGCATTGTGTTTGCAACTCTAAGACTACAGTAAAAATAAATACAAAAAAATCAAAACCAAGCTAAACACTAAAAGCTAATCAAGCATATATAAGCTTGTGTATTGCTACATGATGGAAAGGTTGTTACAGTAAAGAATTTCCTAGTCTCAGAAAAGAGCTTATTTTGATAGATATCTACTCAAATACACCTATTGCAGCCTCGCAAGCACAGATATTGCACTTAAATATGTGAGGCATTCTGTGCATATTCTGAGAAAAACCTTTACAATCACAAATTGGATTAAGACACTGTTAGCTTTCACGGTCTTATTACAATAGCAGCTGAAAATCAAAGCCACACCCAAATTATTTTTGCTGATGCATCATGAAGTAAATGACTCAGGATTTCTCCATTATAGACAGGGGCTTTCCACACCCAACGTTCTTTACTACGATAAAATTCACTGCCTAGGTAAAGCTTTGCTCTGGTTTCCAACTATAGCTAAAGGAGCAGATTAACTTTACAAGTAATATTTAATGACATTGCACAAAATCAGAGGTTTAAAGATCTCTTCTTAAATATGGATATGTTTTTCCAAACCCGAGGTTTCCAATATGCAAAAAAAACCTGTGGGAGCTTAAACCACCTCCAAAATAACTACAAGTTATGAATGATCAGTTAAAGAAAAAAAAAGATGAAACATTTCTACCAGCGACAGCAAAGACTAAGATACGCTGAACAGGTGGTTAAACTCAGAACAAAATAAACAGTATTGAAATCTCTCCCCCCTCTCTCAAAACACAGCTTGGAAGAAGTTGAGCTAACACTCACAGACAGCGCGATCTTTGTCTCCTGGAAGAGAGCATTCCATTTTTCTCTTCGGTACTGCTCCCATGCACCTGACAGAATCTCGCCTGCCTCCCCGTTTCTTGCCGCCTGTCCCTCCAGGGTGACCCGAGCCGAGGATGAGAAGCAGCCGTCAGTGTAACTGCACCTGTGCCCCTGCACAGTCGCATTTTCCTGACGGCATCAGCGGATGCAGCTTGAAACTTCCCAGGGCCGTGCGACTTCTCCTGACTAATGTGGCTTTCTAACCAGGGGGGAGGGAGATGAGGATGACAGATTGCTAAAGGCTTTTAAAAAGATGCTGCTTGGAAGAATTATTGCGCATCGATCTCATACGCAGCCATTAATAAGACCTTCCAAGCAACAGTATTTAAAAGCCTTGGTGATATTCCCCTGGCTGGTAACCACCTCCTCCTGTGCTCCAGCCGACAGAGCCAGGCGCTGACAGGGCTAATCTTAGACAATGACTTCAAGGCAGCAAAAGAGTAATTTAAATTTCCTATTCTGCTTTCACTGCCACAGGAGCACAGACCTTGGCTTCTCCAGAACTACTGTATCATCTGATTTAGAAGCAGGCTCCAAAAACTACTTGGAAGCCAATAATCTATAACTGTTCCCGGATATTTTCTGATACACAACATATATCTAATTCTGCATATACTCACATGTCCCGAAGAGTTAGGGAAGTTTTATAGCCTGTCTGTACTTCTGTATCACTGGATCTGTGGCAGGGGAAAGCTCTTTCCTTTGCATTTTCAGCAGGTGGTTAGAAAAGTCTTAGAAAGAAATATTACACACTAGACAAAGCCCTGAAACCCATCTGCAATGGGATCCCAGGATCATTTGCCTGTTCAAAAGTGGACCTGCGATTACAGGTGAGAGATGAAAAATACCTGAAAAACTGAAAGTGGTAAACGCTACCTTCCCTGGAGGACAGGGTAACAGGCCAGCCAAGCTCCATACCTGCGGTTTGGGGTGGGAAGTCACGATCATGCAGGTCACCGGCCCGAGCTGACACAGGAAAACTGCTCTGGTTTATATCAGTTACTAACAACTCACAGATTTTACCCTTTGCTTACATTCAAAACCAAACCAATGTAATTGATGCATCTGACTGGTAAACTAGTGGAGTATTTCTGAATCATCTTGGAAACCTCTTTAAAACATCAGCTCCAAAGAACTAACTTGTTTATTCACTATAAATTATGTTAATTCTGACTCGTAATGACAACACGCCATAAGCAAACATCTTTACTGAAGAGCATCCAAGAAACAAAAGAGAGAGTCACATAAAGACTAAAAGAAAAGTACAGTGAGGCATTTTTTTTTTAATTCAGGTGTCTCAAGGAGGCTGATTCATGACTTGAAGTTGTAAGAGCAGTAATGCAGTATTAACCCTCCCGTAAACATGACCCCAGGATAATTAATACAGAGGAGGATTAAAAAAATTTTGGACCAACAGACCTCAAAATTTACTATGGATCATCATGTACTTTTGTCTTGAAATTTTCCATTAAAAATAAGAAAGGCAATGTGGGTTCATATACCATAGGTTAGATACCTGTTCAGATACGACATTAGCGTTATCCAAAAATGCCTGATGAGTTTACTTGGCCTCTGCAACAACCAGACTGTTCATTACACAGTTTTAAGCCTGCAGTTCCTTTTATTTTCTCTGGTATCACCTGCCTCATAGTCATGCGATGAAAAGGAGTACAGCCTGTCCTTTTCTTCCTCTTAGCAGACTGCTGAGAAGGAAAATATCAAAAAAGTGCGTCCATCGCTAGTCTATGTGCCGGTACAATACACTGCAATTTGCAACAGAGACATCTCCCCAGGCTGCAGTTACATGGTCAATTTAATCTGCCATTACCAGCAGGTGCAGATGAAGGCTGTAGTCTCATTTCAGAACACTAATGGTAATATTTATACAGACAAATGGTGAGATGGAACAAGGAACTGATCTAACGTAAAAAAAAAAAAAAAAAAAAATCCATAGTTTCTTAGCCAGGTTAGTTTATAGTCTAATCAGTCTCCTGACTAAAGCATCACCCACAAATCCAGGTGCCAGCTGAAGGAAGAGGATAGGAATAAGACAAGAGTGAAGCCCAAACAGCTCTCCTGGCAACAGCCCACATTTCAGGCAGACAAAGCACAGGCTCAGAACCAGCTCATCACAATGAAAAGTAAACTTTAACTACACAGAACTGTGTATTTAAAACTGGCTTTATTTCATGCCTACATATAAAACCAGAGTACTACATCTTTATTCCACCCAGTATTTGGTGAGAAAAATCCTGTTGAAGGAGCACCACTGACACTACCATTGAAGTTGTGTGAATGTTCTTCTGTTGTGTGAATGTTCTTCTTCAGCTGCTTCTTTTTCCTAACTTATAATGTTTGAGATATTATTTTTTAGAATACAACTTTTATAATCCTGATGTTTGACAAAAATCGTGTTATTTTGTAAGTCTTAAAGTTTTCAGGTTTTAGAACGAATGTGACTTAAAAGTTTTGTCACAACAAAAAGTTTCTGAGGTTAAGCTTCCTGGGGTTTTCATTTGTTATTGTTTCATTTTTTAAACAAAATAATTTTAGAACAGCTCAATTTGGGTGGAGAAAGCATTTGTGAAAATAAATGTCACTGAGTGTGTCAATAAAAGCTACATTTGGTTTAAAAGGGTTCAGATGAGGATTTGAACATCTCACTTTAGCAACACACCAGTATTCTATGCAAAAAATACTGTGTTTTAGACATGTTTTACTATTGTAGGCATGCAGAGAACACATCAGCTGAAGGCTGTTCTGTATATAGCTGTATTATGCTGGGAAATGGTGTTGCCTTTTGCTGGAATCTCTCTTAAATCTTACAGGAATCTGTATATCAGAATATTATATGTAGGCATCCTCCATACCCCTCGGCACCAAGCAGTATCTTGGCTTGTTGCCTAAGTATGCAGCGAGAGTTTTCTTTCCGAACCTGACATTTGAATGCATTATGATATTGCCCAGCATTTCCCAAGCACTTTTGTCCCACATCCCTCCTAAACAGACTCCACCATTTCTACCTCCTCCCACACGGGCCAGACCCAGTGTTAGGGAATAAAATTATTTATTTTAGAAGAAATTCTGGAATCCAAGCCTGAGCCTCTGCTATGGGAAACTGAGGGAAAAGGAACTTCTCTAACACCCAGTGCCATGTAGTTGCCAGCTCTGCTGAGCCCTGGTGCCTCCTTTCTTTCTCAGGATGGCATGTTGCTTATAAAGTATTTCTCTCCTGTTTTCAGGACTCATTTTTCACATTAGCTTCTTCCACTACAGCGAGACAACAAGGAATCCAGACCATGTCTCTTCAAACTCTAGAAAGGTTAATTCCATTTCTGTGCATATCTTCCCACAATGACAGGAAGATGACTGCTTGAGCAAGGGCTGGCTATGAAATGAGAGCACCTGTTATACATTCCAAATCTTGGTTCAGAGAGTGTGGGTTCCCATTCTAGGTTCAGTAGAGCCGTGTCCAACATTTTACATAGATATAAAACTTTTGAATTTGGACATGAGATTTTTCATCCTCTTTGCGTTCATCCCCAGCCTGTCTCCATTTTAAAAATAATAACTCATGAGTTATTAAAGCAATGTCTCAAATGCGGTAAGCTTTATTTCCTTACTAAAATTAAAAAAAAAAAAAAAAAAAAAAAAAAAAGACATGTCTATAGCAACGAAATTAATTCAGTACTATGTTTTACACAATTCTACATGCCAAGCTTTATATTTCAAATTTTGTGTATGAAAAAGCCCTTAAAAATTAAAGGTGGTGACAGTCTGACGTTGTGGGTGTCAATATCTCGTTTTTTGTGCTATCTGGTGAAAAGTCTTGCATGGATTAACTTTATTCTACCAACACAGCATTGAAATGTAAAACAACAGAAGTCAGGTCCAATCGTTCCACCAGAACCACAGAACTGACCCAGGAAGACTCTCTGGGATCAGGTTCCAACTACGATCTGGGTGAACCTGAAGGAAGGAGCAGCTCACAAATGTAAAAAGCAAAGTTGCACAAGCTCATTAAAATACAGGACAAATGACTTAGCTGGAAGCAGAAATGAGGAGCACAAAATGCACTCAAAGAACAGTGTTTGGATCACCTTCAGTGTTCTGAAAGAATGGGCACAGGAGATCAAAGATCCAGCAGAAAGAATTTTTAATAAATCTATAAACTCCAAAGTGGAATAAAGCAAACATAGTGCCTACATTTAGAAGGAGAAAAAAGAAATCAGGAATATGCCAGGCCTACGACGAATCTGATCAAAAGCCAGCATGCTGCTGTGAATAATTATTCTTGCAAAATTCAAAGACAAAGAAGAAAACAGATGATCATCAAAGAAGATATCACATAGGTTCAGCAGAGGTAGATTGTGCCAAACTCACTTGACATCCTTCTTTGACAAGACACCAAATTTTTCTAGATAAAGGAAATGCAGGAAGTTTACATGGACTTGTGAAACTGTGCCATATCAGTTAAGATGAAAAAGATAGGAAATGAACCAAATATGCAGATGGCAGAGATAACAGCGGGTTATGCCGAATGGAAAGCTATCAGATCAGAAGAAGGTGACTAATGGAGTTCCTAAAAAATTAATCTTTGTGCAAAGATTTGAATTTTTCTCAATTAACTTTAAGCCAAAAAAGCATGCTAATGAGATTTCCCAATAACACCAAGTAGCATCATTGTGCAGTAAAGGACTGAAACATCATACAAAAAAACCTAGATGACATGAAGGACTACTTCTTTCCTGATTACGCATGTGTCAGCACACCACTACTGCTTATAATATTGACCAATGTCTTGCTTATAACAGCTCCAACAGCACAGAGAAAACAGCTGTTCACAGTAATGTAGGTCTCAATGCTGAAGGCCTCCTTGCAACAGTGACCACTGAAGAACAACACGGGAAGTGACCTACTAAGGTGCAGAAAAAATGTAGTTGCTTGCCAGAAAGCACAAATAATTAAGGGGAAGAGTTTGAGATGCAAGAAAAAAAAATAAAACAGTAATTAAAAAATAAATATGTTGTAGCATTAACTACCCAAATACTTTTGGGCTTCTTGCTAATTCCCATCTCTCGCTCATCTGTGCGGAAGATGTTAATAATTCTCTTTGGAGCCTTCATTTTACAATAGCATGAACCCTGCTGAGCACTTCTGAAGACAATTTTCATAGGTATTTCACGGTATGCATTATTATGAGGGTATCTCACCCAGCTCTGCACCTCAACCAATCAATCAAAAAACCTGATATTTTTCCTACTGTTGTTTATCTGATATTATAGTCCTATCCTAGTATATGAAAGATATGTTACTATGTCACTCAGTATACTACAAGTGTGCACACACATGCTTGATACAATAACAAAGAGCCTTTACTAGTGACAGAAGTCCATTCCCAAGTGCATATGCACATGCCAGGAGACCTTTTACTCCCTATGGTGCAGAACATTTTCAATCAAAACAGTAACTGCTGCATGAACTGAAGAACTGTGCACTTTTACTGAAGAAGGAAATGCAGAGGGCAGGCATTACACCTGTGAAATAGATTTTCACCATGTATACACGCTATGAAGAGATTTAACGTAGTAGCAATATAAATAACAGATTTTATTGCTAGGATTCTAGTTTGGTTGTGGATAAACACAAAACTTTGTGGTACAGACCAAAGACATCCACATACGGGTAGTACTTACACAGCTGAGAAAACCACTCCTTACGTAAGGAGCTTTTTGCATCTTGGTAAAACCAGAAGCCTTATTACTACCACAATAACTAATCATTTTAAAGATAGTGTTTCTCTATAACTACTTTATCTATGCACTTGTAAAAACAGGCGTGCCCTCCCTGAAGATGAAATTACATTTATCCACTGCAAACTGATTTGATTATGTTACTGAACTGCAAGAGCAGATATATTTAGCCACTGTTTTAGATAAGGCCAAGATTATACTGTAGCCCCACTATCTAACAAGACATGCAATGTATTTTTTAAAGTTTCATGCAAATCCTGTAAATAATGCAAACACTAGAAAGATAGAATCACAGAATAGTTTGGGTTGGAAGGGACCTTCAAAGCCCATCTAGTCCATCCCCCTGCAATGAGCAGGGACATCTTCAACCAGATCAGGTTGCTCAGAGCCCCGTCCAGCCTGGCCTGGAATGTCTCCAGGGATGGGGCATCTCCCACCTCTCTGGGCAACCTGTGCCAGTGTTTCACCACCTTCATTGCAAAAAATTTCTTCCTCACAACTAACCTGAATCTCCCCTCTTCTAGTTTAAAACCATTACCCATTGTCCTGTCATAACACACCCTTCTAAAAAGTCTGTCCCCATCCTTCTTATAGGCGTCTTTTAAGTACTGAAAAGCCACAATAAGGTCTCCCTGGACATTCCTCCAGGCTGAACAACGCCAAATCTCTCAGCCTGTCCTCATAGCAGAGGTGTTCCACAGAATCACAGAATGTTAGGGATTGGAAGGGACCTCAAAAGATCATCCAGTCCAATCTCCCCGCCGGAGCAGGAACACCCAGATGAGGTTACACAGGAAGGTGTCCAGGTGGGTTTTGAATGTCTGCAGAGAAGGAGACTCCACAACCTCCCTGGGCAGCCTGTTCCAGTGTTCTGGCACTACCACTGTGAAGAAGTTTCTTCTCATATTTAAGCGGAACTTCCTGTGTTCCAGTTTGTACCCATTGCCCCTTGTCCTATCATTGGTTGTCACTGAGAAGAGCCTGGCTCCATTCTCCTGACACTTCTCTGATCATCAAGATAAGGTAGTTTCAGCACTTACTACATAGACGACTGTGTGCTGAGATCTACCTTTTACATGAATTATACTGATTTAGAAACAGGATTTATTAGCTACACATCGGGTTTTCTGTCTTTGCCCCCGATCCCACAGCTCGGCGGCCGGTGCACAGAGGTGTGAAGCTTCACACTCGCCCTGCGCGTCCCGCCCCAGCAGCTACGAGGACGTGGAGCCGGCAGACACCCCGGCGGCCGCTCCCCCTTCCCCAGCCCCGGCGGGCTGCCCAAAGCCGGCTCTCAGGGAACACCCGCCGACAGGGGCCTCTCGCCCCGCCGCGCTCCTTGCTCACCGGCCTCGCAACGCCGGCAGCCCGAACCGCGGGGGCAGGTCAGCCGGGCAGCCGCCCCCCGCGCAGCCCGGGCGGGCCGCCGCACAAAGGATCGCGCCTTCCCCGGCCGACCCTTCCCCGGCCCGGCTCCCACTCCCGCCAACGCTCCCGCCCTCGGCCTGCGCGGAGGGGCGCGGCGCGACACCGGTGCCCAGGCTGCTCCGGAGCGCGGGACACACCGGCCGTCNCGCGGCCCCCGGCCGGGCCCCACGCCCGCATCACGCCCAACGGGCACCTCGGGCCGCCGGGCGCACACCGCCCTCGGGGACCGCGGCGCAACGCCCCGGCGAGAGGCGGAGAGACACGGGCCCAACCCGCCCCGGGTGGCCCCCGCGCCCACCTCAAACACCACTTCTTCGTCAAACTCCGGTGTCATCCTTCTCCGCCATGCCACCCCCTGCGGGCACTCTGGGAAACGGAGTCCGCCGCGCCGCCGGCGGCGCCTCCCCGCCCGGCCCTGCCTCGCGCCGGGGAGAACTACAGCCCCCAGAAGGCGCAGCGAGCGCCCGTTTCCGGGCGCCCTGTGGGAGGTGCCGATTGGTGGGCGGGCCGGGGGCGGGGCCAAGCCGAGCCGGGGCGCGGGCCGGGCGCTGCCGGCGCTCACTCCGCCGCCAGCCGCGGGGCGTTATGCGGCGGCGGGCGGGGGGTGCTGCGGCTGCGGCGGCTGGGTGGCGGCGTGCGGGAACAATGGGCTCCTTCTCCGCGGCCCTTAGAGGGGCCGTGGCGTAAGGGACGAGGGGGAGGACGGCGCGGCGCGTGGGGAGCACCATGAGCTCCGCCGGTGAGTGTCCGGGGAAAGTTTGGGGAGCGGCGGGTCCCTTCCGCCCGCCCGGCGGGGAGTCCGCATGTCCCCGCGGCCAGGGAGCGTCGCCTCACCCCGTGGCGGCTGGCGAGGCCCGGCGCCGCGGGGAGGGAATGAGGGAGGCGCGGGGCCGGCGCGGGACGGGACGGGACGGGAGCCGGAGCCGCCGCTGCGCTCCTCGTCCCGGCGGCGCCGGACAGTTGCGCCCCGCTGTCCCCGGCGGGGGCCGGGCGCCGCGTTCCCCCCTCGCCCCGGGGCGTCAGCCCTTCCCCGGGGTCCGCTACGGGCGCTGCGCTCTCCCTCGGGGCTGTGCGGGCACGTCCCTGCCTCGGCGCTGCCCGGAGCTGAGCCGGGGTCTCCGGTCACTTCTCGGTGTGCGGCTCTCGCCGCTCTCGCCTGTCCGGGGCTTCGTGTCCGGTGGCGGAGCCGCTCGCTCGGCGCGGGGCTGAACTGGCGGCGGGTGAAACCTGCCGAGAGACCCCGCCGGGCACCGGGTTTTCTGTCAGGAAAGCCAAGAGCGGTGCTTGGGTTACTGCCCCGTCCGACTCGGCGGAGCTGCGAAAGTTTGTTAGAGCTGCGGCTTTGCCTCCCGGGATACCTGCCCCGATCCAGCCCGGACAAGCTGGAGCCCTCCCGCGGTGGCAGGGACACGGGGAAGCCTTCACTTCTGGCCTTTCCAGCTGCTGGCTTGGACTGCCCTACTTCAGTGCTTTCCTTTACCTTTCCGCCCCCTTTTCTTTAACTGCTGCCAGTTTTATGGCTAAAAGAGCTGCGAGGCAAATTCTTGGCTTAAAACAAGAGCTCCCCATGTTTAAGGGAGTTGCTCATAATTTTTGTTTGTTTGGCTACACGATGCGTGCTGTGCTGTTACTACACCCGTCTGTTAGATTAGTGGATTCCTTTCTTAGTCTGCTCGAAGACGAGGACAGGAGTCATTTCTGCGTTGAAAAGATGTCATGTGTAAGTTACGATGTATTGGGTGGAAACACAACTAATTAGTGTAAACCTGAAGCAGCAAAGCGCTTCCTGTAAGGATTTCGGGAGGTGGGGGGTGTTCTAAAGAAAAAGCAATACACGGACATCAAGCAAAAACATCAGCTTAACTCTCAGTGTTTTACTCTCAAATATGTCAAATTGTTAGCAAGTCCAGCATTAATTCCCTGGGCTCTCTTAGTTAAGCAGGATTTACTGGAAAATAAAAAGCTATTTAATGCATCTTTCTGTTCCATTTAGTATATTTCCACTTTTAATATGTATGGTAGGACTGATTGCATTTATATCTGGAAGAACAAGTAATAAAGCGGGATATCACCTCTACTTAACAGCTGCGTTGTGTGTTTAGTGATGTCGGCAGTGGTACAATTCACCCCTGCTCTTTTAAGAGTTAAACAGCTGTGCAAATAAATGATACATGTTAGGGAGTGCTCAAGAGCTTAGAGCTGGGCTGTTAAAATAAAATTTGATATGGTACTAAGTTTCAGAAAGTTAGGCAGATTTTCAGCGCAAAATGGTGATTTCAGGACTTCTAGAGCTGATGCTGTGTGACCGAGTCTGTTGTTTTAGTTTATGTTGTGGTGGTGGTTGCAGGGAAGGTGAGGAGGAAGGGGTTCTGGTGAGCAAAGTCACTTAGAAGGCAAAAGAGAAAGGGATGCTGGGGAATACCGGTAAGAAGAAAGTGTGACAATTTCATGGAAAATGTGAATTTTAGCTAAGGCATAGAAAGAGTCCTGGTGGGCAGGAAGAGGGAAGCTGAGGGTATGTGAAAGATATTGAAGAGAGGATGAAGACTAGATTCTTTGTGATGGATTATGTGAAGATGAGAAAAATATATGGGGAACAGGTGAAACAGGATCAGACATTCATGATCGTGCTGACAGTATTGTGACAGTTTTTGACATTTCAGTTAAGGAGCTCACAGGGTATGAGGAGACTGAGGACTGCCAGAAGATGGTTGTGAAGGTTTAGCATCCATCATTTTATATTGCTGCAAAATTTAGCTCCTGAAATATATAGGCATGCTTTATAAACCTATTGCTCAAGTAAAAATGTACAAACTCCTATATTTTAATTTCAGTCCTGTGATCTATAGTATCTATTTCCTACGCTGAAATTTAGATTGTAAATTCAATTATTGCTCTGGTTTGTACTATGTAAGCTGGCTTTCTGACAACTGATTGGTAATACAGCGTTTCAATAAAAATATTATCCTGTATGAAGGTTTCAGATGGAACTTCAAATGCTTAGAGATCCTTCTGCTCTTCCTTCAGTTTAACTTGAAGGGCTTGAGTGTCTCTCTCTTATGTCTTCTTTTAATGTACCTTTAGAACAAAGCAACCTGGTACAGCATCATCAGTAATGATTTAACATTTTTAAGTAGGATTTGCAGATACAAGTGACTTCAACTTGATATGCAGGACTCAAGACAGCTTCTGTCTATGGACAGAAGTTGTGAAAGGTCCAGCATTGATAACCCAGCCTTAACTCTACTCCAGCTTGACTTTTGCCTTTCTAAATAATGCAATGCATTTTCAGTTTATTGCTCTATACCTTTTCTAGTTCCTCTACAGAATTGTTTCATTTAAATCTCAGTCCAGATGTGGATGTATGTAGGTGAAGCACTTCTTTCATAGCTGTTGCTTACATATATGAAGATGTATGCATAAATATGGACTTACTAGAACTAAAGAACTATAGCACTTCGGTAAAATACTTCTAGAAAATTTGAAAATTGTCTTATTGTTGTGATCAACCTGTATGTTGGTTTCAACCTTCATACAGCTATTATTCTCTCATTGCTTTCTCATGTACTGCAGATTCCTTCGATATGATGCTGATGAATGCACATTTACTCATTTTCTGCCTGGAACTATCATGCTGTCTTCAACTATGCGCTTTGCCTTTAAAAGGGAAAAACAAAACCTCAGAGTTATGACTTTGACATTTATTATTTATTGCTGAAGGGACAGTCCTTACATGTGAATCTATACAGCTTATTTAACGTGGGCAAAATGTATAGCTCAGATTTGAAATCTGATTTGACAAAAGCAATGAGAAATATGTGGTGTATTTTGATGTCAAAAATGTCATTCAAAGGGAAAAAAACACATAGGAGGAACAGAATAAACAAAATCAACATGACTTTTCCAATCAAACTTCATTGCTTTCAAGCATTGAAAAAATGAGGCCTACAGGGTTTAATGTCCCTTTAACCCTCTGGTATGTCAAGTCTCATTAGAGTTGCTCAGCTCTATCTCCGCATGCAATCTTAAAAGGTTGTTTATTCATCTCTTGTCCTTACTTTAAAGTTATCCTCAACTTTCCTGATTTATTTCAACGAGTCATTGGACAACCTGAGATTTTGAAATTAATGTTTTCCTTTTGCAGTTTATTTAGGATGTTTTCTAAAACTGTAGTGGCTTGGAAACCATCGTTTTCCCGTGTATTTAAAAACTACATGTGTTATCTTCCGGGATGTCATGACTCATTCCTTTTTTGTTTTCTTTCAAGCATGGTGGCACCTGAGAAAATCAGAACTTCTACATAATGAGAAAATAAATACACGTGTGCAGGAAATAAATTAATGATCTCAGAATACTTTTCTGAGGTGTTTACCTAATGAAACTTTCTTTCTGTAGCTGAAAGTGAAGTAATGGAACTGAAAAGCCTTGTTGTGTGTCATTAAAACTTAAGTTGCCGGAGAACAGGAGTTTTAAAGTACTTCAGCTGTTTCTCTGTGGTGTGTTAACTACCATCACAATAATCTCTGAGTGTATCCCAAACATATAGCAATAATTCTCTCTCTCCCTACATGCTTTCTAAAAGTCAGATTGGTTTTGTTGTTTTGTGTCTGTGAGTTGTAGTGTTCGATGCCAAAAGTAGTCCCAGGAACAGTGAATTGGCTATTGGAGTGAGCTGCTTCTTCATGTAAGAAAGAGCACATCGATCTCTTGGTAGGAACCTCTGGGCATCATATTATTTTCATATATAGCCTACAGGTGTGATTTCCTAACTCGGAGAATACAGTATGCATATGTAAACGAGGTGCCATGAGGAAGCCAGTATGTACATTCACACTAGGCCAACTGCTAAGCAGTAAACTGTTTCAAGCCCTTTTCTTAGTACAGGTGAAGTAGATTTCATGTTGTAGGTGAAATGGAATAAATTACCCCTTATACTGTGTGGTGTGGTAAGATAAGAGTATACATATGGCCAGCTTCTATACAGTAGCTGATTCGTTAAATTCACACCTTCACTTACCCCATAGTAACTTGATTGTGTACCCGTATATTAAGTTTAGGCCCAACTGCTGTCAATCTTATGTCACACTGATTGTTTTCCTGTCTTCACACTGTTTTGTGGTTCAGAAGGAAAATTGCTTTAGGGTGGTTGTAGGATCCTGCCACACGGGGATGCCTCTTGGGTGGCAAGAGGTAGTCTCATAGCGGACCCCGAATACCAGGAGAGAGGCCTCTGTTCGTGTGGAGCATTGCAAGAAAAGGAATATCAAGTTATGTTTGCATGACTGTGTCCAGAACCAGTTGTCCCTGTTTCTCGGACAGATGCAGGTGAACAAAACTTGTTCTTTTGCTGTTCCCTAGTGCAGAAGTTGTTAGCATAATCTCAAAATTATGGGCATAAACATAACCTGGGAAAATGTTCCTTTAGCAATAGTAGGGTTTACTGCAGAAGAAGTAGTGCTATTTCTTTTTTTTTTCTCAGTTCAGCTTCACATATCTTATTTTCTTCCTGTTCTGTGCTGAGCAGGCGAGATATCAAGAGCTAAAAATTTTAGGAGAAGATTTAAAGTTGTTTAATAATAGTGTTTAAGACTGTGCTGTCTTATTTGCTTTCCTGCTCATTCATGATATTGCATAGGGGAGGACATGAGCATTTTTAAGTGAGGTCCTCAGTTGCTGAATTTTGCCATCTGAAGAACAGAAATGGACACTTTGAGGCCAAAACATTGAGAAGTTGCTCCAGGGTGTTCTCATCCTCCTCTAAACCAACTTGAAGGTAGGACAGGAATGCGCTCTAGTCGAGGAACGATGAGTGTTAGTTGCAGAGGAGCTCAGCAGGATGAGAATGGGTGGGTGTTGCTTTTTCCTGGAGGAGATAATTCACCAGAGGGACAAATGTCTGTTCTCTGTGCTGTGACCTGAACTCAGACTAAGAGCATATGCATTGACCTGCATGTGTGGTGCTGATGGCTATTTATTGTTAGAAAAATAATGCCCTTTTTAATTTACTTTTTCTAAAGGGTGTTTGGTGCATTGATATTTTTGAGCTTTTTTTTTTTTTCAGCACTAAACATGGTGTTGACTGTTCCTAGATGAGCAGTAGGCTTCCTGTTGGTGTTGGCAGCTTTGTTAGTCACTTTATTTATGGATTTCTTCCTTTGCCTAGTCAAGCAAGTCAGAGGGTATATCTGTTTGCTTCTCTGGCTTCTAATCATTTAATCTGTTTATGCAACTAAAACTTTGTGTTTCCACTCTTACATTTGTTTTTATTATTGGTAACCAATAATGCTAGTCTGGATGCAGAGATCCTCTCCGAGAAATGGGGTAAGATTGGAGGAGGGAGCAGAGGAAACCATGATGATTCTGTGTTCTAATCTCCTGAGTAAGACAAGCCAGAGAATCCCAGATCCAGTCCAAAATTTCCTCTGAAACCTCTACACATCTCAGAAAGCGAGTTTAGGTTGACTGTTAAGTGATAGTGGCTCCACCACAACCATAGGCATGATGTTCCTGAAGTTAATTATCTTCGGGTTTAACAATAATTTTAAAGCTTTGTTTCTAGTTTGAACTTACCAAACTTCAGTGGTCAGCTATGGGATCTCATAGTGTCTTTTTTTTCCCCCCAATTACAGAGCCATCTGTTATCAAAAATCTTTCACATGTGCAGAAGTATATATACTATTACCATCTCACTTCTTAAATTCTTGATTAAATTAAGCAGGATGAGCTTTCTTGGGGCTTGAGGCATGATTTTTAGACCTTGGATGCTTTTGTAGTTCTTGCATTCATCCCAAGTTTTCATCTAAGAATGCCAGAATGTGACTGTCACAGAGGCACCCCAGAAGTCAATTTAGGCAGGCAGCAAGCTCCAGACAGACTTTATTCTAGCCAGAACTGTTTAGCAAAGAAACCAACTAGAAATGAGGTTTATCCAAAATTGTTCAGCACTCCAGCAACATTATAAAATACACGTTTGGATACCAGTTGAGGATATTATTACTGTACACATGAGAATAATGAGGATTCAGAGCATGCACTCACGTGCAAAAGCAGGAGTCCTCTTTCACTCAACGGTACCCAGAAGAAAATAATTGCTTGACTGATGTGTGCAAAGGCTCACTCAAGGATATATCCAGAAGAAGGTCACTCACCAAAGAGAAGGTGAGGGCACTCAGTCCCAGGAAATCTTCTCAGATGGCGTCACACACGTTCTCAGACCCACTGCTCCGAGAAGACCACTCTAAGGGGGTCTTTAGTGGGAGCCACATTTTATGGCCTGGTTGGATCTTGCTGTGGTCATTACAAGCATGGGCTGGAAGCTTCTCAGGTTCTCTAGGCCTGGGCACTTCCTTGGCTGAGGACCCTGTCTGTTGATCAAAGGTTCCACCCCTCCTGCTCCCCCACCTGGTGAACATGGGGAGTCACTGTGCCCTGGGGTGGGTCGTTGTGGGCCAGCCCAGGTGAAGGGCACAAAAGGTGCTAAAGAGCCATCAGCTGCCCTGCTGAAAGCTCCAGACCTCATCTCTGGTTGTGCAACTGCCACAGTGACATAGCATATCACTAGTAGTCTGGCAAGTGCTGCGTGCAGTAATGTTTTCGGCTCCCTTCATCTTTTTATACTTATCTCCTTGAAATTTGGAGGATGATTTACAGCTTAGCTGTAGACCTGTGTGGAGCTCATGCAAAATAACTACAATTATTTCCAAATTCTTTTCAGTTTCTACTCCCCTTAAGCGTAACCAACCATCTCTTTTCTCAGGTGAGGAGTTCCATATGGTGCCAGGAAAAAGCCTGTCGTCCAAACAACTTGCCACTCCATGCATTTGTTCTGTAACATTTCCTTGATTACATTTATTATTTTTCACCGAAGGGGCTTGCTTATGCTTATCATTTAACGAAACATCATTCTCATATGACTCCCAGTCATTCCTTACACCTTTATATATAACAGTTGCCTCCTACTTAGTTTTCTTTCTATTCCGAATGGGAAATTGTACTTTTTAAAGCACTGTGTTATGTAGAGCTGGTTTTTAACCACACATGGTGAATTGAATTAGTTTATAATCAACCGAACTTCAATTCTCTGTTTCTAATCAAAATCTAGTGTACTTTTACCCTTACCTAGCTGCCATGATTTTTTTTTTCTAAGAAGTTAATCACTTGTATTTTTCAGAAACTTAAAGATATTTTGTTGAGGAAAATGACTGGTATGCATTCCCTTCCTGGAGTCTTTCCTCTCACGTCATACTTCTTTTTGAAAGGGCTCTTCATCACATTCCTTTCTGATTGAGCTGTTGACTGCAGATCTGTATTGATACCGAGACTGTAAAGTGCCTGTTAATACATTGACCCTTATCTACTCTAGATGAAATGAGCCATCGCTTTAAAGCAGATAGTGGTGTCTTTATTATACCATACAACTTGCCTGTCTCTTTTGTCTGTCCCAATGCTTTATAACATTGAAGTAATCTGAAAAATTCTAGTAGGCTTCAGAAATTGTATTGAATTGCACTTATTATCAGAAGAGAGTTTTTCTCAGTCTTCATTATCCAGGTTTCCCCTACTGGCATATAAACAGCTGGTTTGTTTTCTTTGCATCCCCTTACATTTTCATGTTTTAGTTTTGAATCTTATATTCAGGTAATGGTACCATATCATACCTTCTGAGTGTCCCCTCTAATGAATAATCATTGAAAGCCCTGCAGACTAATCTAGTTTGATTGCTATCCAAAATGTTAGGCAGTTCTGCTACAGAAACTTCCAAGGTTTATGGACTTAAATTTGTGGAGTGGGACAAATGATCCATGGGATATCACTTACCTAGCCAGTGTTTAATCTCCTGTATCATCTCTAATCTGTTTCTCTCTTTTGGGCCTCAGGAAGGATTCCTGCTGCCTCTCTCCTGTTTTCAGAGTGCTTTAATAACTTAACAAATACTCCTGAACATGGCCCAAGACTAGTACCATGTTGAGTTCTGTGACGAACTGGGCATCACATCCTTCTTTTTACTGCAGAAAACAGGCTCCTTTATTGCCATCACTTTGTTCTCCAACTGAATAGGCAGTTGCTGTGTCTGAAAGTGAGTGTACATCTCCCTTTGCTGTTCAGGATCAGTGGTTGCCCATCCAAAGAGTTTTGTTTTTGTAGCAAACTATGGACTCTTCGCTCTGTGGGAAACCTCTGTCTTTTGGACAGGAATCAGAAGGTGGTTCGTTCTTTGCAGTAGCTGGTAGTTGTGTCACTCTTGGCTGTCGTTGGTGCCTATAGGGAGCTGTGCCTTTGGAAAGAAATTCTGTGTTCCTTCTTGCAAAATGTCTCAAAAGTTATCTCTGCCATCAGGTTCACCTCTTTGCTAGTATAATTGCAGCAAGGGCAGCTGTTCTAAATGGAAGTGGAGTCAGTCTGGATACCACTTAATGATTCATGTCCTAGAAAAACATGGTTTTCCTGTTTCTATAGTAGGGACATTGTTTCTGACCGTCTGCTTAGAGCAGTGGCTTAGTGTTTGGGAAATGCTAGCAACTGGGGGCATCTGTCCCTTCCCCACCCCCCTTCCTTAAAAAACATCTACATCTCTTCCAAACAAACAAAAAATCCAAACCATAAAAAAAAAACCTGAAACTTTATTCTCATATTTCTAGGCTACAGATTAAGATATAGTTGTGCATCTCTAATAATGGTGATAAACAGGTGAAGGGCACAAAAGGTGATGGTTCAAAGGGAATACCAGACCCACGGTTCAAAGAGAATAAGAAAATCAATGTCTTACGCAGTCTCTTCACATGTGAAACATTAATTAGCATGTTTTCTTGAGAGTTTTATTTAATGTGTATGACTTCCTGAAAGCATGCCAATATTGTTCAAAACAAAGGTAATAAATACATTTAAAAGTACATTAAAAAAAGAAAATACTTTAAATTATAGGTCAGTTTTTGTATGTCAAAAATCAGTCAAAGCACTTAGAAATCTGAAATTATTCCAGCATATGGAACTAAATTGGTCATAAATGATCGCCTCCAATATTAAAATGTTTTTAAAAACCCCAAACAAACCAAACCAAACCAACAAATGAAAAACCCACTCAAACCCACAACACCATCAAAACTCTGTAATCTCCAGGTTCCTCATGTTCTCCTTTTCCTGCCATCCACTAACCCCAGGGTTTATCATCTTGTGGTGTCAAGTGGGTCATAAGTCATGGCTGTGGTGACTGTTTCTAGGTCAGACAATAACATATTGGGAAGAGTAATTTTGTAAGATGCACAGGAAGAGTATTTCCTTTTCCAGTAGGAGGGTACCGACTTGCTAAAAGTTACTGCGTTAACTTCACACCGCGGACTCGTTTCACTGCACTGACAGTAGTGACATGCCAGTTTTACAACGGGTACAGTAATCCATCTCAGTGTTGTTTGAAAAGAAGAGGAAGGGAAGGGGGAATTTTAGATCACACATTTCCAGAGGTGGCAGGGGAAGGAACTGGACTGTCTTGGTAGTTACTCTAGCTGTTCTGTTATCTTTGTGGCTTATTATACATGAGACAGCATATTTGCATCATTTTAAAAAGGTATTACAGTAGTTCAAACTGCAAAACCAGGCTAATCTGCTCTGGTTTTATTAGCATCGTATTTTAGCATGTGAGCAAGGACATAGAGTTTCATAAAGATAAGCTGTTTTTTTAATGAACAAGTTACCCTTGCAGACTTTTCCTACCACTCCTTGATTGTGGCTGTTAAAAAGAAGGAAGGCAACTAGTGGTGGTAGGGAAGGGAGGCGTGCTTTTAGGAGGAAAATGTGTATGTACACACACCAAGATCCTGTAGATCATGTGATTTAAATGTTACAAAACTCTTAATAATACTGTGGTGCAGGTGAAGTTGTTCTGTGGGCTGATGGTGACTAAAGTCTTTGCTTTCAATCCTTCCTAGAAATTAAGAAGCCAGCGGTGGCACCCAAACCAAAATTTGTGGTGGGACACAAGGCGACGCCTCCACCTGTTGCACCGAAGCCCGATGTTGTACTTTCTGGTGTTATACAAGCAGCAAGGAAAACCAAACCAGCAATTGCACCAAAACCAAAGGTTCTCAAGAGCTCATCTGTTCCGGAAGTTAAACCTCCATCATCTACAAGAAAAAGCACAAAAAGCTTTGAGGAGCACAGGGGAGATTCTTCTCAAAATCTAGACCACTTGAACTATAAAAATGAAGCCTCAGAAGGGAGTATTGATAACACAGCCTATATTCTACCGATGTCTTCTTGCAAATTTGGATGCGTTCATAAGCTTGGAAATGGGGAGAACACCTGTAAAACTCAAATCATTTTTGAGCGCTTTGAAAACTTAGAGAACATCAAAGTCGGTGAAAAAAACGCACTAGGTCTGGGGGATAGTCACAGTGAAAAACTGGCAAATAGAAATCAGGTGGTTTTGAAAGCCAGCATTTTGGAACAGAAACTTAAGGATGTTCTAACTCATAGTGTGTTTCCTAACAGCAGTCCTGTGAGGCACAGGTATGCAGACAAACTTGACAGCAATGGCAGGGATGGCACCAGTTCCAAGAACAATGTTAAAATAGAGTTTATGGGATTTGTGCAGTCTTCAACATCTTCTGAGGTAGCTAAAGGGAAGCAACAAAATACTGAGGGTAAACTCCCTGCTGGTGAGTTTCAGATATCTGAAATTTGCCCTAGTTTGACTGAAAATAACCACAGTTGCTCTTGCCCATTGGACCAGGAAATCCTGGAAAACGAAAATTTAAGTAGCAGTAGTATGGTGTCAGGCGAAACGGGCATGAAAGCAGATGCTGATAAAGCTTCCTCTGAAACGTCTTCAGTCCTGAGCTCAAAAGTGCTTCCTATCCCCAAGCCAAGAAAGCCACGTACTGCATGTCTAGTCCGTCAGGATGGTATAGACACCACGGGAGAAGGAACAAAGGAACCATCTAATTCAGAGAAAGATTCCTTCGGGCTTGCGGAACAAAGCTTTAAAAAGCCAGCAAAAATTAATATCCTTGGTCAAAGTGTTTGCTATAACAATAATACGGAAGTGCTTCATCCTGGAAAATGTGAGATAACTCAAAGCGATGCAGACAAAATGCATCAGGTAAAGGAACCTGCTGTGGAAGAGTCAACGTCACAAAATCTGTTGCCTCAGTTGTCACACAAAACTTCTGATCTAGTAGAAAGTTTTGAATGTTCTTTAAATGCAGACCATAACGTAGTTAACTCCATGGATGAGATGACAGATGATACTAGTATGCTAGATGCTGCGGGCAAAAGGACTAACTTTGTCAGGTGTGATGCTTTGTCCATGAGTTTGCCAAAGCAACTCAAGTTAACTAGCAGTCAGCTCTCATGTGCTTCCAATGGCCTCCATGTTTCCCCACAAAAATTGGAAGATAAGGAAGTTAAAATAAAGGATGAAAGTTCTCCGAAAATAGTTCCTAAGAAACCACAGAGGCACAGCCTGCCAGCTGCTGGCCTGCTGAAAAAAGCTGCATCAGCAGAGCTTGTGGAGAAAAGTTCTTACACCTCCAGTGAGGACAAATCGAACAGCATTCTGGAAGGATCGCACTTTACGTGTCCACCTGCCAAGGAGCAAGACGCACTGTCACCCTGTGATATGCCCAAACGTTCTTCTGAGAAACCCGTCTGGAAGTTACCTCATCCTATTCTTCCATTTTCTGGTAATTCTGAATCATTAAAAACTGCTAACATTGCTACCAGCTTCAACCACTTGACTGTTGTGACAAAGCCTAGGGCCAAATCTCTCTCTTCCGTGGACATAGAAAGGACAGACAAGCCTTGCAAAGACCATCAGAAGAAAAATACCTTGAAAAAGTTTCTCAACATGAAACTGTCGGTTTGCTTAATGAAAAGTGACTTCCAAAAATTTCTGTCGAAAGGCAGCCAGTCAATGGATAGTGCTATTGCCAAACTTTCCACTGGGGATGGGTGTGGAAGTGGTAGCAATCGGAATATAGCATCTGTAGGCAGTGAAAGGAAAGCTAAATCTGCCAAGGCTCATTCTGTAGAAATAAGTAGTCCGGCATTACTAAAGAAGAGGCAGAGAAACAGAAGTCAACCTGAGATGAGAAGTAACCAAAAGCTGGAGTCTTTAGATGGGCATGTACTTTTGGGAGAGAACTTGTCACAAATGCATTTGAATTCTCTAACCAGCACTTGTGCTCCAGAGTACGAGAACGTGCGTCACTATGAGGAAATACCCGAGTATGAGAACTTGCCTTTTGCGTTGGGTGCTGGGAGAAATCAGCACCTAGAAGACCAGAACCTTGGTTTCTATGAGGTTGAGGAGCCTTGTGAAGCTACAAGCAGGCGTTTGAGACTTGGCAGGTAAAATAAAAAGGGAATTTGACTCCATTGTAACTCTGATTGTAAACGTGTTTAGGTGATGACTTGAGAGGCTGTACCCTTTTCATTAAATGTCAGCAGGACAGTTGTTGCTGTATATCTTTATATGGTTTTGCTGTTTTGAAAATGTCTTGCACTTCATAAAGAGTCAAGAGGAAAAATAAGCTAGTTATTCCTTGCATATGATAAAAATTTGTGAACCTAACGTGATTTTACAGATTTAAAGCAAACCAGATACAGCCATGTATTTGTACCCAGTAATACTTAAATGGGGAGGA
Organism: Pampusana beccarii; assembly: GCA_013399365.1. NCBI lineage: Eukaryota > Metazoa > Chordata > Aves > Columbiformes > Columbidae > Pampusana > Pampusana beccarii. The sequence continues at coordinate 146,842 of VWYH01003111.1, read as the reverse complement.
ATGAACCTTATTACAGTCTCAGGATGAACCTGAATAAGCATCCATAGAGTTCAAGTGCATAATTGCTACGTTTGTAAGGGGAATTAATATATTTTTAGATCAGCTGATAGAGCTGGTAAAAGCAGACAAGCTTTTGGGTATGCAAATTCTTCATTGGATCTTCACAGCTTTTTGGGTATAAGAAAAGATGCTGCCTGTCCCTGAATGTAGAGGGTCTTCTGTATCTCTCTGGGCTCCCAGCAAGGGCCGTACTAGTGCAGAAATTCTGCATGACTCACACAGAATATTCCTGAGAGGCTTTGGTGACTCTGCAGGTTGCTGCTGTTTGGTTCTCTAGGGAGGTGGTGAAGGCAGATAATATCAGCAGATTCAAAAAAGGGGTTGGACAGATTCACAGATAAATCCAAACAGATGCATAAAGGAATAGGCAAGAACAGATATTTTAGTATCTATAATACTGTGATCATGGATGCTGGGAAGAGGAACGGGCCACAGAGAGTGGCCAGGCTGGTATGTTCTCCCTACATAGCGTTGCTTACCGTGTCTCTCAGAGCGTGGGAAGTGGTGAAGCATTGTTTTGACCCAGTACAGTATTATTTAACTTCCTAACTTCAGCAGATCAGTTGGTCTTACAGATCTTCAAGATTTATCTCAAATCAGCAATAAGGATTTGAATGAAATAGGCAGCCTCTATACTTCATAGTCCCCAGCAAACTTCTTTACGCTTTTGAATATATGCATAATGACAAGATTAAATTATATACCTTATAAACAGTCACATTTAACAACATTTTTCACTGAGAGTTACTAAGCTTCCTTTCATTTTGTATGTGTGTGTAGCGAACACATGCTCCAAAGAATGTGAGTGCTGGCCATCCTTTAGGGGAGTGTGTCCTCTTATTTATAGAGGAGGAGACAAATATTTTAAGTGGCACCCTGTATTAATAGTTATTTATACGTTTGATATCCTCAACATTGGACTGTTTGATGGAAAGCATGAAGTAGGATTTTTGGTTATGGGCTTTGTATTGGTATATATATTTGTGTGGTTGTTGAGTATTTTGCTTGTTTACAGTAGGATGTTTCTTGGTTTTGTCTTGGCATAGTTTAAGTTCCTGACTGAGTGTATACTTTTTGTTTAAATTTAATCTTTGCGTATCTTTTGGGGGTTTTGACCACACTCACTTAAGTATTCCCTTGAACTGGTTTACCTAAGAAGGGTGAGACCAAACTTAAATAAGAATATATTTTCTGTGTTTATGCAATCTGTTTTGCTTTGTGTTGTGGTTCTGGATCAGGTGAAGGTATGTCTTTGCTTTAGGGAAAGAAAAGGACTGTTTTGCTATATGAAGAGCAGTAGGCATGAGACCGTGGTTGCTCCTTGGGTGAAATTCCATAGTTTTCTTACCTGAGTGCGAGTTATTCCCTCTTCACAGAAACCTTCTCCAGTACCAGTGGTGATCTAAGGGTTTAAGAGGCCTCTTGCACCCTGGCATATCTGTACCTGTAACTGCTCCCTAAACTGGATGATCTTGACATAACTGAGTTTTTGTTGTGTTTTCTTTATAAAAGCACAGAAAATCACAAGCAGAACACTTTCTGTAAGTGTTTATTTTAAACTAAATTACATAGTCAGAAGCTACCTTAGGAAACTATTAATGCATGTGGTTACTTCAGTAGATCTCAGTGAACAAAGAAATCTCTAGGAGAAGAAGGGACACAACAGGGCAGTGGTTTCCTGACCTGGATCAGTGGCTGCTGGAGGAGCAGATACAGGTTTTAATTTTGGCCCTGGTTTGGGAGGTGTGAGGGTCCTTACCCAGTCCGAGCCAGGCAGGCAGCTGCTCCAGTTTTCCCATCCCTTGTTATCTCCGATCCTTTGAAGCTTCTTTATCAATCTTGTCTCACCTTTTCTGCATAGTTCTTTAAGAGCCTTTTAGCATTTCCTGGTATTACAAAACCGGTTAGAGAAACAGTGCTGATGTTATTGAAATAATTACCGCTTGCCTTTTCCCCAGCCTGTCAGAACATGCACTTAGCTCCTTTTCATAGATCGTGGCACATAAAACTCCTGTCATGCACTGCTAATGGGGATCTCAAAGCAAATTATCTTATGATTAAAGCCAATGTAGAAATGAGATTGTTCTTCTGAGAAATTCATAGACCAATTGCCTACTTTTCTAGTCGTAGTAGCACATATTCAGTATATTAAGTCTGAATGCCAGGCTTGCCATACTTCTGTCAGTCTCGTCCAGTCAACAAAATTACATCACGTTAACCTTTGAAGCACATGCAGTCCTTATGCATTAAAAGAGCCATTTTGAGGGTAAATGCAATGTTTGTTACAAACCAAGCGATAAACTGTGCTATCCTTCGTTTCCCACTCGAAGTTCTCGCTGCAGATGGCAAAAATGTCCTAGCTGTGCTGTTCCCATCCACATCCCCGGTACAATAGGAGGATGTCCTCGTGCTTCCTCCCAGTGACGTCGCCTCAGCTCAGCGTGTCGCCTCTCACCTTCGGGCCCAGGAGCGGCTTAGTGCGATGAGGAGGAGCCTGCAGTCAGCACAGCAGCACGTTAAAAACCCCACGTCCTTTAGCCTAACCCCCATGTTCTTGGATAACAGCATCTCGGGTGTCACACTTTAATCCATCTCCAATGCTGTGTCTTTTTCCTTCCTCTTTTATTCCACTTTTTTCCCCCCTCTAATTTTGGCATTCTTTATATGTATTTCCTTTTCCTTAAGATGGAGGAAGCTAAGCTGACGTTACGTATTTGTCACTGGATGCTGGCCTTTCTCCCCTGCCTCCAACACACGCGCTCCGTCTCCGCTTGCCAACAGGGGTATAAATTGCAGGTTAAGAAAATGTAGCTGAAGAGAGTAACTCTGACATAGAATGGAAAGTCAAATGTGACATGTGAATTGATGAAAGACCCATTTATATGCTCAACAACAGCCTTTTCCTGTGTGTTATTTTCAGCGTTGGCTCAGGAAATGTGCTTGTGAAGCTCCGTAGTACTCTACTTTGTATGGTGCAGCAAGGTGTAATGTAATTGTATATAGTAAAACAGTAAGATTGGGGGCAGGGAGGGAGTATAAAATAAATGTTAGGAAGAAAAACAATACAAATATTAACATCAGTTTGTATTTCAATGCCAACAGCGGTATTATTATTATGTCTCATTTACCCAACATTTACATTTGATCCAGTTAAAGATGACTTAATGAATAGACTTATAATACAAAACTGTATCCATCTAGGTTGTTTCAATGCACCAGACAAAATTTAGGTTAAGGAACACAAGTTTTATTTTAGCTACTAGAATCCAAGAGGTTTATTTTAAAAACATCAAGTTTACATAAGTTTTAATTTTCCATAAAATGATATATTTGTGCTTAGGAAAAACTGTTTCACTCAAACATAAGTGGACTGAAAAAAAAAAATCCAAGGTTCATGTGATTTAATAAAAGGAGATTTTATCAAAACTGCCATTTTGATAGGTTCAGCCTCAGCCTGGTGGCTCAGTGATTTAAATGATGCAGAGTTCACTTGATTCTTCTGGTTTTGTTGTTTTGTGTGTGGTGTTTGTTTTTCTCCCAGTGGTGTTCCTGGGGATCAGATGTTCTGCCTTGATTTTGAGATGAGCTGAAAAGTTTAGAAAATGTGTCTAAATCCAATTATTCCTCTAATCTGTGCAAAAGATTAGAAGAAGAGAGAAACACGGATCCAGTCTTGCAAACAGCTCAATTATTATTTACGGCTAGTCTGTGTTGGTCTCAACAAAATTATTTCATCCTCTGTTTTCCAGAAAACTACCCAGGAAGCTGCGTCAGCTCCTGTGTATGCAGACAGTTGTGTGTTTCAGAGTTAAATCATTCCATGTTTATTTTAGACCTAAGTCACTACCTTTTGAGTGCTCTGCTTCTTAGCGCTCTCTCTTGTTATATTCTAGGTATCTGACGTGAAAAATGGAATGCAGTAGGTTGTCCATTATTTGTCCATCTAAATTGAACGAGCAACTTTTTGAAGAGAGATATTATAGCCCTGATTTCAGGGATAAAGTCACCCAAAAATCATAAAAATCATGATGAGTCAATGCAGAAGATACTTAGGGCCTTGCATTAAGTCTGATTTTAGTGTAGAGAAGTTATACATTAGAATGTCATGATAGGTCTGGCAAGGTAGAATCAATTTTGTTTGAAATTGGTGTTAATAGGGGGCTTTGTTCTCACTTGGTCTAAGTTTTCCCTTTCCTATTCGATGCGTTTTGTTTGAGATTTTCAGCACATTTTATTATAGTTTTCTAGAAGTCTATTCAGTGTGTGCTGGAGTTGTGTTTTTTCTTTTTTTGTGTGTGTGACTGGAAAGTAAAGTGTTTTTCTCTTTATCCTGGCATCCTTTCCCCATAAACGTTTTCCCACTAGTGTCTGTGAACTGAGAGAAGTCAGAATAGCAGGTCCTGATTTTGAGTGCCATATCTTGGTGGTCCTGTTTTATACTGTTAGTCACTTCCATGCCAGGAGTTTTTTCCAAAGGTCTTGGCCGTTAGCATTGCAGTTCTCCCTATGAAACAAGAATTAATGACAAGGGAAGGCAAAAAGCTGTAAATTCTGCAATGACTTCCCTCTTTGCCTACCTTGAGAGGCAGGTAATCCTCACAACTTTGGGTGGCTATGGGAAGAACTGATGCTGTGACTCCTTCCCCTGCACAAGTCTCCAGGCAGGGGTTTAGATCCTAGAATCAGAATAGTTTGGGTTAGAAGGGACCTTCAAAGGTCATCTAGTGCAACCCCCTGCAATGAGCAGGGACATCTTCAACTAGATCAGGTTGCTCAGAGCCCCGTCCAGCCTGACCTTGAATGCCTCCAGGGATGGGGCATCTACCACCTCTCTGGGCAACCTGTGCCAGTGTTCCACCACCCTCATTGTAAAACATGTCTTCCTCCCATCTAGCCTGAATCTCCCCTCCTTTAGTTCAAAACCATTACCCCTTATCCTGTCATAACAGGCCCTGCTAGAAAGTCTGCCCACATCTTTTTTATAATCCCTGGGTTTTGCCACAGTTGTTCCACTTTCCAGTATCAATGCTCAGGACTGTCCCCTTGTATCCTCTTGGATTATATTCTGCTACTTTCGCATCATCTGCTTTTGGCACTTTTGCTGGGTCTGCCCTGAGGGAGGCAGGATGATGCCACCATCTCTCCTGCTTGTCACAACTGTGACTGTGCCGCGCTGCTCAGGAGATGGAAACGGGCCTTGTGGGCACCAGTTTTCTCCAAGGCTTCTGAAACTGAGACCTCTCTTTTATTTTTTAAATGCGACTTCTCTATAGCGAGTGTGGAAATATCTGAAGTATGCGTTGTGTGTTTATGTTGAACTTTCCGAGGAACTGAGGAATTGTCAACAAAAGGTCTGGCTGAAGATGGCTCCTGTGAGCCTGCAAGGCTGCTGGCAGCAAGAGCGGCCCTTGGGTGCCTCAGGCCGCGGGAGCTCGTGTTTTCAAATCACAGCTAAATATGGAGATAATCTGAGAGCTGTTTGCACCTTTTTTTAAACTGTGCGACGAAGTATGCTCACAACTGTACCGATTGTAGTATGCTTGAAGTGGCGTGACTGCCAGAATGGATTGCTTAAAAAAAAAAAAAAAGTACAAAATCGATTAAGTTGGAAATGCATACAACAAATCCCAAAATAAATTTTAAGAGAAAAAATCTTAACTCC
>VWYH01003111.1:84934-141096 GCA_013399365.1 Pampusana beccarii | reverse complement strand
AAAAAAAAAAAAAAGTACAAAATTGATTAAGTGTGAAATGCATACAACAAATCCCGTGCTTATTTTTTGCCTAGAGTGCAAGTCAGATTTATTTATTTCTTCTTGTTGAGGAAAGAAAGAAGTGCTGCCTTGGCCTGAGGATAACAAATGCTAAACTAAATGCTGCTGGCTGCAAACGCTGGGATAACTCTGTTCCAGCAAGTCAGGTGCTGCAGTTTGCAGCATGCTCAGCCAAGTATAGAAGGAGCTGCCGGTGGCATGACCCAACAGGCAAAATGCTGTGGCAGCTCTCGGCAGTGTTTGTGGCATCCTGCTTGCCCAGAAATCCCAGGTGTGAGCAGGGAGCGCCAGAGGTAAAACCTGGGATGAAAAGGGTAGATCTTGGTGTTTCTCATGGCAGGAGCGAACTCCCGGCATTCCCACCTGGCCTCTCTCTGCAGCCAGCCCTTTGCCCAGGATGCAGCCAACAGCTTTCGAAGTACAGGCAGCTCTGAACCAAAATCCATTTAAAACAGATTGTCTTGATCTGCTCTTTTGGCACTGTATCATGGTCATTAAAGACCCTGGTTTCCTATAAAATACGTAGATGCTTATGCATTCGTACACTACGTATGATACTGCTTAAAATAATTCTGCTAGAATTCTTGAAGTCTTTAAATTGAAATTTGAAAAAGTAACCTGATGTGCACAGAACATTTTTCAGTTGGCTGGATGCAGTTTGTTTCTGTTTTCTAGCTGTGATTCTTGAGGAGTGTTTATAACTGCATCCTCAAAGTTTTCTAACCAGCCCAGAGAGAATAAAGCACAACAGTTACAAGTAATGCAAATAAGTGTAGATTAATTGGTCGAGGTTTTTTGCCTCTTGTTTTGTGGTGACATTTTTTTTAAAGACTGTTGTAGAGGCCTGTATCATTCCTCAGCTGTGTCACTTACGGAAGGATAGCTTGCAAAAGGAACTAATGAATTTCACAGGCATGATCGGTTCAAGTGATCTTAAGTATATATAAAAGGGGGATCAAAATGAACTGCCCGTCATGTTCCTTAGCATCAGACCAATAAAAACTCCTGGTCTGTTGCCTATTTCGTTGTTATTAGTCCTAATAATAGCAAGAACTTACTGAAATCATGGAGCTGTCTCTGCAGAAGAGCAAATGGCATAACTCTAATGCTATTGTGTAAAATCCTGTTTGAGAGGACATCTTGCTATCTCACCCCCTCACTGTGAAAAAAACACCGTTTTTGGCAGAGAAGGTGAAGCCCGAGCAGCTTGGCTGCAGTAAGGCGCCCAGTCCCTGGTGCTGGCAGCCAGGGAAGCACTGGGAAAGCCACGACAGCATCCACCGGCCTTTGTCACACTGTCCACTACACCGAGAGGGGTGAGACGTGATCTCAGCTTCAGCTCTTCCATCTGTGCGCCTGTCATTAAACCAGGGAGGTGACTGATGCTGTAGGAGTAACTCAGATAAGTAAGATACTTGGTCCAGGCTGCGTTTCATCCTCATTTGCTGCTTAATGGTTCAGTATGCCTGAAGGAGAAAGGAAAAGCAGGGGGACACGAAGGCGATGATGAGGGAGGGAATTTTTTAGCTGTAGTGGTAGACAGTCACTGTTGTTCAGAGAATCTGAAGTTTGAACAATGAGGTGAATACGAGGGGGTAGGGCCCAGGTGCACCTGGAGTGATATCAGGTTCATCTTCATGCTTTCCCGATGGGTTTGCAAAGGGAAACATGGGATGGTGTTGCCTTCTTCAAGATGGTTGTGGGGCTGAGGTATATTGCAGCAAAATGTAACCCATCCAGAAAGTACGTTAATTGATAGCTTTGTTAATCTTGCTGATCACTAGTTTTCTTAAAACTCACTAGTGATGTTTGCTAGTATTCAGTATTTGTGTTTTGCAAAGTATGCTTGCTTTCAAGAATTGATTTCTTTTTCCCAAAATTCTACAGTAAGTAGATATTCAATAGAGACATCAAACTGTCTTAAATAAAAAGTATTAAGTTAAAGCAAAAGGAAGTTCACTAAACAAAATCAAGCGATTATTAACCATGCAAAAATTTCACTTTTGCTTTGGCTTTCCAAGAGCATCTTTTGTTGTCCTGAGCACCCAAATCAGATAATTGCTTCCTAAATTGTTTTGGGATCTTAACTTGATTTCTATATTTACAGCCTTCTTTCTACCTTGGAAGAGAAGGTCAGAATTTAGATAGGACCTAAGAGAAAAGATGCCATAGAACTTTTTTCCCCCGCCTGCCCCCCTTTAAGTCTCTTTATCATTGGGGTTTCTCAGAAGCATACACCTAGGATCTGTTGATGGAATCTGTCAGTCTGGAACGCTGCCTTAATACCTACAGCTATTAAAGTATGTGGTGCTATGAAAAAATATAACAGCCTTATCATCTATTGCCTCCACAGAGAGCCAGTGTGCTTTTAAGTCTTAAAGAAGCAGCTGAACACACCTTAATTATTGGTTGCTGGTGATATTAAAAACTGAAAGTGGATGAACAGCAGTAGCAATTGTTGCCTCTCTGGAGGGAACTGAGATGCAAGCAGCTGTGAAAGGATTGTGAAATTATGTAGCAGCAAAAAAAGGATTTGACATGAAATAGTGCAGTAGGATATGCTTATTGGTGCTCTGATGTTTTGGTGTGTATTTTTCAGTAGACTAGGAACTTCAGTTTGTATAATTTTGCCTGTATGTTGAAGGCTTTCTTAAAAAATAAACAAACAAACAAAGCCACAAAAAACTACCATGAAATACTGGAGGAAGAGACAGAAGAAGGATAGAGATGCTGGGACACTCCTACAAGAAGCAGAGTAGATGGACACTACTTTTAAAATAACAGATGGATAAAAAAGGAAGAATTTAGCAGTGTTGTGTACAAGGTTCTGTTCATTCAGCATTCCTACATATTTTTTATTATTTACTATAATAGAAGTAGAAAAAAAAGCTAAAAAATAATTCACAAGGATGTATGTGAAGCAGCAGCATGGATCAATCTATTTTAACAAATACTTTTCAGCAGTGGAAACTTGCTTTTCAGTAGTTATGGTGATGCTAACACTTGAAGTAATACCAATACTTAATATTGGGGCATTCCATGGCAGAGAATCTCTCTGAATCATCTTAGTCAGGCTTAAAATACTAACTGCCTTCTAAATGAATTAGGAACTGAGACTGAATGTTAATTGTGACTTCAGGCTATAGTGTCCTATACAGTGTCTAAATCAACAGTGCCTCAAAGTGAAGCCTCAGGTGTATTTGAGGCTTCTATAATAATATGAATAAACTCATCTGAACTAGTCCTGGTCATTTTTGGAAGATAATAACAGGTTTTTATGCTGGTTAGGATTTACTTTTCTGGCTGTAATAGCTTGATAGCAATTTTTAAGTTTTGGCAATTTATCTTGCTGTATGCCTGACTAGAACTGGCATGTTTTTTTTCGTTAATATTTTACTATCGCATTAGGAAAATACAGCACAATGTATACGCTTCATCCCATAAACCGCTCATTCCAAGGCAAACTAACACTCTCTTCATTTTACATGTCAAATGAAAAAGCCCCACATCTATATTTAGGTAACTTGCTCACGAGATACGGCAAGATATTCTTACTCAGTGGGCAGCTCAGTGAGTTGGCGGTGATGGTGTTTCACATGACTGATAATGCAGAAGTTTCTCTTGGTAGTGCTATGGGTGGGACAAAGAATCGTGATGAAGAGAGAACAAGATAGAGATAGTTCACAGTATCCCCAAAATACCTATCAGAAGAGCTGCTTAAAAATAGCTGCTGCTGTGTGCCTGTGGTATTTTGGAAAAGAGGAATTGATACGCGGTAGAAAAGACGCTGTTTATTTAAACATTTACTACTATTTTCAAACTCGTTTAAAGGCTACAAGGCATTTCAATTTGTCCAGAGATAATTTTGGGAAACTATCTATACGCTTATGGTGTAGATGACTTCAAAGGTAAAAGCACAGAAAGAGTAGTCTGTAAATACAAAACTGCTTTCTGTTTTGACAGAAAAGCCGTAACATTTATGATGAAAGGCTAAGGCGTAAGGTACAAGGAGAGTCACACGTTCTCCAGCATAGGGCTGATAAAAGCAGATCAACAAACACAGTGACGCTGTCAATCTCCTGTGAAGAAGAGGGCAAAACTGCAGATACCACCAGTGGTGCATCTGTCCATGGCTACAGCACCGCAACCTGTCCCTGAACCCATGACTTGTTTGATTCTGGAAAATGCCTGGGTGTGAACTGACTTCTGATCATTAACCATCATCAATCTTCCTTTGTGTGTTTTGGTTTTTTTTAAAAAAAAGCGGGGAGGGGGACACCAAAACCAACCAACCAAAAAACCCACCCAAAAATAAATTGGGTAGAAGAACCTGAGGTCTGTGTTAGGCTGTGAGCTGGGCAAATAAGGATAAAGATGTATAGGGATTGCTCTGAGGTGCTTTGGCTCTTGGAGCAGATACTGCAGACAAGATTTGATAGATGGTGCTCTCGGCTTTCCTCGTTTCCTTTATGTGAATAGTAGGTGCGTGTGCACCAAACGCAAGAGAAGGAGTTTAGTGCTTAAACGTTGTTGTGGTTCACAGGAAGGAAAAAATATATATTCTGAGAGGCTCTTATGTGTGGACACTTACTAAACATCCTAAAGTAATCAGTAGTTAATTATTAAAAACTTTTAGTAGTTTTTACTGAAACTTTCTGTTAAATAAGTCAATCTTTCATTTAGAAAATTCTTCAGCCAACAGGCCAACTAGTTTGATCTTCATCTTTCAGTGGCGATAGGGTTATGTTTGTGCAAGCAGGATACAGCTTCACTGAGAAATATGCTTGTTTCCGACTTCAAAAAGGGCAGGTTTGCTAAAACTTCAAGTGTTGGCACAGTTGCCCTGAAATGTTTAGGTGGAAAATAAAGCAAAATCTGGGCATGGGCATCCTGTAGCATGTGCTTGCACAAAAGAATGGTGTGACAAAGAACAAGTGCGAAAATAAAGTTTTCTGTGTGGGAAGGTACCCTAGTTTAAAGGAAGTTAAAACAAATATTAAGGATAGGGGAAAAGGCAATAAAATATCCATTAAAAAAAGTAAATGTTGGTGCATAAGGGACTGAAAACGAAATTCTAGTGTGGTTAAAGCACTTAATACATTTTTCAATGGAGAAAAATAATCCCGTATCAGATGTAGATTCAGTGACAGATGTGGACAGTAGAACTGGAAGTAATATAGTAAAGCAAGGAGTAGCAGTAGTTATTTATTTTGCAGGTTTTGGATAAAATAGGAGTATATATTTATCTTGTATAATGCTACAGGTATAATAAAGATGTTTGTCATCTGTAAAATAAAAGGATAGGAGATGGTATCTGCTAAAATAAACGTTCTCAGGCCAGCAGGTCATTTCACTGTGAGTTAGATAGACTAGGCAAGGAGTTTTCTGAATTGCTAAAGTTAACAAGTTATTGCAGAAATCTTGGCATCCTGCTCGTGTGGTTCCAGGAGAAGCTCTGGTGAAAAGCTGCGTTTTTGCATTCCCAAAGCACATGGAGGTTCTGTGGGCACCATCCCTGGCATACTCCAAACCACGTTGTCTGCAGCGCTCCTCTCTCTGGTTGCCACATGAAGTTGACAATTTCCAATCTGAATTAAATGGGTGTCTCTCTGCACCCTGTGTGCTGTAGTCTGGGCTCAGGGCCTCGTTTGAACTCAATGATGAGCTTGCAATCACCTTCCTACCCCCACCCCATTTGGTTCTGTGAGACAGTAACTACTTGGGTGTTTCCCGAGTCCTTCCTGTGTTGTCTTAATAGAACTAAGCTATTTTAATCTTTTCTACGTCTTCGTGGCTGACCGAAGTCTGTCCACAGGCCAGCTTATCTTGTCTTCATCTCTAAATATATTTCTATTTGAGATGAGCCTTTGTGCACTGTTTTGTTGTTGGTTTTGTTTCGTTTCTTCAACTGTGCTTTAGCATTGAATAATCAACTCCTTGCTGTGGCTGCCGCATACAGCTGCTATTCCTTCCTTCTGCTATTCACGTTACAGGCAGCCACCACTCACAGTATCCACACTGACATGTTTTTGATGTTGTTTTCTTCTTTTTCTTTCTTTCTTTTTCTTCCTGGTAACTATGACAGTTGGAGGTGTTGAGTCTGAAGAGTTGCCCTTCATCTCTGCTTCCTTGTGATTCAAAGTGAGGAAAAGAAAAGTAGTGACCATCCCTTGCGTAGGGAGGCAGAGGGTGGCTATAGGGAGAAGTGTGTAGCCCTGGCAGATGTTGGCTGCACAAAATTAGGTGTCGATGAGCACAGTGAGATCTCTGCTGGCTCCAACAGCTTGAGGGCAAGAGTTTCTGGATTTGGGTTTTTTTGTAGGGTAGCTAATCCTTTTGGCTCATATCACAATAAGCCTGTGGCATCCCAGCATCTTTTTGCAGGCATTTAGCGCAGATTATGTGAATTTAGACACAGCTTTAGTGTAACTGGCAATTATCAGATGTTTTAAAGGATTAAAATAGGAGCCCAAGGATTTCTAGGTAACTTTACCAAAACTTCAGGCTCTGTTTCCTCTAGTCTCTGTTTTCTTCATTATGTTTCTCTACTCCCTTTTTTATTTTCTTCTAGACATGTATTTTTTAAATCTCTACTGATGTTGTCAAGAAGGTTCTGTGCCTGTCTCATGCAATTTCTGTGTTGCAAATACAGCTGAATGTAATGAAAAGAGACCTCTATAATCGTTGTACAGCAGCAGAACAAGGTTATATTTTATAGCTTTGACAGCTACCTGGAAGGTGTCTATCTCCGGGGGGGTGGGAGTTTTCAGTCCCAAAAGCTTCTGCTTTCTTGTTTTTGAGAAAAATTATTGGACATAACGTTTATAATATTGCCGTCTCTGATGCAGTTGTTTAGCATATGCATTGAGAAACAGCCCTATATATATGCATGCATCTAAAATTTCAGACAGAAAGCTCCAGTCTGAGTACTATATCTGGAAGAAGTCCTGAAGCTATGGGGTAGAGGAGAGCAAAACAGCCATCATCTTTCTTTATCCTTCTGGCACACGGTACAAATGTTGCACTATACATGCACATAGCAACAAGGGAATAGATTTATCAAACTTTGCTGTCAGGCAAACTCTGGCGGGCAAGAATAAAAGAAATATTTCAAACGTACTGTGGATTTTGTTTGCTGTCAGTGAGCATTGTATCAATACCAACATAAATAAAACACTGTACAGTTATGAGTCCACTGTGGAAAAGCCTACCACTGTCATCATCTTCAAATTACCCACTACTGTGTTCAGTATTTCTTGTACCAAGTGGACCACTTATTGTGGGGTAAAACAGAAAGCTCTTTACATAAATAAAGTATGGTATGTTTATTGACTATACATCTTTTAATTTTAGGTCCGTAGAAGAACACCATGATCATCCTAACATGGTAATGGGAGATCTTCAGTCAGATGAAGAAGATATCATGAACAGTTCTGATGAAGATGATGACACAAATTCTGATTCCAGCAAAGGGGAGCCTGATCCTCAAGAAGATAAACAGGTATCTTTTTATCTTCTGAAGCTATTACTCACTCTTGCACTATTTTGTATTTGTTTTCATACAAAAGGCATTGAGTCAACATAACTTTATAATTTTATAATTCTTATTGTTTAGTGACTTTTTTTCCCTAAAATTTTAATTGAATATGTGTATGTTAGCCTGATATTAAGAGGTCAAGCTTAGAAATATCCCACTAGAAAGTGTGTGTTGCCTGGCCTACTTGTTTTTAATCTTTGACTGAGTCATGGAGCTGTAGAGCTGCCTACCATGCCTCTATAACAGAGCTGTATGCACAGATGTATGTTTATAGAGCTTCAGTTTTGAGACCTGTAAATACCTTTTAATGAGGCTGTCTGTGCCTCACAGATCCTGGAGTGCGCAATGTCTCTTGTTTAAAATCAACCTTTGATTTGTGAGCCTGGGTGAAGCTCAAGAAAAGGGGCCAGGTGAAGGTTGCAAGGTCTGAGAAGGTCCTTCTGAAAAATCTCTTGGAAGCTGTAGTTTTGTCCGGATGGTCTTATTTTGAGGGTCTTGGCCATGAAGCAGAGGCTGTGTCCCAGTAACCATCTCTGTGCAGACACCTTTATTGCATTTGCAGGTTCTGCATGCCAATCACTGCTTAGTGCACAGGGGGACAGATGGCTGAACCCATTTTTAATATTTCTTTTTCAATGACTTGAAACACCTTAAATGCCTTTCAGCATTTAAGTTCCTTAATTCAGTTCTTTGATGCTGAGCAGAGACGTTTTGTGTGTGTGTGAGATCTGTCATTATAGGGTTGCAGAGCCATCTCTGTGGCCCTTGGAGGAGCATAAGCCACACTTGACTGTTGTGGTTGAGGTCTGACCTTCTGGTAGCTTCTGCAAGTGCCAGCTTGGAATGATTTCCACTATTTTGCCTTATTTCTTCTTCAAATGAGGAGCAGGAAGGACAGCACTAACTAGTTAGAATGAAGGAGGGCCACCAAGATGATCAGAGGGACAGACCAGCTCTCCTGTGAGGACACACTGAGAGACTTGGGGTTGTTCAGCCTGGAGAAGAGAAGGCTCCAGGGAGACCTTATTGCAGCCTTTCAGTGCTTAAAGGGAGCCTGTAAGAAAGATGGGGACAGACTTTCAAGCAGGGCCTGTTATGACAGGACAATGGGTAACAGTTTTAAACTGAAGGAGGGGAGATTCAGGCCAGACAGGAGGAAGAAATTTTTTACAATGAGGGTGGTGAAACACTGGCACAGGTTGCCCAGAGAGGTGGTAGATGCCCCATACCTGGAAACATTCCAGGCCAGGCTGGACGGGGCTCTGAGCAACCTGATCTAGTTGAAGATGTCCCTGCTCATTGCAGGGGGATGGACTAGGTGACCTTTGAAGGTCCCTTCCAACCCAAACTATTCTGTGATTCTAGGGGTCCTGTTCCTCTCCTTGGGGATACCTGCTTTCTTACTTCTTAGTACTGGATGTCTTGACACCAGACTGCCCATAGACCAATGCCTCTCCTCAGTACCAATCCTAGTAGTTCTATTTCATTTGATAGTAGTGCTAGTTGCATCCTTCCCTTAAAAATGAATAATAATATAAAAAAACACAAACAAACAAAACCACCACCACCAAAAAAACAACCAACTAACAAAATAATAATGAGACTTTTTAGTACTTGAAGAGAATACTTGATGATGTGTCAGACCTGAATGTCATTTAACCAAATGGTGAGAGGAATAAATTGGAGGAGGGAAAGGGAGTCGAGGGAAAAGCTAGTTTCTGTGAAACTAAGCAGGACTGTACCTTTACAGAAGGTAACTTAATCTTGCGAGCCTCTAGAATTGCCCTCAAGCTTTCACGACAGAGTTTTACAGGAAAGCGTCCCCAGTTAGGAGGCTTCTTGGGCAGGTTTCACGGTCTAATTCAGCGCTTGCTGTGCAACATCTGCTGTCAGCTTGGTTCAGCCGCTGATGGCACACAGGGCCAGCAGCTGGGGATCAACAACCAACTTCCCAACAGGGAGAGCACCTGCCGAGGAGAGTGAAGCGGCCTCTGCATCGCTCATCAGCTGGGCTTGCTTTTATTTTTGCTTACCACAAGCCTCTGGCTGTTTTGATGCTTTTTATCTATTAGAGCCAAGTACAAGGTTCCTTCCCAGTGCCACACCTGAGAGCCCAATTTGTGTCACTTGCGTTCTCCCATTAGAGACTCTCTTAAGCCCAGGCTATCTTGGCTGAACAAATGCAAAGTGGCCTTTTCAGTGCCAGCTGGTGTGTGAAAAGTCTTTCAAATGGACTGGAAAACAGACTGCGATGTTTTGTTTTGTAATTGTTTACCGTTAGCATCCTGTTCTCAAAATACTAATCTTCTAATTTGCAACCGTCACATCTACCCTGATGGCAGATACCTTGCTCTGCATAATTGAGTTAATTGTGAATTCAGTCTTGTAGGCAGTGTGTCAGCCGTGCTTTCTAAAAAGGCATTGAGGCCTGAGGATGAGTGTTATAATCTCTCCTGAACCTGATTGACCCTCACAGGGTAAGATCTTAGTGGTTTTTGGAAATAAGTTTCATTTTAGAAGTAAAATCCCAGCTCTGTGTGAAGATGTCTCTGTAGCGTATAAAATAAATAATGTACTTTGCATATATGTGATGCAACACCACGTTATTAAATTTAGAAAATAATTTTATTAATTTGGCGATGTGTCAATTAAATTCAAGTTAAAATTATTTAATTTTTATTTTTTATTTGGAATGTAACAACATCATTAAAACCAACCTATGAATACCATTGGTTCCCTGGTTTGATTTCTACCACTTGAGACTTGTTTCTAGGTTCAGAAGAGACCTAAAATTCCAGATAAATCTTGCAGCATTAGTGCTTGTGAACCAAAGGTTCACATACGCAATGCCAAAGCTATCTGCTTTTCTAGATAAAGTGTTCAAAGCCTATATTATGCTGCCATACTCCATACAGCCTCCCCAGGAGTCCCATGTGTTGTATATCCTGTGGTGTCTCGGTGCTCCTCATCCGCGCTCTTTCTTTGCAGCCCATTGAAATGAAAGCCTGAATATCTAATAGATGTGGTGGCAGGTGGCAGCAGAGAAGCATATGGCAAACCATGAGAGCTGTTACGGAGAAAGGTGTTTTATCTGAGGGAAATTATAAATGGGAGTTACACTGTAGAAAACGTATTCGTATCCTGACACCTGCCCCCTTTTGCTTTGCTGTACCTGTTCCTTATATCTGATGTTGAGCAGTAGCATTGTTTTTTGGTTTTTTTTAAGATAAACATTTGAACATAAAAACCATCATCATCTCCACAGTGTTTCAGATAGATGACAAGGTTCACACTTCTACATCTTTGCAGTACGGTTGCTGCATTTTCTTTAGTCAGTGGTCAGAAGCTGACTCTTCTCTTCAGTGTGGTATTTTTCTCCTTTGATCTTTTTCAGTAAAGAAAATGTATATTTCTTTTAAGATGTCCCTGAAATCCATTTGAGTTTATTGCAAATATTACTGTTGCTGTATTAATCAGAAAAAAAGTTGAATAATATACAATTATTATCTGTACTGCTTTCGCTAACTAACAAATGTCACTTGCTAGGACTTAATTTGTTATGGACTTCATTGCTTCCTGTAATAAATAAAAAGGCCAATAGTGTTATAAAAACTACTCTTGGCTAACGTTGTTTGCATCTACAAGCTAAATTGGTTTTGTCACAGATCCTGAAAAGACAAAAGATTCCAAAGTGAGGCGATTACAAAGGAGTATAAAACATTTTTATTAGAAATAGCTATAGAATAATTACATTGGATTTGGGGAACTGCTAGCCTGAAATGATCTTTACGACAGTTTTAGTAGGTGCTTAGTATAACATATAATTTTATTTGCAGAGCAAGGCAGCTGGAAAGAAAACAAAGGTTTACCATATTGCCAAGGAGATCATGAGCTCAGAGAAAGTGTAAGTATCAATGCTAAACTTTACACCTACTCAGTTGATTTTAATCGGGCAATTAAAATGTAACTATTTTATTTTTCTTGCTTTTCTGATAGGTTTGTGGATGTGCTAAAGCTCTTACACATTGTAAGTATCAAAAAAAAAGGCAGCTCTCTCTTCTGTTTGTTTAATCTGTTAAAGTTCTATGTTTAGGCTTTATTGCTGTGTCTACATATTCAAAATAAAAAAATTAATCTAATTAAGCAGAAGTTTAAAGTTTCAGATTTTATATAATGGATGAATATTTTGTGACTCCTCCTGCATCTCCTTAATTAATGTACACAGTCTTCCAGCTGAGTGGGGGTATTGCTTGAATAATGAAAATTGAATATATATCCATTTATGTTAATCAGCATCGTATTTATAAGCCACCTTTTACCATAGCAACCAAAATAAAATATTTTGTTAGAATAACTTTTAAAGTAAAGGGAGGAGGGAGGTGGGAATAGTTTACTTTAGAAATGGCAAAAAAACCCCACATTCTTTAGGTAATCTAATTAATTAGCTGTAATGTTGCATCCATCACCATGGCAGCATATTTTTGGGCAGCAATTCTTTGACAGATGCTTGCTTTTCTGATAACAGCTGTGATTGTAGTATATGCAACGTGTTGTGCACAGCAAGGGTTAAATATTTAATCCATGCTTATGCAGACCAGTCATCTGTTAAACAGGCTGTGTAGAAGGTGATAACAGAAAATTAATAAAGAATTTAGCTTTCTTTAGATCCATTTTATGTGTTTTCTGTCAGCTTCTAAGTGATATGTGTTTGTACCATTTTGTCACTCTATTATGTGCAAGCATAGGGATTTTTTTCCTTGGGCAATAGCAGTGGTAATATTGCAAACAGATGCGTTAGCCTATCTTAGTCTCTTGAGAAGCATGTTCTGTGAAACTGGGAACAAAGGCTCTTATAGATGGATGTATATATTCCTGTAATGTGGATATCTTTCAGGAAACAAAGAACTTACCACATCACTTGCTGATCCCTGTTGCCTTCCGTTTTAGTAATTGATTTTCTTATTCTGTTGAGGCTTGGTTTTTAACAGCTAGGGCAGGCAGTTGTGGCCAATGTATCATTTATATTCAACGTGGTTTCTAGTACAGTACTCAAGCTTAAATACTGGTTTTAAAGGAAGAGAATTGTTCTAATGAGTCTAGGCAAGTTTTAAGCTGTATGATTTTTAATTATCATATTTTTCAGGCATATAACATATCTTAAAGGTGTCTTCACTTTTCAGCGTGCTGTTTCTTCAGGTAACATGTGCAGTACTGGAAACAAAGGCTGTTGGTGCAGAGGATGGAGACAAGCACAGGAAGAACATGGGAGAGGGAGAGTAGTAAGAGAGTGTAGGAAGTTTCTGGACTAAACTTCAGGTTGTCTGCACATTGTAAATGTGTAGTACTGGAGGATGGGTTTTGCTTTGTTTTAATGGATAACTCGCAACTCTGTTGATGACAGTATGCTAGTTTCTAGCTGCCGAATAAAAACCCCTAGGAAATGTTTTTGGTGGCTAGCAATAACAATCAACATGTATTCAGCCTGGTCTAACAGAGAGGATGCTAGGCTAGGAGTTGAGGAAATCATTTGCCCTCGACTTGTCGGGTGGCCTGCAGTGTGAACCTCGGTGAGTGTCCTTGTCAGAGCGGGCACCAGTTTTCAGGCTCTTTGTGTGTGCATTTTTCATTTTTAAAAAATTGCCGTATCTGAGAAACGTTGCAGAAACACGTTTTATTTACACAAAGCGGTATGCCTGAGGATTTGCGTATGTTTGTCAGAAACATTCTTAAATCTGTTTATTTAATCATGTACTTCTTATGTATAATATTTAAACGTTGATAAAAACTAAGCTTGTGATTTTACCTGTACTGAACCACTTTGGCTTCAGTGTCAGGATTACTAACTTCAGTCAGGCAAACTCTGACAGATTCCTGGAATGAAAACATAGATTCTCCCGAGGCTGCGCTTGTTTTACCTATTGAAAAGATTTGGCTACTTACATGAGGCTCCGTTACACCTTCTGAACCATCTGTTGGTGGTTTTCCAAAGAGTAAATACTTGAAATTTAGTGAATAATTCCATTAGCGATGATCTGAAATTAATAGTATTGTCCTCAGCCTGTTTTACCAATGCCAGTTAATGCAGCTCATTGCTCTTAGTACGGCCAGGGAACAGGACTTTGGATGTAAGAAAAAGCTTTTCAAATTGCTCCTGCTGAGAACATTTGAAGTGGAGTCTAAAGTAGTTGAGAAGGTGGGAATGTGGCTGGAAACTGGTTACAAGTCCATGTTTGGAGTTCTTTTGTTTGTTTGTTTAGTGTTGTTTGTTTGTATTTTATTATAATTTGTTTTGGTTTTATGTTGGTTTTTGTTCGTTTTTTGGTTGGTTGAGGTTTTTGTAGCATTTCTGTCTTTCTATATTGACAAAGTCCAGTTAGGTGGTGCGACTCTTCCAAGATACCAGGGTGAGGTGGTTCATGCACGGCCTCTGGAGGGTAAACAAGGGTTGAGAAGATGCAGTAAGTGCTATTTCTTCCCTAAGGGAACTTGCAGGAAAAAAAAGGAACTTGCAGGAAAAAAAAAGGAACCATGAACTGAATGTGAAACATAGATGACGTGAGAGAAACAAGCTCGTCACTGCTGTCTGAGATGCTCTGTGCCAGAAGAACACCCGGTGTTCCTGCAAAAGGAGTAAGGCAGGATTGGAGCCATCTGTGCGTCTTTGCTGTGGGATGCTTTGGAAATGGTTTGCTTTACACAACTGAGAGGGAGCTCCTCAGCAGCACCCTGGTGCTGTAAGGATGATCTGCCTGGCTTACTTGCTGTTATTGCTTTGGTCTATTTTTTGTTCTGAATTTTCTTCTTTTGCCAAAACTCACCACTCTTTGTTCTCCCATCCTTTTTTATTTCGTTTTTCCCCTGCTGCTACGGTATGGGCCGTGAGGCTTCTGGTCCAGCAGAGGAACATGCTTTTTGGGATGGCTCCTTCCACTGCAGGGTTTAGTGTGTGACTTGTGCTGCGTGAGCAAAGAGAAGCTTAGGCCTGTGGGTTTTTTCCTGAGCCTTTAGATCTGCACTTCTGACTTAGACCCCAGTTCTGTCCTTTTTAGGGTTCTTGAGAGCAAGTAGGAGGTTGTGAGGAGGCACTTCTAATTTTTCTTCAACCACAAGATCAGCTTCTTATTGGAGAAGGCAGATAATAGGTCAAACATTTTTCTTTTTTCTATGTTCTGTATCCTTCCAGAGACACTTAGAAGAGTGAGAAATTCTGGTTTAATATGTTTCCATTTTCAGAAGACAATTGCAAAATTATATATACATATATAAAAATCACTACATAGATAGTTTTATATATCTATGAAAACTTAGTCTTTTTGTATATTGAAGCTAAATATTATGAAAAATAATTATTAGTAGATTTTGAAAAAGAATGTAATGTGCACATTGAGAAATAAAATAGCTGTGCGTTTTGGAGCAAGGGAAGTCCTGACCTGTGGTCTTGGCTTACAACTGACCTACTGTTTGTCTG
Source organism: Pampusana beccarii (assembly GCA_013399365.1). Taxonomy (NCBI): domain Eukaryota; kingdom Metazoa; phylum Chordata; class Aves; order Columbiformes; family Columbidae; genus Pampusana; species Pampusana beccarii. The sequence goes on along the minus strand of VWYH01003111.1, from coordinate 126,031 downwards.
TGAAAAATTCTCTCAACCTCCTTTTTCTCCAATTGTGAAAATTCAATATTTGACCAGTCTGAGGTGAACATGTTGATAACTTTTTAGTCTATGAAGTGCTTTAGAATTGCTGATTGAGGCATTTGACAATGAATTGCAGCTGTAGTCGTCTTATTAAGACGGCTAATGAAATAGTTTTGGTTTGGAAGGAAATACTGTTTTACTACCCAGCCTATCCCTTGAAATAACATTCTGGGAATATGTCAAAGTCAAATCATTGAATATTGTAAAAAATTAACTATCTTATATTGTTAAAGACTTAGAAATGAAGGTGTGGAAGTACTTGGCAGCTTTCCAGAAGCAATCTCATGTGTTTGAAAAATGTCACGATCCACACTTACTCATAGTCTTTGTTAACTATCTTTGCTGCAGTTTAACTTAAGAGTTTATGGCTAATAGTCTAACTGTAGTTAAGACTGCCTATTTATATTTTAAATACTGTATGTGTGGAATCTCCTGTAGCTGTATTCCTAGCAGGCGTGTTTACAGTTTGTCACATATAGCAGCCTGGCTCTTCCCCAGAACATGGAACTTCCTTCCCTTCTCTCCTCCCTCCCTGTAGGATGGAGGGGTGTGTGTGTTCCTTGAAAAGCATCCAAGTGCAAATATATTTTTTTCCTGAAATTAAACTGATATTTGAGCTATCTGCAGGTGTATTTAGCTGGGACTTGTACCTCAGTGGAAGGGATTAAGGCTTATTTTTGCTTTGTTGATGGTATGTTCTAGGAGAACAGATCCAAGATGAATATTGGTTGAAGCCTTAGGAGGAAAATACGTGACCATGTGTAGATCACATAGTTCTTCCTCTTCCGGTTAAATTTACAAGAAGTTTTAATTTCACGCGTTTGAAATTATCTTTATTCAAGCTATTAGATACCTGAAGGTGCACTGAACCCCGTCAGCAGTGAGTGAGGATTTTTAGTCTGGTCGGCACCTATTTTGGTTTACAACTAAACTTGTTCCTTTGCTCCGCAGACTGAGGCGGGCAGGTCGCTTTGCTGGGAATCCTCTGGTGGAAAGAACCGACAGGGATTGTGAGTCAGGGCGTTTGCAGAGGGGAAGTGCGTGGGCTGGTCACAGATGATTCACAACAGGGTCAGAATTATTTCAGATATCACGGCCCTTTGCTTATTTAAGGAAGCCGCGTTGAAGGAGAGGTGGGAGGAAACAAAAGCAGCGATGGTGGTATCCTCAGATATTGTTTAAAAACCGCACAGCTCTTGGGGGAGCGTATAGGATAAACAAAATTCCCTAAACATTTTCAAGTCAGGAATGTTTTATCAGGCAGTAATTCAGCAATAATATGTACTCAGAAGCCTTAAAAACTGCCTAAACTAGGTTTTCTTATGCGCAAGTACCCAGTGGGATGCTGTCTTAGTTGAGAATAAACTAAGACCGTTTCTAGTTTGGAAAGAATGTGCTTTCCAGAGATGGTGATGAGTGCCGTCCTCTTAAAGTAGCTGTGTGGAGATAGTTGCCTTTGCTTAAGCGGTAAAAAGTGGTATCAGAAGATTATTATTGGTCCAGAATATAATGTAGAGCAAGAAAATGTAAGCCAGCATTTCAGAAAGTGTACAATAGCCTCCTCCCTTCTGAAAGGAAAAATTATCTTGGTAAGAAGCTGGGATGATTTAGTATAACTAGCGTAATCTTTTGTTTTCTGTCATGAAGCGTATGAAACATTTGCCTAGAGTTGCAAATATTACTTTTCAGTAAAATAAGCACATTAATTCCCAAGCATGGCAAGTGGTTTTTTTAATGAGTAAGACTGTAGTATTTGAAAGGCTCATTTTAAATTAGAAAATATCTGTGTTTAAAATTCACTGTAATGGATTGCTGCATTGCTTCAAACAGAATAATTTCTAGGACGGCTCAAGTGGCTGTCTTTGAAGAGGCTGATGAAAGCAGTGCTCTTCAGCAGCGTTATATAGTACTATATGCTAAATATGTTTGTGATATGAATAATTTCTTGCAGGTATATATAGATATTACAGCATTTTTTTATTTAGCAGTGAATGGATTTAGTTTTAGAAGGAATTAGGTTCTGCTGCTTTACATGGCTATTACTGCAATTTCTAACTTCTAAGTCACTCACCTACTTGTAGAAAAAGTTGTCCTTATCTGAATACCCTGCACCCTTTGGAGTGAAAATTCAGTGTTTTGCTTTTTAAGTTAACATAGAATAATAAAATATCAGGTTGGAAGGGACCACGAGGTTCATCTGGTCCAACCTTTCTTGGCAAAAGCACAGTCCAGACAAGATGGCCAAGCCTCCTGTCCAGCTGAATCTCAGAAGTGTCCAGTGTTGGGGAATCCACCACATCCCTGGGGAGATTATTCCAATGGCTGATTGTTCTTGTCGTGAAAAGTTTCCCTCTTGTGTCCAGTCGTAATCTCCCCAGGAGTAACTTGTACCCCTTGCTCCTCATCTTTTCCCGGTGACTCCTTGTAAAAAGGAAGGTAAAACGTATTTTACATCTGGTAATTAAAACAGACCTCTTCTGTGTTTTGTCGTTTTGGGTAAGAAATTACTTTCTCAGAAGGCCGGTACCTTCAAGTGTAAACACTGTTAACTCCAACCGAGCTACCTTTGTTTGACTTTTCCTACCCCCCCTCCTCAGGCATGTGCTCTCTGCCTTCAGCTCTTCAGTTTATCTCAAGATGAACTTGGCGTGACAGTTACTTCACACCCACTGCCAGGTTAAAAATAAATCTTAACATGATTACAGCGAAAAATGCATTGTACTGAAGACTTGATAATTAGAAAAAAGAAAAAGAAAAAACAGCGTTGAAGTTTAGCTCTTTTGTTGTTTAGCAGGCTGGTTTGCATCATTTGAAAGCTTCACCTTATCTTTCTTCCCTGCGTTTCCTCTCTGCAGGGCTTCCTCCATTTACTCAGTTGTGGAGGGGGACGGAGCGGGTGATGAAACAAAGTTTTGGTTGGCTGTTTTAATGATAGAGTCTTCCGTGGCATGGTCCAAAGCCTGGTGAAGCTGGTGGACTTTGGATCAAGCGAATTGAAAAACCAAATCTGTATTTGGAAAACATCCTGCAGGCTCTTTGAATGCTGTATCTAGAAGTTAAATAAATGCTCTTAGCTACGAATGACATTCCTGTCTTATCTACTGGTGCTTAAACCTGGCTCCCTGCTCCCCTTTTATTGTTTGGGCAGGGAAAAGCCTGGGTTGTTTATTATGCTACAGACAAAGTTTTTTTTCTTTTCATCGTGCAAGTAGCCTTATAGCATTCGGACAAAATTCTTGATTCATCCCATGGCGAAGTACATACAGTGTTTTGTGTGTGCATGTGATTGGGGTGGGGAGAATATTATCATAATATGATGGTGCATTTTGCATGAAGCTCTCCAGAATGCCTCATTTGAGCTTTTGCCATTGTAATTCCATGTATAATTTCAGTGTTAAGCAATGCCCTAGGGTCAGGAAAACCCATAAGATGCAGCTGGTAGTTAACCTATGTGTCACTAGTCTGCACAGAGGATGTAAAACGGAGCATTTCCATATGAATAACGCCATCTGTTTTTTAACTCCCTTGCATTTAATTCTCAGCCTTCCCCCATCACAACCATCGCCCTGTATCTCCTTTCTGTTTCTTGTCGTAACTCTGCCCAGTCACAGCCTTGGTGACCCAGAGGGTCACAAAGTAAGAAAGTGTGTCTGGAGCTCACGCTGCCCAGAGCTGATGTAATGAGGAGAGAGGGCAGGGGAAAGTTGAGGCTTAAGTTTGAGAGACCCTAAATAGTGCCAGATGCTGGACTGCTGAGATAGCTGGTAAGACCTGTAGTAGTAGACCTGGGAAGAGGGAAAGAAGTGGCTTTTTAAATTTTTTTCCCCAACCTGAAGGCCCCACAGATTTTCAAGGACAAGTGTGGACCCCATCCACATTTAAAATATAACTTATCTTTGTACTTAGGAATATGTTTTGGTCACCTTTTTCACCATAGTCATGCACACATTATCAGGTTTCAGAGACCACAAAACACAAAAAGAGTTATTACGGCTTATCTTTTGTCCACTGTTGCCCAAATTCAAGTGAGACATAACACAATGCACCACCTAATTTGGATTTTTTTTGGTCAGTTTAGACTGCTATTTTTCAAGCAAAATGCTAAATTGCTAACCTTTTTAAAAAAGTTGCTTGCATGTGATCACAGAAAATACCTTGTTTAAAGGATACTGAGTTTCAATATGGATACAATTCTGGCCCTACTGACTTGTGTGGGGCCAAGATTTTAATTCTTAGTAGTTCAATGAGGACCAATAAGCCTCAGATCTGTCCTATTGGGAGCTGTTTACAGCATTAAAATGCTGTAAGGAGATCCTTAAAGTGTAAGTGGGGTTTTCCTCCTCCCTGTACATGTTTTGAATGTTGGTTTTGACCATCATTAACATTTGAAATCTCATAGTTCCCGTATGTTGTTACAGTATATTTTTGTTAGATGTTTATTTTCCTGTATAAAGAAGAGCTGCTGCATACAGTAATTTTTTGTGACCCTACATTTTTGTCCAAGAGGCACATCTTCCAAAAGGGCATTTGTAGATGACTTAGGAAATCTAGTATGATTTTAAAATAAGATATTATGATTGTATTAACTGATGTAACATTTTTGCTTTTTGACCCAAATATTAGCAAGAAGATACTCGAGGCTGCCAACAGCCTTGCAGATAGATGATGTTTCTCCCCGGCCTCCTTAGTTTCGTCATATGTAGTACCAGCAGATTTCTTAAGGGCATGGCATAAAAACTATGAACAACTTCTATATTATGCATACAGGAGCAAGAAAGTAAAGCTCCAGTGTCAAACCGAAGGGATTAAGGCAGTCCCAGGGGAGTAAGTTGAAGCTGCAGAGAAACATAACCCAGATGGTACCCGCCTTGCCTTTGGTAATAGGGAGCAGCGCCTGGAATGTCAGCAGAGAACACGCTGTTGTCTGTTTTGGTGCTTTGAAGGCTTTTGGCTGATGGGAAGGGGGGTTTCTGTCCTCTTTGTGCTCCGGCAGGATTTCCGGGACGCTGTGGCACATGCCTCTAGGCAGCTTGGGAAGCCAGTGATTGAGGACAGAATCCTGAATCAGATCCTGTACTACCTACCTCAGCTGTACGAACTCAATCGAGACCTCCTGAGGGAACTGGAAGAGCGATTATCTCACTGGTGATTATCAATAAAGGGATACCGCTGCTTTGATGTTGTTGAAATTTATCTGTGGGGCTCATGTGACTCTGTGTGACCACAGTTTGACTCTCGTTTGTGTTTCACGTGCCTTCTTAAATGACAGAACTGACTTTGAAAGTACAGGAGAGAATTTTCCATTTAGATGTACTCTTTGCCATTTAGATGTATCCAGAAAGGTCCAGAAGGCATGTCAATACATGTTTTTAGCAATCACATTTTTTAATTTAAAAATTCATTTCAGATTTGAAAGTTGTGGTCCCTGCATGGGCATAAGTGGACTGAGTTAATTAGAGGACAAGGAGGCTGTCCTGAAGACCCGTTTGCATTTTAAAGGTAGTTGATATCTATTAACCAGGCACAGCACTGATTGACAGCTACAATCCCCTTGAAGTCCATTCTCTGTTACACTGGTGGGTGGATCTAAATGAGCTGTACAAAGGCACCGAAATGGGTAAAGGCTGCGATCCCGTGCTTGCTATTAAGGGGTGGAGGCTGCATCTTGAATTTTGAAGATGTGTCTCCTCAGAAATCCAGCTTGTACTAAAGTGTTCAGATGGTTCAAGACCACTTTAAACAGATTGTGTATTAAGTGGTTGTCATTTAACACTAAACTAGTGTACGGAGCTGTGCCTGGTAAGATTTTTCAGAGTAGCTACTGAGATGGATGGCTACTTGCTGAACTGTAAGCTTTTTGTTCAGAACATAAACTAGCACATCTGACTGTGAAAAAGATGTTTTGCTGTGTGGTTAAGATATACACTATTTTTAGCCCTTTCTAATTGCTCTACTTTTTGTTTCTAGGCTTGAACATCAAAGAATTGCTGATATATTTGTTAAAAAAGGTCCCTACTTGAAGATGTATTCAACTTACATCAAAGAATTTGATAAAAATGTTGCACTATTAGATGAACAGTGTAAGAAGAATGCAGGTTTTGCTTCAGTAGTGAAAGACTTTGAGGTACTGTAGTCCTTTGTAAGATATACCCTGTTTTGTGTCTCTTCAGCAGTTGTGATCCTCCATAAGGCTTTACAGACTATCCTCCTATTTGTGGGGTTTTTGATTGTTTTGGGGTTTTTTGCTGCAGTTTTGGCTTGAGATTTAGTAGGAAAGTGAAAAGAAGTGAATTCAGATTTTGTGAAGTAACTAGTGATTTTGGCTACTGTGAGATATGATAAAGGACGCTGATTTTCAGAAAATGCAGCACTTGCTACAAATTATATCAAAGACACATTAACAAAATATCTAGCTGCAATTTTTAAATTTTGTTTCCTGATACTATGCATAGATTAACTGTCCTATTTTAACTAGGTTGATTTCTCTACCACATCATACAGCAGTAGCTTACTCATGGGAGTGGTGTTTCATTTCAGTTGGAAACATAAAAAAGTGAATTTTCTCATCTGTGTATTACTAGAAGTTTCAAACCCGGCACATGCAGCAATCGGCTGAAAGCTGATTCATGTCCCTAAGAGCATTGCCAGATTTTTTACATAACTCACTTAAATCAGAGAAGAGATGCAAGCTCCCTAAGCACATGATCCACGCAAACTGTCAATTTATTTCCTATTACATGGGCTTCCCCTGGGGTAAGCCCTGCTTAAAAAGCTACTTAGAGTGGGCAAAGGAGGAGCTTGAGGTAGTCCGCAAAGCCAGGAAGAGGACAAGAGGCCTTTTTAAGGACTTGGTGTTTCAGATACACGTTATTTTGAATGCAAACTCAGGATAATTAACATTTTGAAGCATGGATCTCTTAATTCTGTGTTGTCTTTAGAGGTGTGGATTAATTAAAACTCTGCAATGAGCACTGCTGTCTTCTCTGCCTTTCTGCCTGATGGACGCTGGTGGCGATTACAAAGCAGCATGTTGCTCTTGCCACCTGTATTTCTTTTATTTCTGGGAGGCTTCACCTCTCTTCCTCATAAGCAAAAGCACCTATTTTGAATCCACAGAGTATGAGTGCTTACCGATGTCTTTTTTGCATGCAGTGTTCCACACAGAAATGCTTGCTCTGCAGTGTGGTGTTTAACACTGTCACAGTCACACTTTTTTAAGATAAAGCTTATCCAATGCAATCGGTTGTTTGTTTGTAGGTGTATTTTCTTTTGCTGGAACCCTTGACTACAACAGAATCATTACTTATTTTGGGTGTTTCTTTCAGATGAGCCCCCGCTGTGCCAGTCTGGCCCTCAAGCACTATCTGCTCAAGCCAGTTCAGAGGATTCCCCAGTACAGGCTCCTGTTGACAGGTACAGTCAAGCTCTTCCACAGGGGCTTAAGCAGCCAGTCTTCACACGTCTCAGGAAACTTGTTTCCGGGCGCCTGTATCCATCTGTAAAGCATGTTTTGCTGACTTCAGATACATGAAGCTTTTTTAAAAACGTGGCATGGGTTTAGAGGCTTTCTTTGTTAATATTGATTGCGATAAAATATACAAGTGATGTGCTAATATTCCCAGTGCTGTGATGTGCTCTCTGATCTTCGATTTAGCAGTACTTACTTGGAAAACATGATACCTGTGGTGGTTTTCGTTTGTTCCTGTGGTAATAGGAGCCTGTAATTTCCTTGGAGGGTTGGAATGTGCCTGTTTTGCTTTGGGTTTTGGTTTGGTTTTGTTGTTTTTGAGGGTTTTTCTTTTGGTGGCGTTGGTGGTGGTATTTTTGTTGTTGTTGCATTTGGGGTTGGTTTGTTTGTTTTTAATGAAGGGAAAAGGTAGTGTGGAAAATTTGAGCTAGGAGAAGGAAGTGAAAGATGTCTATGCAACTGTGAAAGTCTGCAAGTAGCTTCTCCATTTCTCCCCCACCCAGGTGTTTTGTCTGTAAAATCCATTCTCTTTTAAAGGCAAAACACATGTTTTTAGTGTACGTTTGCCAGTTAAGTGCGTAAGTCTTGCTACAGGGGCATTGTAGGCTGAAGAGCTGGCTTGGGTCTAGGAAATCTGGGCTCTATACCCTGCTCTGGCACTGACATGTGTGGGGCACGCTGAGCAAGTCATCTCCATGATAACAGTGCTTTTCTCTAACAGGAGGGCAATGATAGAGGCTTCCTCTGTGAAGTATTTTGAGATGTGTTTGTTGTAAGCGGGACGGCTCCTGTAAGGATTTGGAAATACTTAAGGCATTGTTTTTGAAAGCCATTGCTTCTTGATGAGCAATTTAAAAATAGCCTCTGTTTATGTAGTAACTGTAAAATAAAATGCTCTGTGACCTTTTTTTTTTTTTGGCTCTGTAGCAGCTTGTTGGCATTTCCCCAGCAAGTACTTAGACTAGTGATGCTGTGGGAGATACAGCCCTAAGTATTATACAGTAGTTACCAAGTTATTAATGTTGACTGTTTTCATTTTAATCATATCATTAAAGTCACAGGTGTTGACAAAAGGGTGAAACCTCCTTATTAAATGGACTGCTTTGTAGGGGAAAACCTTAGTGAGACTTGATAAAATCAGACCATAAAATGTTATTGGGGAGTTGCTTTATATTAAAAGGATACTGATTTAGGGCATGGTGTATGTGTGATATACACTGCAAAATCAGCAGAGCTTTGGATAAGTTCAAAGGTTTTAATTAAAAAGGTTGAACAGAGGATCAGGATTTAGTAAATGCCATTGTCAATATACATAGGACAGCGAGAGATGTTGGAGGTGAATACCATTGAAACAAAACTCCAATGTTAAAGGGGAATTCCTCGTGATCATTAACTGTTGTTGTGGCTGGGATAGGCTGGTTTAGGCCTGAAAAAAACTTACTTTGTGGTGATGGGGGTTGCTGTGGGTATCCCAGTGTGCAGACCTTACTGTGGCTGCCCAGCTTTAAATACACCTGCAAATGCTTTTGACAGGAATGGGATTGCAATGCTGGCTGCTGATTTAGAAAAGTAATTTTCTCGTGTTCTATGGGAGCAGTAAAGGAGGTCACACTAAGAATTTAATTATGCCAGGGCTGGGGAGTGCTATTTTGGATCCGTTTTATTTTCAGTTTGTTCAATCTGTCATGCATTTCTCTTGTCCTTGAGATTCTCTTTCTTCCGTATCTCTGTGGATGACCGGTCTGCTCTGTTACCTTCCAGTCCCTCTGTGTAATATTAAGAAATCTCTGTGTAAACTTGTGCTGCAAAACTTTTGGAGGATACGCAAAATATTTGGGTCTTTTGTTGCACTGGGTAAGGTGCAGCGATGCAGCAGCTGCCCCAGCCAAAGACAAGGGGCTCTGTGGATGAGGGGGCAGCGGGTAAGAGCGGGGGAGCGAAAATAATCCAGGAAAGAAAGCTGGCAGGCATTAGTCAGCAGGGATTTCTTCCTATTTAGCTGTTTTGTGTCAGTGGGACAGCTTTGTACTGGTAACCTGCTGCTACAGGGTCACATCACAAGCTTGTTGCTGTGCTTTGAAGTGGAGCTCCTTTTCTGCTAACAAAAGCAGGAGCAGGTGGACTCGTAAATCAGGTAAGGAGAGGCACAGCTGAGCTGTGTTTCTGTTAAATTATACAGCTTCTCCAGTCCAGCAAGACTTCCACTTCTCTACACACCATCACTGAGCTCTATACAGCAAATATGAGATGGGTTTTGGGGCAGTTTAGAGGCCTTTGCTTTCTTCTAATAGAAAGAAATGAGGGCGAGGTGATTTCTCTCATCCCGAAAAACTCTGATTTGAGTAGATGCCTTGAGACTGCACAATATTAACAGAGTCTTCATTGTCGTAGAATAAGCTTCTCTCCTCTTTCTCAACATAAGGTTTGCAGAGTCTTTTATTATTCTTAACTCTGGGCCATAGTGAGGGAAGGCTGAGGAGGGTGAAAAATCAGCCTTTTGAGCACACTGCCCCTTGGCAGGTTGCAAAGAGAGTTGTCAGACTTGAGGCCAATTACATGTTGAGGAACGATTGCTTTGAGTTTAACTTGATTAAACTAGACAACCTGAGACAAAAAGCAGTTAATGAAGCAGAAGAGAATTTCTAGCAGGAGAAGCGATAGTCACTGCTCCCCCAGCAAGAAGGAAGAGAGGATTGCTGGCTGCTGTCAGGTAGAAACAGGGTATAAGGGGATTTTGTTCCTCACAGAAACAGTACTTGTGTGCATTTGCATTGATTTTTTTTGTGTTTTGGAGTATCTAGTAGAGTTAGGAGTTTTAATTTATAAGTCCACCTTTCTGAAGGTAAGCTTAATAAGGTCTTCCTAGTCTGAACAACTAAAGTATATTTCAGAGGGGAAAAATTTTTGCAAAGACAGCAGATACCATTCCACCTTAATATTTGACTTCTGTATTTATTTTATCTAGGAATACTTTTGCTAAGCTTTTACTGTAATGTTTTTCATGTCTGCGAAGTCCTCGTCTGTATAGTTTAAGCCTGTACCTCCAGAAAGTTGCAGCAAGCACAGCATTTCCAGTGTGTATTCACAGAAGAGACAAAAAATATCTGTCCTGATGCTTCTCTGAAGCTGAGTTTTAACTATGAACTGAGGTCCACTTAACAGATCTACAGGACAGTATTAAGATGAAAGTTATGTGTTAATAAGTACTTATCACTTTCAGGATTTTGCAGTTGCAAGTTTTATTGGCTACTTCAGTCTTTTAGTGCAAAAGCTGCCTTTTTAAATACAGAATTTTAAATTAATGTAGTTGTGTTAAAATCTCTAATTTTCTCCTGTTCACTGATGCTATGATTTAAAATGGTAGAATATACCCATCCAGAAAATGTTTGTCAGTGATGTAAAGTGGTGTTGTTTTGGGGAACATGTCCTACAGCATGAATATACCAAGAAAGCATTTTTTCCCCCCCTATTTTGGGTCTCTGGATTTAAGTTTTCAGTGCAATAACTTTGGATGTTAAATTGGATGTCTCCATGTATTAGGGACAGTTTCCTAGAGTGTCAGCAGTATATCTGGAGGCGAGTAACTTATACCCACCTCACCTCTTGTTCCCATCCCACAGAGGGGAGTGTGTGGTTGGCAGCTTTAAGCAGTTGGTGTTTCTGTATAAACTGTAAGGACTTGTTCTTTATACTGGGAGCTTCCCACTGGAGCCCTTTGTGCTGGCCTCGATGAAGATCAAGTTGCGACTGTGAAGCTTTACCTTGTTTGCTTTATGGTGGAATCCCACCAGTGCTTTGCCTGGGCAGGGCAGGCCAGCTCTGACCTGAGAGAGCAGCTGTTGGCAGGCAGGGCGGGAGAGGGCACCTGGTCTCATGTGTGCGACAGGTTCTTCCCGGTTAAACCGAGTGAAAAACATAGAATCATAGAGTGCTTTGGGCTGGAAGGGGCCTTTAAAGATCATCCAGTCCAACCCCCCTGCCATGGGCAGGGACACCTTCCACCAGACCAGGTTGCTCAAAGCCCTGTGCAACCTGGCCTTGAATACTTCCAAAGATGGGGCATCCACAGGTTCTCTGGGCAGCCTACAGTGTGAATTCTTCTCAGTTCCTTTCAAAATACCTCCTGTGGAGTGTTTGTTTGTTTGGTTGTTTTTTTATTCTCTCACACCAGCTTCTTACCAGCATAATCTGAAGTGAAGCAAGATTAATTTTGTTTCTAATGGAATATTTGTCCATGTAAATACTGCACTGAAACGTCTGGTAGCTACTACAGCACAAGATCTTGAGGGACACGAAGGACGCAATGTTTGTGGAGTGTAGCCAGAGAGGTTTTGGTGCCATGACATTGTCTTAAAGGATTTAATGTTGACCAGCGCCTGCTAATGATCAGACAAAGCTTCGAGGAGAGCAGAAAGCCGTGGGTGTTCCTGTGGCCCAGCCAGACCTCCCAGCGCTGCCTCCCCGCTTCCCTGCAGGAGACCCCAGCTGGTTCATCCTCCTTCAGCCCAACCTGCTCCTCGTGCTTCTCCCTTGGATCCTCCCTTAGGTCTTTGCCAAAAACTAACATTTCAGTGCCAAGTATTTCTCTTCCTGGAGTTCTGTTTTTCTCAAAGCTTTCATTAACTGTGACAAGATTTCTCACTCTTCGTAGCGTTGCTACTGCAGAAACATAATTCCTTTTTTTTTTTTTTTTTATAAGGAAAAGATTACAATACACTGAGCGGTCTCTGAGGGGCATGCATGAAGCAAGACATCTTATGAAGGCAGGAACAATTGGCTCCTGATCCTTCTTGAGTAAAAGGATTAATTTGGGTAGGGCAAGCATATGGGAGTTGAATTATTTCACTCCTACATGAAACGTGCAACTGCGAAGCTAAAATTGAATGCTTGCTAGGTCATGTGTGATTTGGTTTTAGTAGATCTGCCAGAATCTTAATACCTTATTTAAAAGCTAATTATAAATCAGTATTTGTTGATCTTATCAATCTAACAAGTAAATTTCTTTGAAAGTGTCTGATTTGGTTTCTTACCATTTTAAGCAGTTCAAAGCTGTAGCTTGTAGATAATAGATGACTGACATTTTACTGAGGATGTATTTTAGTCTTTGACAGAATATTGTATTTTTTGGTGAACCAGACACTCGACCAGGGAATGGAAACTCAAGGGGATGTTTTCTTGTATAGTCATACATTTGGAGTTAATTTTAGTTAAGTAAAATAGATTTTAAAACTACCAAGAGTTTAATGGATTGAGGGTGCCATCTCGTGGTTGAGGAACTAAATTTATAATTGAAAACCAAAAATGCCTATTTGAACATTGGGAGGGCAAATAATACTTTTATTATTGAAAAAATATTAATCATAATCAGCTCTTCTGTAATGGATTACTTTTTCTTTTCTTAGCTCCTGCAGATAATTAGGTGCTCAGGCAAATATCTATAACTTTCAAAATTTTTTGCATCAGCTTAAATGTAAATGATTTCAAGTATGTATTTATGAGAGGTGGGCCTGAGCAAACCTCGTGAAATTCAACAAGGCCAAGTGCAAGGTCCTGCACATGGGTCAGGGCAATCCCAACCATGAATACAGGTTGGGTGGAGAAGGGATTGAGAGCAGCCTTGAGGAGAAGGACTTGGGGGTGTTGGTTGGTGAGAAGCTCAATATAACCTGGCAACATGCTCTTGTAGCCCAGAAAGCCAACTGTATCCTGGACTGCATCAAAAGAAGAGTGACCAGCATGTTGAGAGAGGTGATTCAAGGTCAGGATGGACGAAGCTTTGAGAAACCTGGTCTAGTGGAAGTTGTCCCTGCCCATGGCAGGGGTGTTGGAACTAGGTCATCTCTAAGGTCCCTTCCAACCCAAACCATTCTATGATCCTATGATTTTTCACTTGCTTGTTTTGTTCTGGAATAATATATACAACGTATCATTTGTCTTTGGAAAAGGCCACTGCTTCAATAACCTTTTCTTCCCTGAGCAAGATACCATGACATACTTTCACTGTGGAAATGTTAGTTTTCCTTTTTTTTATTACTTTGACAGATTTAAAAGATTAGGTAGTAGATCTTTGTGGCATAGATCTGCCTGAAAAGCAGATTTCAAGGAAAAATGTGGGGTTTACTACTTTCTTATTCTGTCCATTTCTTTAATGATACCATCTCTATATTATTTTTTTCTTTATACAGATTATTTAAAGAATCTTGTAGAAGAATCTGCAGACTATAGGGATACTCAAGGTAAATGTCTCCTTAAAGAAATAACAGCTTATGAATGTGTGATAATGTTTCTAAATTTTAAATGCATGCAACATGCCAAGCCAGTAACATAAATGTTTTCTATTTAGTTGTAGGTTTCTCGGCAGAGACACAGAAAGATTGCAAATTTGTGTTTCAAAAAAGTTTTGAGCTGACAGTTTTATCAGCTCACCCTTGAGTTGAAATCAAGAGATAAGAGTGAAGTTCCACAGGCAGCTTAAGCAGATATTTTGGGCACTGCTATGAAAGAGCCAGTCCTTGCATCTGTAGACCTTTCATGATAGGCAATCTGGTCTACCAGCTGCTCTCCCCCAGCTCTGAGCCTTTCTGGCCTCTTCCCCTGTCTTTGTGCCAGGACAAGTGTTCATGTGGCAGGAGTGAACAAGATCAAGGAGCTGCTCTGGGTTGTATTTAACTTGAGGAGTTCTCCAGTTTGACTTGCCATGAGTTGCAGAAACACAAGTGACTTCCACAAGTTTGCCTGCAATGCGAGGGGAAAGGAGATAAGAGGAAATGAGAAGGAATAGTTGGTGATGGAAGAGGACAGGACTACGTGTTTCATGGTAGCAGCAATGCAATGCACATTCAGACTGTTGCCTTCTTCCACATGTGCCTCAGCAGTACTATAAGTGCTCCCAGTCAGTGTTTCCATTTCATTTGCATGAGCCCCTGTCACTTATTTCAGCCTCTTTTGTGACATTCATGCAAGCCCATTATCTTTAGGAGGGTTGTGCAGATGTAGTTGATTGGACTACAATAAATGAGTGCCTTCAGTGCACTGAGTCAAGTTTGCTTTCTTATGGCTTTGTCTACTGATACAATACCATAAAATTTATGAGTAAAGACCCGTCTTAGGGCATTTAGACATATTTGCTTGAGTATGTTGAAAACATAAGCCAAAAATATTTTAAATAATTCTTTTGAGAGAGAAAACTTCATCTTGCACTTCTTATGGCCATGAACACACTAATGCTTGCACCATGGTTTTTTGTAGTTGTACCTTCAACAGTATTTTTCTCTCCCTTCATACATGAAAGATAAAAGCAGAAGCTTAGCTGTAAAAATAACAGTGTTGATTTTATGAATTTGGTGTGTTTGATAGTCTATCTTTGAAACTGCGTAAGAAAAGAAAATCTAATCTTTACTCACCAAGATCTTTCTTTAATAATTAACCTTAATTTAGTTATGACTTTGCTTAGTTGTTAAATTCCATTGCAGAGGAGGGGATGGAGAAGACTAGGTTTGGTTATGGTTAGTATTCTTGGAAAAAAACGCAAACACCACAATTCTTCTTGATGACCTTCATTTGAATACATTATGCTAGCTCAGTGGTATAAGAATGGGAATGCTCTTCCCTGCCAAAACCAACTTTGTTTATGGATTTTGACCTTATAAATTATTTTATGTTGTTGTTTAGGTTTGTTTAGTCTTGGTTCTATAAGTAGCCCTGAGATCCTGGAACTTTTTTTTTCCCTTGGAACTTTTAACATGCTTTCTTTTTCAATATGAACTCAACAATAAGGGAAATATATACATTTTACAGTACTATTAATAATACTCTAATGATTATCTGGGAAAAAAACCTAAGGCTTTTGGTTTTGCCTGGTTTAGTAGGCTTCTCTGTGGACTTCTAAGCAAAAGAAGTTCCTTAGTTTGAAGTGCCTGACTGCACTTCGATTACTCAGAAGGTGCTAAAAGCTTTAGAGACTACATTTTATCAGAGCAGTTGTTCTACCTTTCAATTAATTGAGTCTTTTTTTGCCCTTAAGTAAATTACAGGGGTTTGGATAAGATCCTTGGATGGGTTCTTTCTCATATACACTCACAGTTCAGTAATTTACATAATCTTTTAATGTAATCCCTTTTTGCAGTTATGCCTTAGCATATATTACAGTCAAGTTGCTAGCTGTTAAATATCAGTACTTAATAAAATCTATAATCTTTGGTAATGCTTCGCTTTCAGAGATTTTTTTTTTTCCAAAGTTTGAAATTTAGAAATTTAAACTTTATACTGTTCTATTGAGGTGCAGCAAAACTAAAGGCAGAAGAAAGAAATCACAAAGATTTAGAAGATTTTTCTAGGTAGTATTCCATGACTGGCACTGGAGGCAGTTGCATAAAATGGAAAAAACATAATTTCTACATAGTCTCAGTTAAAATGTTGTTAACTTTTCTGCTGTTAGTAGAAACATGGATATTGAAGTGATTTTTTTGTGTGTGAGAAACTAGAATTTGTTTGTGGATTGTTTTGATTAGCTGTAGGTAATGATTGACGCTGTTGGTTGAAACAATGACTTGCTAGGACACACTTTTTAAACCATGATCCAAAGACTCTTGGATCTATGGGAAGTGCTCCTGAATGCAGGGACTGGCCCATCAGGTCCCTGAATCTTGGCATGGTGTAGAAGGGCAATATTGTACCTGTGCTTTACAGAATACTGATGCCAGCTGCTCTGTATAACCAAAGCATCATTTCTTCATCCTCCAGATGCTCTAGCTGTTGTCATAGAAGTTGCAAACCATGCCAATGACATCATGAAGCAAGGAGTAAGTATTTTGACTTATGAAGTGGGTTGATTAAATCTTTAAAAAAAAAAAAAGTCATGGATGCAAGAGGAATTACTTACCTTTTGCTTTTTTCTTCCTGTAGGATAACTTTCAGAAACTCATGCAGATTCAGTACAGTTTAAATGGACACCATGAGATTGTACAGCCAGGAAGGGTAGGTCCTCCAGATGGCATTCAGCAGATTGCAGGAAAAGTGCAGCACAGATGATATGCAAGCAAAGTACTGAAGTTGGCATACACCAGGGAGAAAAATGGTCCATCGCTTCAATATTTGGTTCTAACAGTCAAATGATGCTACCTCTCCATATGTGGGGGAGGTTCATTTTCTATACATTTATCTGGTGAAAACTTATGATTTTTAGAATTATTCCATGCCAGATCTTGAAGGCAGGTTTTTCTCCTCAAGCTTAACTTTGTTTTTGTCATGGTTTCCAATGCAGCATGGAAGACTGTAATGCAGCCATTCACACTTTCAGAGAAATGTAAGGATCAACAGCCTTTCTCAGAAAGGGAACCTTGAATCCCAAAACTTCCGTGGCGTTTCAAGTATAATAATAATAATAATTAAAAAGTCAGCACATTTGTATGGCTTCTGCCCTGAAAAGCTAAGTTTTGAATGGCTTGTTTTAATTTTATAGGTCTTTCTGAAAGAGGGAACACTGATGAAGCTGTCCCGGAAGGTCATGCAGCCACGAATGTTTTTTCTGGTAAGATGCTGCGTATGTTGCTGTGTGCCTAACACGGGTCTAATTTTAAGTGGCTGAAACATTACACTGCAAACATAAGTAACTAATAACTTCAGGAAGTGGAAAAAATGACCAATTGTTCTACTTGCTCAGTTCTAATTTAGAGAGTTCATCTGTTGCATGTGCACTGGTTTTAATAGAAAACCACTTCTCACTAGACAGTGAGCAAACTGTTTTGAACAATGCTCATTTAAAAACTGAGTGCTTTTATGAGAAGGCGTTATCCGTGGTAGTGCAAAAACTAAAACAGTTAGTCCATCCCACTAAGCCATGCCAGATCTTAAAACCTACAACTGCACTGCTGCTCTTGCACCCTTCCCTCTCTCCTGCCTCCGCTACTGTTTTGTTCTGAAACTTCTGTGCATCTCTGAAGTTTCTGTTTCCCCTTGAACCTTTTGTTTATCTCTTCTATTTAGATAGTAAAGCAACTGTTGCCCTGTGTGATTTGTGGCATTATTTGTCCACAGTCCTGGCTGAAATCTGTCTTTTAGTTACTGCAGTACGAATAAATATTTCCCTAGGCAGTCATGGCGTATGTATTCTAAGCTTGCAAGTGTCTTACACTCCGGAGATGACTTTGTAGTGTATAAAGCACTGAGATAACTGCAAACGATATCGGTTAAGGTAATACTCTCAAAAATCTGGTGCTGTCTTGAGCTGGACTTCTCAAATCAGATGTAGCTAATTTGAGTGTCTCTAGTTTGGAATATCTTTGTTGGTTTGGTTGTTTGTTTGTTTGTTTGTTTGTTTGTTTGTTTGTTGGGAGGGGCTTTTAGACTAGTGCTTATACCTTCAGACACTTCAGCAGTGATTTTTCCATTGCTCATGTGAAGATTTAGTAAGGCTCGTTAAACATTTAGTTATTTTGCAAAGAAACTCAGAGCAAAAACTTATGAGACAATTCAGTTTTCTGGTGTGTGTTTACGTGCGGTAAATGAAGTTTGGATCCATGTGTTGAACAAAACAGAAAAATAAAAAGTCTAAATAGCCGTTCAGTAAGTGCACTGAATGAAGCCAAGTCTGGTAAAACAGGAAATAAACAGTAGATGCACATTTAAACTGGTAAAATTCACATGGAACATATGGATAAGTTTGTCCTTAAAATCATAAATTGCTAATCTTAATTCTGCCATCTCAAAGTTTCTGGAATTTTTGCTTTGTTTGAATGGCTAATTCTCATATCCTTTTAAAGTAGTTTATTATAGAGTATAGCTGTGTACAGGATAAATGTTTTTGTCCTATTTGACATTTGTTTTTTGACATCTGTGCAGTGTTTACTCATGTGCCAAATGTATATTTACACAAGGAAGATACAAACAGACACCTGTTGTTATCTAAATTCATATATGAAAATGTTTCTTGGGTTCTAAGTAGAATAATAGGAAGTAGAAGATTCCATTCTGGGACAGTTGATCTCTGTGCTGTATGCGTTCTGTACTTCCAGTAAAATGCATCTGAAATTATTTGTCTCTAAACAGTCTTTAGTCATTAAAAATTGCTTCTGTATTACAGTTCAATGATGCCTTGTTGTACACTACTCCAGTTCAGTCGGGGATGTATAAACTCAACAACATGCTGTCACTGGCTGGAATGAAGGTGAGTCACTTGTTAAAATGAGTCTTTCTGCAAATCTGCTTAAACTCAGGCCTACAATTTTTCAAAATGCTAATAAACTGTGTTTATTGTTGGCAAGAGATATTAAAGATGCTTATGTTCCAGAGCAATCCTACAGGCTTAGTGTTTCTTGCATAATATGGCCTGTGGGATCGCTGTCTACGTTTCGTTAAAAAACTTGCCACAGGATCATCTCACCTGCATTTCATCACGTATTGTCCTACTCTGAAGTAGTCTGGCTCCTTGTTTTTTGTCTTGTATTTTGTTTAGACAGTTTCACTTTTGCCTTGTAACTGCTTTTTATTGCCCACACCCAGAGATTAGGCATCTCTGCCTGATAAGCTTCTAGTGATCAAATCTCAGTGGTTTATAGAGATCTGCTAAGTGTGAGGGGAAAACGGCTTTTGTTCCTGAGCCTTTGTGAGAAGCACTACCCTCTGGGTAGTGATAAGGGACTTGCACGTCATCTATTGATACAGTCTCTGACGTGACAGTTAGTGGGAACAACAAACCATCGCCTCGGGAATCAAGTAGCTTGTCTCTGGTCTTGTCAGAGGAAAGCACTCAGTCCAGCTGCAGTGCACATCTGGCACCCAGGTCCAAGATTTCACAGGCACAGCTGCAAAACCTCTTCTGCTAGTGCATGCTTTGTGGTGGCTCGAAACCACTCTTAACTTTTGAACCTCCTTTTGTTTGAAAGTTGGTAGCTCAGAAAGATCAGCGGGGTAGTCCAGCCCTTGGGGTAAGGGCCAGATACCTGTTTTGGGGCTCACCCCTGGGCTACATCTTGTCCTGCAGCAGCATCGGTGTCTTTTTTTGCCCTGTTGCAGGGGACGTTTACAAGGCAATGGGCCTGTGCACGTTAAAGCACAGCTTGAGGTGTCTGACAGCTCCTGAGCTTCATTCCCGTCTACATCTCCAGTGTTTGTATGGGGCCACAGTGAAATGAAATACCACGTAATTTTACTATAGCTGGGCCCCCTAGACTGGTGTGTGATCTCCTGTCTATGAGATTTTTTCTCCCCATTGTACCCCTTCTTCAAAAGCATGTAAGAGATTTTACAGTAATTGAAACTAAAACAACTAGAAAAGTAGCATTTCAGTTTCAATGTAAAGTTTTCTCTCTCAACTGAAGGTTAAAAAGCCAACCCAGGAAGCGTATCAGAATGAACTGAACATTGAAAGTGTAGAAAGATCCTTCATTCTCTCAGCAAGGTGAGTCTTACAAATGAATAATGATTTTTAAACCGTGTGATTTCAAACAGGCCACGTAAGCTTTTTATAGCTTGTTTTGCACTTACGTAATGAAAAGTTACCCTTGGCTGAGTAATTACAGAATAGAGGGAGTGACAGATGCATTTCTGGAAATGAGGTAGGCTTTGTTCTAATTTACTTCTGTTCACATTCAAAATCTGATTTTGAAAATTTAAGTTTGTTTTTAAAGGTGCTGGCAGAAAGGAAGCCTGGTCACATGTAATAAGTTTCACAGACACCATAGGAATTTGTAGTCTCTAATACAGTTCACCCTGGCTTGTGAAGACTGTCCATTGTGAAGCGACGCATAGAAGCACAAAAGCTGTAGTAAATGTGGCTGGTATTTGAGCAATTTGGGCTTAAGGCTGCAGCTGGTAGGGATTCTGCTGTCCACAAGACAGTTGACTGTTAATCAGGGGGAATAAAACTTCTGCTTGGTTCCTTCTTTTCAGCTTAGCTACACCTTCAGAAAAATTAAGTAAATTGAAATATTATCCTCTCACTGCCTTTCCTTGAGAGGAACAAGAATTAAAATAGCTTCAATTAAATTAATTTTAGACTTTGTTTTTCAGTACTTTTTTGTTCTTCCAAAGTTACTGGTATGCTCTGTCAGTGTGTTAACAGGACAGGATGTGAAGCACAATACGTTTTGATATTATTATTATTGGTAACTGATATAAATTGGAAGAAGTCATCCTGGTCTTCTAGCTAAAGTATCATAGAATCATAGAATGTCCTGAGTTGGCAGGACCCACAAGGATCATCAAGTCCAAATTGTATGTAATTCAACAGTGTAACTGAAACAAGAAATGAATCTCAGTAAACCTGAAATTATGGATTCTCCATATAGCAGCAAAAGGATACACAGCCAGCAAACCAGGGCGGCTCTGGTCCACCTTCACTGAGATGCCCTTAGCAAAGACCTGGTTTTGTGGATTGTTGTTTTTACTGTTTGACTTGGAGTTTTACATGTTCTGACATTTGTGACAGTGCTGATACCAATGAAGACGGACATGTTTTCTCTTTTGTTTAGCAAAGCTGAGCAAGGGCAGGCTGCTTCTTTTTGTATGACCTTGTAAATACCAACATGAGGATGTCTGCACAAAGATAGGAGTATCTCTAGCTGAGGGGTAGACCAAGGTTAACCTTGTCAAAGTAGCCAAAGGAAATAGCTCAATTGTCTGAGCAGTAGTTATTTATAACAACAGACTTGAAAGGAGTATTTTTGTGTTCATTTGTTTTTGTTTGTTGTTTGGTTTTTTTTTTCCCCAACAATTTTATATGTTTCTTATGGTTCTTTTGAACACTGGGAAAAAAAAGATGCATTTCACAGTTTAGGGTATGATTCTGCTCCAGTATAATATGAGCAAGTCTGTGCTGCTGAGGTGCTTTGGTGACTGGGTGTCGCACAGATACATGAAGATATTTATGGGATTGCAGTAGGCAGTGTGGATTTATCTCTGCTTTACTTGAAACAGCATTTCACTTCTAATTCAGTTGGTTAAAAAAATTGTAAAAAATCATTGGAACTTGTGAAAATATTATCATCTCGAAATACAACCTGCCTGTTTTCCCCAAAACAGGATAGACTTGTCTTTTTGAAGAACAGATTACATGGTAGATTAAGGCAACTCCTGTGAAATACATGCTGGTCCATAGGGGAAAACCCCTATATGTGGCATTCTCATCAAATGGAGCAGAGTTTGCGACATGCTTTTGTCTTGACCTTGAAATTACTGGAATAACCCTCACATTACCAACTAAAGCTGCTCCGACTTGCTCTCTCTTTTTTAGTGTTGTTGATCTTGCATTTTTGGAGAGCGTTCAGCTCTGTTGTTTTTACACTGGCTGGAAGCTACGTGTGTGCAACAGCCCTGAGTCACACAACAGTGACAGAGAGAGGTTGCATTTGCTTGGGATGAAGGAGTTGCTGTGGGCCTCAGGTGTAAGTTTTAGCTTGTTACCTGTCCATAAGTGAAGCCTGGGTAGGAGGGAGACAAGTGAAAAACCACCAGCAACAAGTGATTGCGTATGTTTTTTTCCCAATTAATTACACTGCTCCTGTTGATAAATATCCTGGATGTGAAGAGAATCGGTATCTTGTCAATACAGACTGCATCTTCCTTCTGATGATATCTCATTCTAACAGCTTCTTGGCTCCTATGTGGTTAAAGATCTCAATTACAAAACTGTTCAAATTAATCTTACAGTCATTGTAGACAAATTTCACTTCTGTGTTTTTTTCAAAAATAAGCATTATGTGGAGTGTACACGAAAGTAGAGATTCTGAAATGATCCTGGGGGCAGAGACAGGGAGGAGAGCAATTAGGCTGCTCAAAAATTGCTAGTAATAAAAAGTAAGCCAGTTAATAATAGATGTATAGATTAACGCCTGGAGAAGACTCTTCATCATTTCAGGTTTAGTTTTACTGATGGCATTAGTATTCTGCTTTATCTAGTCTGGGTTGAAGTTTCAGTTTTCCTGGGATATCTGTAGGAACGTGTATTGTTTTATGTGGTACAATGCAGTATTGTACTGGAAACCCCTTAATCGGAGAAACAAGTGAGCACATCTGCACGACACAGCACTGTGCAGAAGTAAATAAAGCTTTGGTCCTGAAAACAACAGCCGTGCCAGCCTGACGTGGTGTGGGGCCAGCTGGCCCTGTCCCCCTCCATAGGGCAAGCGAAGAGGACGTGGCTGCATCGCCTCCCCTAACACAGAGGGATGGCTCATGCAAGATGAGCTGAGCTGGGAGAGGTGCCCTGAGGCTCTGGTCCTGGCGACAAGAGGGGTGCGATCTGTGAGCCCTCCTGGGGTCACCGAGCTGCTCAGCTCCACTGGGCAGCTGCGACGGGTGCCCCCAGCACACGCGTTTGCCAGTAGCAACAATTGCTGGGGCTCTCTGCGGTCTGTTTAGTTTTCTACTGTTCGGTTAAATCTTTAAAAATATTATTTTTTTAATGTATTGAAAACTCTAAGAAAACTCTGGAATTTTAGTAAACAAAATTAAAACCCTGCAGTTTTAGTGAACAAAATTACTTTTGGAAGGATGCAACAGGCACCGGTCCTGCAGCGAGGGAAGCGGTGGGGCTGTGCAGCTGTGGGGGAGGGCTGGGAGTGACAGCAGAAGAAATACTGCCTGTTTTGCTGCAGCAAACCATTACATCAACTCAGTTGCCAGTGGCACCGCCTTTGCTCTTAAATTTTGAAGGATTGTAAACAATCCGAAAGGCCAGCGCTAGCAAACAGACCAAGTGCAGGCTCCCTAGTGAAATATTGGGGCGTAAGCCATGTAGCTTGTTGTGCAAGCAGCTTGGTCTCCAAAAACGGGGACAACTTGAAATGTGATTATTTAATACAGTTTTAGGAACCCAATTAAGTGTAGCCAGATTTTGAAAAAGCCAAAGAAGTTGATTAGAGTTATGAATGTTATGTAGCTAATGCAGACCAGTTTTTCTTTCCGGTTGAGGAAGCAAAGGTAAATAAACTGAACAAAATGTTTCACTCAGAGTGTGAGATGTTGGGACAGACAATAATACATTGCTTTGCCCTTGCTCGTCTTATTTCCTCTCCTTTTGTTCTGATTTTTTTGCTGTGTGCGCTAGATCCTTTCTTTTTCCGCATGCCTGACAGGCTTCCCCTGTGTTTACCGTACCAGATTTGCCCTCCCTGATTCTCTATGATACTCAGTTTCACCTAGTTCAAAGCCCCAGCTCAAAGTAGTTTCCTTAAAGGTTCAAAGATGCTCAAAGCTTCCAAATTGAACTACAAAAGCCTTTAAAAAATAATGGGTGTTGCACACCTAACTTGTGTAAATCATTGCTTTTCTCTTCCCTAACTTGGCTTTTTACATATTCATCATGTTCAATTCCTTGGTTTAAATAAACTAATTTATTTGATACTATTTAAGAAGTGGGGAATTAAAAAAAATGTTGGTAGTAGATGGTGATTTAAATTTTAGAAGCCATGTTTAAGCTGGCGTGATGTCTTAAGCGAGCGGTCTGGCTGTTCCTCTGCCACAAAGCTGCTTCTTCCTTCCTCGAAGCACCGTCCATGGGGCTGGCACAAGGAGTTGTTCATGTGTGATGAACCCAGGTGGTAAATTGATCCAAAGAAAGGGCAAGTCTATGGTTGGACTCGGTGATCTTGAGGGTCTCTTCCAACCAAAATTATTCTATGATTTCTTTTCCAGTCCAGCACTTATGCCCACTGTGTAGCCATATGTGTTCTGGCACAAGGGAGAAAATAAGACCTGTGTGGCTGAGAGGGAGTATATAGGCTGCCCTTTGTAGCAGCAGTATGTATTTATATTACAGGAAGGTAATACAGTAAGCTCATCTCTTTATCTCTTTGGGTTAGCTAATCCAATGGAAAGTTTGGGGAAAAAAAAAAATAATTATTTCAAAGCAGCATGATCTGTTAGGAGCAGCCAGGAGCACAAAGCTGGGGAAGAGACAGCGTGTTTTTTCTGACAAAAGCTGAGGCTTTAACAGGTTTTGGTATAACAAACTGGGCTCTGAGACAGAATGGAGGGAGAGGGAAAAAAAGGCTTGCTGAAATTTCAGAGTCCCTTTGAAGAGGGAGGGCCAGTGCCTTTGTTCTGGGAGCACCATTTACACCAGTGTTACTCAAGCTATTCAAGGGGCCTGGGAGAAGGGGGAAGCAATGACATACAAACAAACCTTGAAACAATCACACGGTATTTTGGAAGGAGGAACTGGAGGGAGGGAATCCACATTATAACAACAGACACAGAAATCTTTTCTAGTATTAATCAACACAAATAACTGAAACTGTGTGGACAGTTAAAAAATGCCAGTTTCAGTAGAAACGGGAGGTGGTCTATAAAACCGAAATTGCAAGAGAGTTAAGTCAATGTGTAATAAAACTAACGGAATTTTAATCAACACTTCCTTCTTAGTTTTAAATGTTAATATTTTTTGTTTTAATTCCAACAGTTCTGCTACAGAAAGAGATGAGTGGTTAGAAGCTATCTCCAAGTCAATTGAAGAATATACAAAAAAGAGAATCACATTTAATCCTAGCAAAAGTCTTGAAGAGGTATATCACACCATTATTGTTGGTTTGTTCCCTTTTTGAATATAAAGTTTCTTTGCAGGTGTTTAGAGAAACAAGAGGCATTCCATGATGAATAATAAAATGGAATGGTAAATGATAAGTGAACAGACGATAGAACAGAAAGATATTTAATAATGTTATCTACTTCATAAATTAAAAATTATTTTCTTAAAAAAAAACCCAAACCAGCTTTCTCATTTTACTCTGTAAGATTGCAAACAGATGAAATGAAAACATTTTTTTTTAAATAGCAGTTTATTATGTAAATAGTCTGTAAAGCTTGAAAGTCATACAGCCTTTTTGAACTAATTAAATGCAGCTCTGTCATCAGGCTTGCATTAGAATGATCACTGTTGAAATAGCAGATAACATTTAAGACCATGACAATTTATCAGAGAAGGCTTTCCAACATAAATAGTTAACCTATAATGACTGATAAATATTAACCATATTTCTCATCACTGAATGTAATGGTATTCTGCCGATGTTCCCTCAGGCAGATGCAGAGAAGCAGGAAGAAGATAGTCCGCTGGGATCAAAGGCTCCGATCTGGATCCCGGACACTAGAGCCACCATGTGCATGATCTGTACGAGTGAATTCACGTTGACGTGGAGAAGGCATCACTGCAGGGCATGCGGAAAGGTTGGGCAATTTTGTAATTACTGTTTCCGTTAATTAGTCATTCAGGTTGCTTGTGTGACAAATACAGATGGAGCGCGATCACACCACAACAACTCTTTTAAGGGAGCACTGTACTATGACACAATTATGTGGATTAAAATCAATATGTTGGGGTTGTTTGGTAGGGGTTTTTTTTAGAGTGAGGTGTTATGACAGTGTTCAACTTTTTAACTTGTTATATGGTTCTTATTTTGCATTGTGGAGTACTATATATGGTTGTCTTCTGCTTCTGCACTTACATAGTACAAACGAAGAATGTTAGCTGAAATGAGAAAAATACCTTCCATACTAATTTTTGTAAGATAAATAATGAACTTTTTAAAGTTAGTACAAATCATATTTAACACTTAGGAAAGGTGAATCTAATAAACCTTTATTTTTCTTGTTTTAATCAAGTGAGAATGCAGAATTCAATGTAGTTGAGACATCCGTGATGTGGAGAAATTCTCAAGAGAGCAATGACTATTTTTAGTTAGTTATTTAAAATTTTATGATTTAAACAGTTCAGTAACACAATAGGCTTATTCTGCTTTTCATGGATTGTTAATGTTGGCTTATTGACTTGTGTAATTCAGCGATTTTTTAATATTTAAATTTTTATCATTTAGAGGAGGAAAAAGCATAATGTTGAATGTAAGCACACAGGGAAAAACCAAGATCTTAAACCATTTTAAATGTAGAATTGTGCCTGTTTCTGGTTCTGTTACGGACTTAACAGTGCTTAAGTGAACATCTTTGAGCATTTGGTGATTTACAGGTGTACATCACGTACAGTAATGCCTTTATCTGTTTCCAGATTGTCTGTCAAGCTTGTTCATCAAATAAACATGGTTTAGACTATATGAAAAACCAGCCAGCAAGAGTATGTGATCATTGTTTCAGGGAGCTACAGAAACAAGGTAAAGAAAATCTTCACAAGTTGTCTGTCTTATTTTTGTGGCCCTTATTAACACAGTATAATATGTTTGTGCCTTGTCTTTACTGCTGGGTTCAAGTGTCTGATTCCCCTAGTGCCCAAAAAGCAATTGGCATCTGAAGTTGTAAGAGCCCAAACAAGTTTCTGTGGACTCAGCTAGGAAGTAAATTTGCAATACATTGGCTTTTCTTTCCCCAAACATGCATGCATTTGCCCTACGGTAATGACATGTAGCTTATGCTGCTTTCTTTTTGAGATAACTAGTGTTACATCACTTTTCGTTAATCACGGGGTACACAGGTATATTAAAGTCCATGCAGCTTATTGTGACCTCTCAGTGGCTTCCTGTGTACTTTTACTCTCTGTAACTTGTATGGCTGTAAACTTCATTTTTGCCAACTAAGCTGCTGAGATAGCTGAAGTTCTGGGGCTCTGTAAAGACATGGGCCTTCATCTTGCTGAAGCTGAGTCTCTTCAGCCTCAAGCCTTGGCTCATCTGGAATTCAAGAAGTTGGCAAATCTGCACCTCAGTGCTGCAGGCAAAGTCCTCACTGTTGCCTGCTGCACACTGGCAACATGGATTTCAATGTGAAACACCACAGCTAGAGCAATTTTCATTGAAACACTTTGAGAGAACATGGTACTGTTGATGCCTGCTGGAAAGCAAGGTTTAGATAGCCTGGTGGTAATAACATTTGCTTAGAGAGGAGGCCTGGGGTCAGTTTCCTTTTTATCCTGAGAGAACTGAAATCCATCTCTCTGAAGGAGCTTCATATCTTTTTACAGAAACAAATGTCAGATCAATGGAAGCACCTCCCAGTGAGCTGGGATTCCAGTCCCACCTCACAAGACTTGCTCTGAATTCTGTCCAAAGACTCTAGTATAAGAGGCACCAACAAGCCATAAGCAGGGACTGAGTTTGCTGCCTTTCCCTCCGACAGAGGCTCTGGTTTGACACAAGCTCTCTAGAGTATCAGGAAATCTGTGATGCCCCGGTGAAATAATCAAGCTGGGGATGACATTGCTCATGGGCATGTGGAAAGCAGCATCGACAACCCTTGAAGTGGAGATGAAAGCCTGCAATGGTGGGGAAGGCGGATTGTCTGGACCCCCCGCAGGTCTCTGCCTTGGGCACTAGAGGCTGCTGTGTTGCAGGTGACTGCAGGTGCTTGTAGGTGGGAAAGGAGCTGCGGAGCAGGTGCAGTACAGCTGGCAACCCCATTACTCACTGCTCTGCTCGTTATTTCGTGTGCAGACACAACTCTAGAAGTAGACTTGGTGAAGTACTGTTTGCAAGCTGGGCTGTAAAGCAGTGGTAGATGTTGCTAGAAAAGGGTGTTTTAAAGGAGTGAAGTGTTGCAGAAGTCTTCCAAGAGAGATGATGGAACTGCCTGCGGCAATGGAGAAAGACACCACGTTCTCTGGAGGTGGGAATCTCCAGAAGTGTGTATGTAATGGCATGATGCTAAAGAGGAGCCCTTCAGCATCCCTACTGAAAAAAGCTGAGGAGATAACAGATGTAGAGAATTAAAGGACAGAGTTGGGGAACAGAGGTAAAGCACAGGCTGGAATGCTCTAAAAAGCTGGTGTGGTTTTTAAAGAGTTGAATTTTCACTCCGTGTATGGGCAAAGGTAATTCGATATCAAAAAAGCAGGCTTTGAAAACAAACTAGACCAATCCATTTCGTTGTAAATTTCTTGTGGGTTTTTAGCCTGATGGTGATTTGGGAGATTTGAACTCATGGTGGTGATGATAATACTGACAAGTTAATTCAACATTGAATTTAATGTAATGAGGTGTTAATCTGAAGTACTGCAATCAGAATAAAGGTATTGGTTGCTTCTTAGAAAGTAAGTCCAAGAAGACCTGTGTTTAGTCATCTGCGACATGAAAGCAATATATTAATCGCTTGCATTTTCAGATAACCAGTGCACTCCTAAGAGCGGATCCCCGGTCAACCATAAATCTCCATCAAGTGCCTTGTCTACAGTATTACACAGTATTCCCTCTGGAAGAAAGCAGAAAAAAATTCCTGCAGCCCTCAAAGAAGTAAGTGCTTTATTGGTCAAAAGTAATTATTTGTTGCTATTATACCATCAATATTAACAATGAAAAAAAAAATTCCATATTTTAGCCATCTTCCGTAGAATCAGAAGCTGAAATTCACTTGTAACAGTGCTTTGGGCCTTAGTTTTATATAGGCAGGGACCTAAACTATGAAGCTGAATATACTGTATAAATACCTGTGAGACTGTGATTCAGAGGGATAGCCAGAATTGTAATTTCTTTCTTGCTTCCCTGTGTTTCAAGAAATTGTGATTTACCTCTGCACCAATAGTCAATCAGGAGACTGCTACACCAAATCAGGTCTTGGCTTATGATGAGGAAAGGTAGAGCTAAATTCTACCTACCTACACTGGAGGTCTTGGGAATGGGAGGAAGTAATTTTCCTTCTTATATAAGAATGTCTGTTCTCCAGCTGTACGTGGTCCTCAGTGTTTCAGCCCTCTCGTGTCCTGTTGCATCCAATTTAAGTTCCAACCCTTAGTGTCTGCAGTAACGTCTCTTCCAGACCAGGTAGATGGTGGCAGACAAAATAATTTTTTGTTCAGTCATCTGAGTTAATTAGCAACATTAACTTGAGATCAGGTAAGACTCCGAGTCTTTGACAGGACAAGTTTCTGGAGATCTGTTTTAAAAAAAGCTGTACTGCAAAAACCTGGACAGATGCGTAACTCTTAGATGTCGGGTTTTTTTTCACTTCAGGTTTCAGCAAATACAGAAGACTCTACAATGAGTGGCTACCTACACAGATCTAAGGGCAGTAAGAAACCATGGAAACACCTATGGTTTGTTATAAAAAATAAGGTGCTATACACATATGCTGCTAGTGAGGTAAGAGCCTAAATATTAGAAATCAAATATCCAATGATAATACTGTATTTATAATTAAATTGTTTCTTTTTATGATCTAGAAACAAGCTATAAAATTAGATCACCTTACAGTAATGGATCAGATTACATTGTAGTATTTTGAAAAGGCCCGGTGAGCTTGGTACCCTAACACGCTGATACAGCTATACTGTTTCTGATTCCAGACTTAGCTTTGAGTATCTCTGCACTGCACACCATTGCACAGTTGTAGGTATGTTCTGAGTCAGTTGAATACATGGGAGTCTCTTTAGATGCATCGTACTGGACTAGTGGCAAAGCCAACATTGTAAAAGCATCTTGCGGTGTATTGTTCTGCAGTTCTGTAAGGTATTTTAAATGCTTGGAAGATGAGAAAACTAAACCTCTTGAATTCTCAAACTGTCTTCTTCAGCCTGGAGTTATTATTTAATATACAGCGCTGCAGCGGAAAATAGGAAATGCATCCTGTCTTAATGGCATTTGCTTTGTTATTTAGAATGTATAGTCCTATTGCAGTGTGGAATAATCTCTAAGCAATATATATATGAGCTGTTCACATCCGAGTGTGTGCTGAGGGCGTAATTTTATTGCATCTTATAATGTTTTGCAATGTACGTGGATGTATTGTAGCACTGGAAGATCGTGGGCTTTGCTTTTTTTATTATATGTTATAGTTTGATAATAGGTTTCAAGAGCAAAATATCCAAACCATCTGTTTAAAGGTACTGCCATCCCTCACTTTCTTTAAAAATGGTAAGGCCCAAGCTATCCTGACTGTTTGAAGAGTTCAGCCTCCTTCACCCCCACATCACCTCCACTCTCTGGTTATTTCCTGGTTTGTGCTCAGGTTTCTTACTGGGTTGTTCCTGCCGTAGTGCCAACCTTTATTTTACTACTTCTGAATTATGCCCAGAACGTGTGATGTTATTCCCACCATAGCATTGGCAATAGTAAAAAAAAAACTAGTTCTAAAAATATCTTCAGTAATTATGTATAAAACAATTACTTCTGCAAAGATGTGTAAAATATTTTAGAGCATGGTGTCTCTTCTGGCAGTTGCAAAGGAGACTTTGGCAACTGTAAAGAAAGCCATATTAGCCTGTGATGGTCACCTTATTTTCTTTTGCTTGGCTTCCTCTGAGATATTAGCCTTCCAGAGTAGCTTCAATTTGCAGCTCACAATCACAACTTTAACTCTTTCCTATTTTCTTTAAACTATTTTTCATCATGATGAGCCATTCCAGGAGACATTGTTTGAAGAATCTCAAGGGAAGGTTATGATGGTTGCTCCAGTGTGGCCTTAGTCAGGAAACCCCATTTAAAATACCTATACTTGCTCCAAGTGATATTAATATAAGTGGTAAAAAAACACTTATCAGTGGTATAAAGACTTTAGATAGTAAAACAGATTGCTAAGCCTTACTTGACTGTTTTCCAATACCAAGAAATGCTGCTTTCACAAAATACTCTTGTTTCTAATGTAGAGGCAATTACCAAAGTCTTCGTCTGATGTGTTAGTGTTCATGTACATTCTTTGTTTATTTTTTCTGTTCAGAAGCATTGCAGGACCCTGCCTAGTTACAAAACACTATTTTGGAAGTTGCAGAGAATCAAAATGCTTCCTTTTTTTTTTTTTCCCCTTCCTTCCTAAAATGCTGTGCATTGTATTTATTAATTAAAATACCAGAGGATAAAAATGGGAAGTAATTGAGATGAATGAGGAAGGGAAAAGGTTGCCTTTTTAGCCAGGTTTTGAAGTTAAATGAAGAGAAGGTGAAAAGGTCTAGCTTCTCTTGCCACTTTTTCCTAGCCAACCAGAGACTATACAGTGAAAGACAAGGTAGATGTTATCAGGACAATAGAAAGAGGAACAGCAATGTTGAAGTCTGCGAGGTTTTGTTATTTCCTGTTCCTTGATTCCTGCATGAAGACTAAAAATAGGGGCATTTTGTGCATGACTATTTGTAACAAGTTGTATAATCTGTTGTGATGGTATGGTGCATGAGTAGAGTATAAATGCATTGCTTAGTTTATCTTACAAGCTCTAATTTTGTCTTGTTTGCTTTTTTTTCCCCCCATAAAATAGGATGTGGCAGCATTAGAGAGCCAGCCTTTACTGGGATTCACAGTCAGTGAAGTAAAAGATGAAAACTCAGAGTCTAGAGTGTTCCATTTACTGCACAAAAACACTTTATTTTACATATTCAAAGCAGATGATCCCCATTCAGCTCAAAAGTAAGAAACTATTTGAATTACTTCGTTACTTATTTCTATAAAATGTTTCAGAAGTCAGGAATATTAATATTCATAGATTAAGCATATGTACAAAATATGCGCATTATATAATATGTAAATAAAACTTTTGAATTACTTAAGCACAAGGTCCTGGTTTCATTAGGACTTGTGAAATCCTTTAAATGGAGCAGCAGTCTGTCCTCTGCAAAAGAATGCATGCAGGAGAACAGAAAAATGCAAAATAAAATACGAAATCTTTCTTTTTCCTAGCTCATTTCTCTCTCTCTCATCTGCTCAACTCAAAATTGAATGTTACCTTTAGAGAAACCTAGAAAATGTATTTTAAGAGTTAATTACTGATAGTTCTGTCCATTTTTCTCCAGATGTACGATTTAGTTATTTTTAATGCCTCTATGGCAGTGACTATAAAGCAAACCCCAAAAAAGTAAAGGGCATAAGTTTGAGGTGTGTGTGCAGATGTGCGTGAACACATAGACATGCTTGATATATTCAGACCAAAAGCTTGAATTCAAAGAACACTCACACAGCTGTTTCATTTCATGTCCTGCTGATGTGTCTGAGTCTGAAGTCATATTTATCAATTTATGTATTGTGTGCATTTTATATAAAATAACGTATGAGCTTGATAGTTAATCAGTCGAAAACATTTGCTGTGTGAATTATGGAGAAAACTATTACAGAAATGAGTGCAGAACCCATACATTTATCTTGCCTATATGCCTAGCTTATCTGACTGGTTTCACTGCAGTTTTCCCAAGTGAATTTTACATTAATAAAATACATTTTTATGTGCTAATTAGTCCATTAGTAATACTTAAGCATTCAAATGGCTGCAGGTATAGTTTGTGCAAATAGAGATATGCTAAAAAAAACCAAAGTATCCAAGGCTACTGAAAATTTTGAACAGCTGAGAATGTGCTTAATGACATTTCTCTACACACAAAATGTGGAAGTTTTCATTTGATTTTGGGGGTGTTTTGTCTTGCAGATGCACACAAAGGTTTCCTTGT
The DNA here is from genome assembly GCA_013399365.1 of Pampusana beccarii. NCBI lineage: Eukaryota > Metazoa > Chordata > Aves > Columbiformes > Columbidae > Pampusana > Pampusana beccarii. The sequence goes on along the minus strand of VWYH01003111.1, from coordinate 93,203 downwards.
TAATTAAGATAGTATTCTCTTGTTTTCACTGTGTCTTCCTTTGTGCTATATATATAGAAAAAAAACCACTAAAAAATCCAAAGCATTCAATAGCTTTGTTTTCCTATTCAGACAATAGCTTTTGTCATCAGTAGGAAAACTTGAAATTGGACATACTCTGTTTTATTTGGGCTAGGAATAACACGAATTACTTTAAATTGCAAGCTTTCTCCAAGTATTTAATATCCTTAGGAGATTTATGCTGAACTTCCAAATAAATGCTGCTTTGATAGCATAAAAAGAAAAAGCAAAGAACATGCTGTTGACCTGTATGCATCAGTGGACACTACTTTCTCCTGTTAGGGTCAAGTATTTCTGATATATTTGTGCAAGTACAGTAGTGAAATTTAGCAGATGTTTACTTTTTTATGAGCTCTTAAATTTGTTAGTCCAATACTATGTTAAATGCTTTTGTTTATGAATTTGTTGTATTTGTATTCCATTGTAGTTATTTTTAATTAATATATGGCTGTGGAAAATCCAGTAAGCCTTAAAAAGCAAGGGATAGAACTTTGAGTTGTGTGTACAGACATGCATTTACACATGCTGAATATGTTCATACCAAAAGCTTGAATTCAAAGAACCTGCACACAGTTACTAAACTAAACACTCAGAGCGAGGAAGAGCCAACATTTGTGACTAACATTTAGATACCCTGTGAATACTAAAACAGAGTTGAATTTCCATGATAAATATAATTTTGCAATCTTTGTCTTATTCGGTTATTGTAAGATTTTCACTTGGGAAAAAAAATAATTAGCATGTGGGCCCTTAACTTTACATGCACACAGTCCAGCACTCACTGGGAAGACAGAATTGTTCAGGTTTTTTTATTGTATTTGTCAGTGTAGCATTGGAGTGCTTCAGAAACATTAATTTCTGCAGCATCCTTGAGAAGGTGAGGATATTTATCACCCTCACAATCAAGTAGGAGCAGAAACCACAGCTATAGGGAGTAAAGGTATTTGAATATTAACTTTGAATTTCCAGTTTCATACACCTTGGATCAACTGTTTGGGACTTTGCCCCCTTTACATATACTTGCATTTTCACGGATATAATGTGCAGGCTGTCTGTTAATATGTGATTCAGTAGTAGCACACATTGTGAATACAGGAGGAGTCGTGTCATCATGCAACAGCACTGTTCCTGCACCCCAGCCCACGTGCCCTGTGGCTTCTTTCCTTCGGCCCCACTAGTCATAGAATCATAGAATGTCCTGAGTTGGAAGGGACCCACAAGGATCATCGAGTCCAACTCCTGTCCCTGCATAGGACAACTCCAAAAGTTCACACCATGTGTCTGAGGGTGCTATCCAATTGCTTCTTGCATACTGCCAGGCTTGGGGCCATGACTGCCTCCCTGGGGAGCCTGTTCCAGTGTCCACCACCCTCTGGGTGAAGAACCTTTTCCTAATGTCCAATCTAAACATCCCCAGCACATCTTCCTGACATTCCCTTGGGTTCTGGCACTGGTCGCTAAAGAGAAGATTTGGGTGCCTGCCCCTCCTCCTCCCCTTGTGAGGAGGCTGTAGACTGCAATGAGGTCTCCCCTCAGCTTCCTCCAGGCAGAACAAACCAAGTAACTTTAGCTGCTCCTCATACAGCTTCCCCTCTCAATCTTCCCCAAGTCTGTGGCCCTCTTCTGCACACTCTCCAGTAGCTTTATATCCTTCTCATCCTGTGGTGCCCAGAACTGCACCCAGTGCTCCAGGTGAGGCCGCACCAGTGCAGAGCAGAGCGGGACAATCACCTCCCTGGCCCGGCTGGCAATGCTGTGCTTGATGCACCCCAGGTGGCCCTCTTGGCTGCCAGGACACACTGTTGGCTCATGTTCACCAAGACCCCTGTTTGGGCTGCAAAAGCCACGGGCTTGGGTTATGCAGGTGGCTGCCTTAGTTATTGTAGTGTCCTGATTCATCACAGGTCATGTTTACAGTGAAGTACGGGAAGGGAATATTGTATTTTTTTTTTTAAAAAAAAAGGTATGCTGTCATGTTATTAAAGGTGACGGAACCTTGGCATATCCTACTTTTTGAGTGTTTGATTCCCCAGCTTCCCTTGTTCTTTATGCATGTAACTTCAGGATGGAAGAGGTATGGAAAAAAGTTTCTATTATCTGGCCTTGCACTGATAACTAATACTTCTCTAGCAAGCTTTGTATGTTTGGATAGATTTCTGGCATTTGCACTAACAGACCAACTGGTAGTGGAACTACAATGTTACTTCTGTCAATCTGAAGCTAGTGAGCAGTGTGATTTGTACTTTTACCAGCAACTTCCTAACAGTGTTTAATTTTCTAATAGGTGGATAGAAGCTTTTCAGGAAGGCACCATCTTATAGCAGAGTCAGTATCATGTCTGCGAGGCTAAAAGAAAATGTCCAAGTATGGTGGTAAAACAGAGTACAGCGTCTGTTCAAAGAAACGGAATCCTGCCGTCTCAACCTACACAAAATTGTATATTTGTCAGGATTAGGAGTAGTTGCATTTTTAGTGTGAGGTAATATTTTTTTAAAGAATTGTATGTATTTCTGTGTTGCTACAAAATGTGTTATTTATTAAATTCCAATGTTTACTTTAATGGTCACAATTATTTGTGAGGTCTGCATTGAGGTCCTAAGTGCCCATGTCTTCACAATGGCAGGTGGTTGGTCAACATATTCCTCAAATTTGTGCTTTTTTTAAAAAAACAAACAAACAAAAATGTTGCAGTTGTACAGTTCCTCGTGTGTATAGGTCTTGAGTTGCTGATTCTCAGTTTGCAATTTAGCAAGAACAGATTAGAATAGGAATTTCAAAGGTTTTGGATCTTTGTTGGCTATGTAAATTCCTTTATGAGAAGTTACATAATATTGCTGCTCCTTTCCTTGAAAGGCAGTTGAAATCTTGCATACCAGTACATTAAAATAGTACAACAAATTCTGTATCACAGAATCAATTGCAAAATACGGTTCAATTATTTTAAAAAAAGGGAAAAATATTTTAAAACAGACTTTGCAATTACAGAGATAAGACACTAGAGCTTTTACAGTACTACAAATGCCAAAGAGACTAAATGAGTTATCCTAAAACAATTGCAGGATATATTTTATGTTTCCAGTAGAAATTTAAAGCAGAGTAGAAAATACATTTCTGATACGCAGGGAAAAGAAGAAATATCATATTTGTTTCAAAACTTTGTGGCAAATGAGTTCTGTATAAACTATTGTTCAAAGAACGTTAAATGAATATATGCACCCCTCTCCCAAAATTTTAAACTATTGTATATTTAAATATTATGTTTTAACTGGAATTGTGCCATACCAAGAAAACCCAGGTTTTTTTTAGTGCAAGTGGCATTGAAATGTATGCCATTATTTGAAATACCTTTTGTTTACACACTATTATTTGTTCTGCGTGACACTTTAAAATACAATTCAGTTTCAGGTGTTTGGATTTTTTTCTTTAAGAAAATTGCCAGTATACCTCATTAGGAAATACTTACTGATGATTCTGATGCGTTTATTTAACTTTTGAAAAATGTTTAACACTGTAATAGCATAAATGGAACTAGAACTATGAAAAACACATGAAAGGAAGCCATTTTTATGTCAAATGCGATGCAGATGTAGCCAGTTAATTTTACTGTATGAAACACCTTTCAGTAGTTCTCTGAATCAAGATAGTTGTGGTAATAGAATTAAGAACAATTCATTTTTAAGTAATAGTTTGGATCAATGTTAATATTTTTTTTCTATGGCCTCAAAAAGGGAAGAGAATAGATGGTAGTTTAGTCATTATAGAAACACCAAGGATGAAAATGCAAACCAAAATTCTCTTATTCCCTCAAATACCTCAAGATCAGGTCTAAGATACTAACATAGCTCTGAAGAAGCTTGATTTTCCAGAGCTTCTGTTAAGTTACTAGCAGGCTTGGAAGCCTAATGCTTAATATTAAGTATACAAGTAATTTCATTGACTTCAAACATTTCAGTAGAGTACCTTTCCAAATCAGGGACTTCAGGCTGTAGATCTGGCTTCCCTCATGAATGCTGGAGGTGTGACCAGAGTCTGATCAAAGCCTTTCTTCTCTTTTTATTTTAATGCAAACATGATAAATAAATATTTTTCTCTTGTTATGTATAAAGGGCTTTTACTTAATTTTTAAAACCAGCTGCTGACTGAAGCCACGTAAGCTACTAGGATGTCTCTTCAGGGTGATTTCTGACACAGTTTTTACTGTATCCAGAACAAAACTGACACCTATGTAATATAGATGTGATGTGGCTCTTCCCGTTGATATTATCCCGTTGATAATAATAACCCAGCGGGAAGAGCTCATTAATATTTTTACAGGGACTGCACACTAGCTAAGGTAGAAGGCCATGAACCAGCAAATGAATCAAATTTGGCTAGGAGCAAGCTAATTTAATTTCAATTTATGGTTTGATACTGATCTCCCTGCTGCAAAACAGAGCAATAAAAGTCAAAACACATATTGAATAAGGTGCCCAAGTTCTGCCTCGTGTGTGGCGTCAAACTACCTCTCAAGGATTTGGTGCAGAGTGAGAAAACAGTTTAAAGTGTTCTGTAAAAATCAAAGGACTTCTTCCAGAAGTAGTTAGTTGATCAAACGAAAAAAAAAATCTGTGACAGAAATAGCTTAGAAGAGAGCCTTAAAAACAATAGCACGCATATCGCAGTCTAATACTGTGTGGAATAGATTGTCCTTGTAAACATGTTTGAATATCTCTTGTTCTCCAGCACCAGTGTTTTGTGTTATAAGAAGAACCCACAACATCGGCATTTTCATAACATTTTCAGATTCATAACTTTTTCAGATGGTTGCTTTCCAAACTTACCATTTCTCGGCTCACCTCCCATTTGGATTCATTACCATCAAAAATATTCACTTCTTGATTTGACTTAACACTAAAATAAGATCAGAAGTTTTTAAACACCTGGCTACCTCCTCTTATAAAAATCTATAGTTAATAATTAATTTAAGATTGGTTAGTAGAGTATGAGACAAACATTAGCATTGAATATTAATTCTAGCATCTTTATTCTTGAATAAATGAAAGGTTCTAGGATCCTGAATTCTCTTTAACTTAAAACTATTTTTATGCCCAAAGGACTTAAAACAAATGGAAAGCTGAGCAGCTACAGAACACATTTTACTAAATGTTTTTTGTTTGTGGAAACTTGATTACTTGATTATGTATATTACATCGTAACATAAAGAGATGTTTGTAAAGACACATTCAATGCATTTGTTTGCCATAACTGCCATCTCCTGTATTTACCATCTAAAGAGACTTTTATTTGGAGCAGCCCTAAAATGTCCTGTCTAAATAAAAGAATAGAATCTTTATTTTGTAAATGAAAACAGTTTAAAGTTGTTGTAAATATTCCTGTGGATATGTATCATTTTTGTATAAATAAATTCACATTAGTTGAGTCTGCACAATTTTTTTACATTTTCAGTTTTTTATGTATTATATCATTTCTGTATTCATTGATTTTCAAATGGCAGAATTTGCCATAATTCTCCTGCACATCAGTCTTGCTTTAAAATTCCTGCTGTTTTGCTCTTGTGAACAGAAAACAGCCTGAAAAGGCACAGGCTGACATTGCTGCTGGATCTGACCACCTGAAACAGATTTAAGTGGATTGTGGTGCTTATGCTAACCGAGACACTACACACTCTCTTTACCAAAACTGGCGTCTTTTCCGCAAAAATTATTTCCATCTTCCTGACGTCCCACCTTTCCTTAGCTGCTTCTTGCTGTCTAGTTCTCCACCTTCTCTTCCCTCATCCCCAGCCTTCTGGAGTTCTTGACATTTGTTTTTTGTAAAACCCTTCCATTAACTTCCATCGCCGTCTGTGTGAAGGTCAAATGAAGAGTAGTAGCTTAATCACTCATTTTGCAAAACCCAGTTCTGCTGTGTTTATTGAAGTACGCCTGAATTGCAGAGTTTCTGTTGGCCTCAGTATTTTTGCAGGGCCTGTGAGGGAGAGAATTGCCTGTCAGGTGAGTTATGCTGCCTCCTCATACTTCTCTGGCAGATGTTTGAAAGCAGTTTTTTGATAACTTGCAGTAACAGCAAAAAGGCTGTTGCTTCTCTCTGTATTTTTGATAGGGATATGTTTCTTGCAATCCTGGCTGACACAGCTACACGGACGTGTGTTTGTAATAGAGATCAAGTATGAACTGGGTCACTTGCTAAGGAAAAAAACCAAAACATGTTTTATTGGTTAAAGTGACATTTCTGCTCTGTTGAGGTATCGGAATACTTGCCTGAAATAAGCTTTGGTGCAAATTCCATGGTATTTGTTAAATTAAACTGCAATAAGTTCCTTCATTTAGAAAGTGGATGTGCAGCTCAGGCTAGTTTGGGAAGTGACAAGTACTGTAAATTCAGAGTGCTGTAACATTTGATGCTTTCAGGAAATGCTTAGCAAGTTAATTGCTCCAATTTAAAAATTCTTCATAAGGTCCATTTGCATTTGGATTTTTGGGAATTTGTCTGATCAAAAAGCAAAATACAATGCGTGCAAGTACTGAGTGAACTAGTGATCTTGAGTGAGGGTAACATGATGCAAGTGCAGCTGTGGGACCAGGGTGGGAAGAAAAGCAGGAAAGAAATTGGCAAGATAAGAGCATGAATGATTTTATTACTGTTAACACATAAATTGCTTGTATTCTTCGGGGGTTTTTTTTCGTATCTCTGCTTCTCAGATGTTGATGCTTATATCATCTGATTCAGTAGAAATTGCATAAAATGGTCTAAACGAGTTTCAGATAATGAAACTGAGTGTACAGCCCCAGTGGCCTAAATGATCTTGAAGTTTCTGCTGATCTCTAACTCAAGCTATACAATCTTCACTGAACAGGTGGGAAAAAGGGACATATTTACGGTACACAACTCTTACTAAAGGTCAATAAAATAATCAGCATACACTACGTAATTAGCTAACACAACTCTAGCGCAAAACGAATGTAACCAAAACAGCAGTTGTTCCTGTTGCACTTTTTTGAGAGCCCTACCCCAGCCCGGAGCACACTAATTAGCAGCCAGGCCAAACCCTGTTCAGAGAAGTGGTGACATCTAATGAAGTTATTTGCTGCTGCCATGCTGGCAGAGAAAGACAGCTCTTTCCAACACTGCTGGTTGAGCTGCCACAATCATTGCAAGCACAACACAGTGTGATGAAGCGGTTTATGTCTTCATCATGTCGAACATTTCAAAACAAATCTGCAAGTCTCATCTATATATTTGCCTCACAGAATCATAGTTTGGAAGGGACCTGCAAAGCTCATCCAGGCCAACCCAACCAACATCTCCAACCAGATCAGGTTGCTCAGAGCCCCGTCCAGCCTGGCCCTGAATGTCTCCAGGGATGGGGCATCTCCCACCTCTCTGGGCAACCTGGGCCAGTGTTTCACCACCATCACTGTAAAAAATGTCTTCCTCATGTCTGGCCTGAATCTCCTCTCCTTTAGTTTAAAGCCATTACCCCCTGTCCTGTCACAATAGGCCTTGTTAAAATGTCTGTCCCCATCTTTCTTACAGGCCCCTTTTAAGTACTGAAAGGCTGCAGTTAGCTCTCTGCGGAACCTTCTCTTCTCCAGGCTGAACAACCCCAGCTCTCTCAGCCTGTCCTCCCAGCAGAGCTGTTCCAGCCCCCTGATCATTTCTGTGGCCTCCTCTGTCCCCTCTCCAACGGGTCCATGCCTCAGTGGGAAGACCGCACCGAGCTACCCAAAGGCTTTGCACCCGTGACGCTGAAAACTGAGATATTCCTGTTTCCCTGCAGACAACGGCGGTGCGGATCTGCCGAGTCGAGTTCTCTTGACCCGGGGCAGTTCGACCGTTTCCCCACCCGTCAGGGAGCTCCGCCTCAGGCGCCCCGTCCCGAGCAGCGCTTCTGTCAGGGCCCGGCCCGCTGCCACCTGCCCGCAGCACCTCAGCTCTCGGTGCTGCCCGCGGCCCACGCGCGGTGGCTGCAGCGCCCTCCGGTGCGGACAAAGAGCCACCGCCGCCCCGCCCCCGGGCGCCGGTAACGGCCACCGGAAGGGCAGGGAGGGTGAGGCGGGCCCCGCCCCGCCCCGCCCCGCGCGGACCCCTCCCCAGCGGGTCCCCCGCGCTCCCGCCAGGCGGCGGGGCCCGAGCGCAGGCGCAGCCGCCGCGGCGGGGCGGGGCCGAGCGGAGGGGGCGGGGTCGCGAACTCTGACCTCCGGGAGCC
>VWYH01003111.1:16568-84608 GCA_013399365.1 Pampusana beccarii | reverse complement strand
CGAGCCCGGGCGCTGGGGCGCCGCCGCCGCTGCCCCGCGGAGGCCCCCGAGGAGGGGGCGCCCCCCGGGGGATGGGGTGGGCTTGGGGAGGCGGGCTGGGCCGTCGCTCCCTGGCTGCCTCCCCGGGCTGCCGTGCGCGGCCTCTGCCCTCCCGGGGCGGGGGAAGGGTGGCCGTCCTCCCCCCCCCCGGCTGCTCCGGTCACTTTGTGCCGGCTCAGTCCAACCCCCGCGCTGGTTCGCTCTGCTCAGGTAGCTCTGGCGGCTGGCTGGGTTTATTTGGGTTGCGGTAGCGTGTCCTGCTGACACCCGCTATTGTTGTTGGGGCAGATGGACCTGTCGCTGTTCCTTATTTTTGTGTCCTTGGGTGGGGTTTTTTTCTTCAAAGCTGCGGCGTTTGTGGGTTCTTTTCTCAGTGCTGCAGCATATTAAATGTTAAAAGCACAGCCCTGTATCACGCGATGAAGTTAGATTTGCATGTTGAGGAGGGGAGATGGCATGGGTTGTGCAAATCAACTTGCACAACAGGCGAATAAAGTCTTCTGATACTGGTTTTACTGCAAGACAAATGTGTGGGTGTGATTCTTGAAAACCTGAGCTGGGTATTCTTCACATGTGAAATCTCTGATCTGAAGCTGCTGGTACCAGCATCAACAAGGTGGACTTGGGGGAGTGCTGTAGTAAGAAGAGCTGCAACCACACCTAGCATAGAAAATAAGATGGAAGAAAATTCAAGTAGTTTTCTGTAGGACAGCTTCCTGGTTTTGGAATCATTATGTAAGTAGAAATATAAGTATTGAGGGGAGGCAAAACATCACATCACCATGCTAGATGAGGCAGTGGTCACCTGGGGACTCTTTCTTCCACACTTTGTAATTTTGGATGGCTTTTTCTGTAACAGCATTTCTACCTGAAGATAATTCTGTAAGTATTGCCCCCCACCTGGTTAGTCCATGGTAGCCATTTGTGACATGAGGTATCCAACAGAGCATTTAGCCCACACCTTACTCCTTGCTGTAAATCTTTCCTCAGGGGCACTTGTTTGAGGGAGGTCTTAGGGTCTGTGAAATGTTTGACTGCTTCTGTCTGTAGCTCTTTCTCCGGACATGTTGCAGACCCTGTCTTACCAGAGGATTAGATATTTTTGTGTGATGCTGGTCAGCTGCATGTGTGCACTTGCATGGTAGTGTAAGGACCATCAGTGATGTCACCCTGTGGGGTGTATGGTCCTCAACTGCTGCTGCACTTCATGCAAACTGCTCCAGCTGGATGATTGGACACCACTTGCTAAGTCTGACACATTCTACAGCAACAGATCAAGATGCTTATTACAGGGAAGAGCTTGCAGTAGATGGATTAACTAGCTTTAACTTCTCGCTCAATTCTTACAATATTTGTTTTTCTTGCTGAAACTTTGTCTTGAAGGGAACAGATTTTGTGGGAGTTCTGATATCTTTAACAATAGCCATAGCCTGGGCTAGGTTGTGGGATAGGAGGGGAGATTGTTTGTTTGTTTTTAAAGCCTACCTTGATTTTTCTGGCCAAGATTCCTAGCCTCTGAAGACAAAGCCCTAAGCAATGTGTGTAACTCTGAAGCTGACTCTACTTTGAGGGAAAAAGGTTTGGACCAGATGACCACCAGAAATAACTTCCAACATTAATAATTTCATTATTGTATTTTGTTACTAAAGTTGGGGGAGAATGACATGGGGAACCAAAACCAAAGAAAAACCTGCCGATACTGTAGCATGCAGTTAAATAGCTCGCATGCAAAATGTAATTACAGAATGCTTGAAGGTAGTGTGCTAGTCCTGTGAAAACTGGCTTTCCTCTATAATGTGAAATCTAAATAGTTACACTGGTAAGATTAGTTTGCTTGTTCCTTATGTTGATATTCAATTTTCATTTTGATTTATTGTGTGCTCATTGTATTATGCAATTAAAGTTTGTGCAGTCAGTGAAATTGCTGGAGTTGCCTTACAGTTCGTGAAGGAAAGCGGTCTCCCTAAAGTAACCCGTGTCTAATGTCTGGGTGACAAAACCCTGAAAAAAACCCCAGTAGCCCGTGCTTAATGTAGAGAGTTTAACTGTATATAAGGAATACAGCAGTGTTAAATCTTTACCTTGTACATGTTACTTCTGCTGGCAAAGTGTGGCTTTCAGCTGACAGCGCTGCAGCTGGCAGAGGGTACGTGTGCCTTTCCTGCTGGAGCAGTTCTAATAGTAAGCTTTGCTAACTTGAGTTATTTTGTTTGAGATCAGGTCAGGCAGCTCTCCTGTAAGGATCTGCTTTCCCAGACGTGTGGGGGTATCAACATCCCCTGTGGGGCAGCGGGGAGCAGCTGGGGTGTGCGCGGGGGCCGCAGGCTCTGGCTGGCACAGCTGTCTGCCTCTGCTTTTTGGTCACATGCAGGCTGCAGCGTGCAGCCCACCAGTGACCACACCAGGGAAAACTAAACAACGCCTAAGTTACTCTCTGGTAATCTTTTCACGTTGTGTTTCCTCAGTGCTGTTTCAAGCTGCTTTTAACACTTTGAATTTGTGCCTGTATATTATTGGCATAAGGTGAGCTGCTGCAAAACAGCATTTTATCAGTGTGAGAATGATGGATAACACTGCAAAGGTGCAGTTAATCAAGTTCTTTGGTGTATTCAGAGCTCTCCATATTCTTACCCTGCAGTCAGCAGTTTCTGATTCCAGAGATTACTGCATTGGGCAGTACTTGCCAAACTCTTAAAGCAACAAAGGATTTATCTTCTGAAGAATCAGACTCTTAAAATGTACTTCACGGGATTTGATCAGCTTGCTCTTAGATCTGTAGTTATAAGTGCATTATAAAGTCTTATAAGTGTTCTAAGATTTTATTACAATACAGGCACTAATCAATGCACTCATATTACTCAGTAGCAAATCATAACTTTGGGTTCTTCAGTAGTAGCTGTGGTTTTCCTGATTTTGATGTGTGAGTATTTTTTATGTACCTTAGAAAAACAGGATTTTCTGCAGCATGTTTTGTTGCTTCTCTACAGTGTCTTAAATTGCTAATTTTTGAAATTTGCTTCATGATACCATCAGTGTTAGGCATTGGACTTGATGATCTTGAAGCTCTTTTCCAACCAAAATGATCCTAGTCCAGTTCTCTGAGACTAGAAGGTTGCTTGTGCTTTCTGAGCGAGTCCTGTGTATCTCAGGATGCAGTACTGCAGATTTTGTAAGGAAGCGCATTCCTTCCCGGAAATCATGGTCTAAGAACTGCTGTTCTGGATCAGTGTTTAGATTAATTTTTTTTTGTTTGGCCAGGCCTTCTCTGAAAGGCTATTCGAGTTTGTTTAACTTAAATTACTTTTATTAAACTCGATAATAAGACAGGCTGGACTAAGATAAATATTTGACTACTTTTGTAGGAAGTTAAGCCAGAAACTTGAAAAACATAAACCACCAAAAAAACTAAAGGCAAACCCTCTGCTGTTGTCCTATTAGCTATAATTACTGGTTATTTCATTCCAAATAAGCTGAGGTTGCTGTTCAGAGCTTAGAAGTGACTTTGTGGTGTGAAAACTGCCCCATTTGTTTTGGTAATATATTTTATTTGAACTATTAACAGGACAGTGTAGCTGTCAACATGACTAATGTATTCACTGTGGACTAACTTAATCTGAATATTTTTTCCAGAGTGCTTTATAAAAACCCCCACACACTAGCAAAATCTAATCCTGTGGAGTTGATAAAGGAAAGAAAAAAAAAAAAAAAGGAAGAGGTGGGTGGTGATATTTATAAAGGGATATTTTTGTCTGAAACCATGTCAACACTGATTTGTGGGGAGGATGTGTATGAAACGCAAGGATTTTTCTGGAGGAAGTTGCTGTGGATATGAACATGTGCAAGTTGTAAGGGCAGAGCGGTTAGTAGCACTGTTGAACAGGTTAGAAAGTCCTTTCCATAGTTACACCTTCATGTATCAGGTCCCTTGTCTGTGGCAATAGTTCAGTGAATGCTCTGAGTAGTCACATCATACCATGCCTATATGGACAATTCGGTGTCATACATAAGCTGATGTAACAAATATGGGCTTTTCTAAAAGAAATTGTCTGATTTCTGCTTCTGCCTGCTTTTCTTGTGTTATGTATAGCAATTATTAGCTGCAAGGTGAATACATACAGAAGACGAGCTTACCTTACAGCTACACAACCATGAAGTCAAATGCAGAGGGTGACAAAGCTGTCAGCCAGGAATGGGGCCGCTCCTGTTTGTGAAATGCTGTAATTATACTGTAGTGCATGCAATGCCTCTCTGTGTTTAGAAGGAATGGTTTGCACTCGCGATGTTGTGTTAGCGTAGTCTTTGTGTTCCAGGTAAAAGAACAGACCTGGCTGAGCCTAATCCAGCGAAGGGGCAAGTCTTCAGTCAGATGAACGCTTGGTCTGGTTTGTTGTGCTCATACAGGGAACCGATTTGGGGTTTTTTTTCTTCCTGTAGCAGTGCAGGATTTTACAGGTTTCAGGTGGAGATGCAGGCTGTGGGTGACATCCCACAGGGCAGGGTGACCGGATGAAATGGCTGTCTCCTTACCTCGCTCTGGCGTGTAGCCAGCGCTCGTGTGAGTGGGCTCAGCTTGCACAGCCCCCTTGCCTCCTCCTTCCTTTCACCTGCTCACGGTGAAAGGAAGGTGAGCTGGATCAGCTCTGCTTGGCAGGTTTGAGAGATGTCGTGATAAAAGCAACAGGAGCCCCGGGGTAAAAGTGAGACTGTCCATTTGGTGGCTCAGACTCCAAGAATGACTTGGCAGTCTCCTGAAAATTTATCCTAGCGATTGTGTTTTCTCACCTCTCCTCCCGCTGTAGCACTCACATGAAAAAGCAACAAGAGCAATGATTCTAAACTAATTGTACAGGCATGCCTGCTAATGCATCCCTTTATTGCTGTGTGCCTTTTAATTATCCCTTGCGCTTTTAGAAGCATCTCATCTTCCCTTGCTTGCCTGCAGGTTTAGCTGCCTTGGTTTCCTATGATTATCTGTCTCTTACATATGTACTCTCTAAATCTCGATGTCATGCAGATTTAATAAACAGTAACTGGGTATCAAGAGTCACATAAATATTACTTAGTTCATTGGTACAGAGAATATTACTCCTTTAAGTCTGCCAACTGTTCTACCATCTCGAGTGATATAGCTTATAGAACTTATATAGAGTTTATAATCCCAGAATAGCTCATTCAGTTTGCCGTGTTCATTGAGCTTTTCTTGTGTGAATCATTGAGCAGAGTAGTGTCATTTGTTCCACAAATGTGTTTGGATTCCTTGGCTTAATATCTGTAAAGCATTGCAGAATACTGTTCTGAAACATAAAGAAGTCTTAGTGCTTAAAACAAGTAACAGAACCCCTTAACTCTAGCACTTTTAATCTTAGAGGGATTGTTAAGTGCTTTTTATTTTATGTGTAGGTATTTATTAAACAAGTTCAGCACAGGCCGTGCTGAATTCTTAGTTAGTACATGGTGAGTTTGAGAACAGAAATGAGGACTAGTTTCCATTTTAAGGTACAGAGCAGCTGTAAGCCCACTGTGATGACCTGAACTAAAATAGCGTATCCTTCGTTCATTTTCTGAGATCTATTGCAATCATTTACTATTGAAGCAGTATGGCTATAGAGATTAAGACAGTTTCTTCTAAGAGGGAATACTTTTCCTGTTAGCTGTCCGTTATATTAACCTTTTGAGCTTTCATAAAAAGTTGTGTTAATCTTTGTGTATTTCTCTTTACTGTGATATCTAGAAAGTTCTTATGTAACTTTATTAGTTTAAATGTCCATCTGATCTTCTACAGGTGGATTTAATCTAAGAAAGACCCATGTATTAATACGCATCCCATACATATGCATAGTCATTACCAGAATCATTACACATTCCATACGTAGGGTCAAACTGGTTTGACAGTGCCAGCAGGGTTAACTTAAACTACTCAAATTTTACAAGCATCACTTTGCACCAGTAAAACTACACTGGCCAGGGTTATGACATTTTTTGAAAGTCACCTGATGACCTCTGAGGTGGGCAGAGTTTTCTCTTGTTGTATCTTCATGCTGATGCAGTTTGTTCATACTCATTTAAAGGCTGTTATATCAGAATCAGAGTACTTCATAGTGGGGCAGGTATACCAACAGTGCAAGGTAATAGAACAAGAGGAGTTACAGTTTATATCCAGTGGAGAGTCCAAATATAAAGAAATATTCTTCTTGCTACTGCTTTTAAAGTTCTTAGTGTGCACTGATATAGTATTTTGAAATAGTACAAGTACTAGGAGAATTAAAGTTGTGTGACTTTTGTCCTTGGAGAAGGGTGTGAGTTAAACACTGATGTCTTATAATTGTACTAGTGGAGAGGTTAGTACTGCTGATTACCGGCCCTCAAATCTGCTGGCTATTCTCATGGAAAAGTTTCCTAACCCATTTCAGTTGAAGTAAGCCAAAACCAATTTTAAAAGTAAGTATTTTCTAAGTTATTTTGACTAAAACATGGGGAAAACTCTGGCACATAAAAACTGAGGAAGAAGTAAAGAAGAGTGGTTGAAGTAGTGCAAGCTCATGAAAGTTTTCCACTAACACGGTGGCTCATGGAGTGCTTGTCTAAAGTAGCGATGGAAAGCTATTGGCAATGACATCAGGTTCAACACCAACAAATTTGGGCTAAGACTGATGATAGTGATGTATTTAAAAATGACTCCTGCCAAGAAGGCTCACTAAGTCATTTACTAGTGACATAAACTAGCAATATTTACATAGGATTTACATGCAGAAAGAGATTTTTGCTTGCATTTCATTTGAGTGTGAAGATTGAAGAGAGATGCAATAAATGCATTTTAAGTAACACAGAGGGAATTTAATTTCTGTCTTTTGTCAAAATGCCTGCTTTTAGATGCTGCTTCTGATAAATTGGATTGGGGGATTGAGGTTTTGAAAAGAAGAGATAGATATACAATTCTGTCTCTCTGCGAGTTAGTTTGTTTTTCAATGTTTTTTTTAAAGAGCTGCTTTTTTTTTTTTTGGTTTAACTGTGTAGGAAGTAATAGTGTCAAGCACTCAAGACATAACTTTGAAAACAAATGCAATGATTATACTTGTAAAGTAGGTCTAATCACTATAAATACAGATATAAATATTTGTGTTACTCTGTACATAGAGCAAGAGGAGCTTCACTGTGTTTGGTATCTTCTAAGAAAGGGCTTTTTCCCTGGCTCCAGATATCTACCACTAATGAGAAGATACATAAATGGATCATCACAGACTGGGGGAGTACAAGGTTACAAAAGTAGAATATGTAATAAAGTTGGAGAGGCAGTGATCTAATCATGTTGACGATCTAAATGTTGTCAGTTTTGACATTGTTGTCAGCAACACATTTCCTCTAAGGCAGGTTAAAGGAAGATTATGTGTTTGTTTTGTAGAGTTTTAGAATGTTCCCAGTCTTAATGGCTCATCTGCAAAAAGTTGTAGAAGGAAGAAAGGGCCTAAGCAGTGAGCAGTATCATTAGTTAAATGGTCATGGGACAAAGCATTTCTTATTGCTTAATTTTTCAGAACCTTCTTGGTAAAAGACAAGGGTCTTAAGTCTGTTGTGAAGTGGGGAAACCAGTAGAGCAGTTAAGCAATAATTGCTGTAAGCAACTATAGACTCACTGGTTGAAACAGTGAGCAAAGAAAATCATTTTTGCAAGAGTATTCAGAGTGAGATATGAATGAGGCAAAATTTAGGTGGGCAATATTTGCAAACAGCTTAGTGCTTGATATATTGGCAAGAGCACCGGCTCTCCTTCCCTCTTTTAGAGTGATAATATAACTGTAAAATTACCATTTTTTAATAGTGGGACATTAGAAAGAAGACCTTGAAACTACATGCAGGTTTTTTTCATGTTGTATTCTCTGGTCTCTTTTAGATTTCCAGTTCTTGTCCCTTCATTGTTTTAGATAACCAGAAAAGTATTCATGTGGTTAGAATTCATTAACTATTATCTAGATAAAGTATGGTTTATCTTGATTTGTCTCCTTCCCTTTGGAAGGAGAGCAAAGCATTCTCAAGGAAGACATCAATTATTTGACTCATTCTACTTCTTTCCTATACTAGTAATAAAAAACATTTCTCATGTGTTGTCTGATCCATGCTTTGAAGGAGTGTGGCATAATTTGGACAAGTTTCAAAAAAAGAAGCATCTCTGTAATCAGGAAGATTCATATTAGATGAGAACACCTTGAAGATTGCTGCCAGTTATTGGAGACCAAAAGTCACACTGTGATGGTAGTTAGTTAAATCTTTTTCTTTACTGGGAAATTAAGGTTCATTTTAAAGTGTTTAAGGTATATTTGCTGATTTCAGAAAGCTCTGAGTTCAGAATATATTCATCATTTCACGTTAAACAATTCAGCCTTTGGGAATGTTGGCTGAAGTAACTCGGGGAAAATGAGCTTTTTAAAACATGGAAGATGTGCTGAATTTCTAAGTTTACATAATAGAAGAGAAAACAGCTAAAGCATTTTTTTCCACTTAATTCTTTGCAGGGATCTCTAAAGAGCAATTAAAAATACCTGATGTGAAGTTTAACATAGATACCTTAGGTAAGCAAAAGGTGAACTACAAAATGTTTTACATCTGTCCCAAAGTGAGCTTAGAATTTGTTGATAGCCAGTTCTCCTTGGTGTGTCCTGCCCCCTTGTCTGCAGTGTCAAGATGCGCAGCCTCACAGGTGGCTAGGAAGGAAGGAAGGAGGAAGAGGCTTGAAGGAGAAGGCAGCCTTGCTGTTCTGCACAACTGCAAGTGGAGCTTGTCTGACTCCATGAGGAACAGCCTCAGGCAGCTGGACCAGCCAAAAACAAGGAGTACAGTTTCGTGGTGCAGTTAACCTGAATTATCAGCCCCCCACCAACAACAATGGAAAGAGAGGTTTGCTTCCTCCTTAATCTTCCCTTTTTTTTCACCCTCCCCTGACTTCTAACATGTTCTCCCTTTTGTCTGCAGTGAAATGAATCTGACCTCAAAGTAAATGAGTTCATTGTGCTTATCTAAAATATGTTTGATGCATTTCTAGCAGGTTAGTATTCTGTTTAGTGAGTTGAGTTGTCCTTGTGTGTGGTCAATATCACCACAGCTTGATCAGGTTGAGCAGGACCTTCTCCCTGGGGGTGAGCTGTAATTCTGTTTAAACTGCCTTTGAAACTATGCCCTGACTCTACAAATAAGAGGTTTCTGCCAGTTGAGTTCCTTGAACTGCCTCCTCAGGGCATTATGTGTATAAGAATGCCAGCTCAAGAAGAGATGAAAGAATAAAGCGAAAATGGGGAATGGGATGAGAATGCCTGTTTCAGCAGTTGAGCTGTGACATGAAATGCTGCCTTGGAAGTTCATCAGTTAAACAGTGACGTTGTTGAGCTTTTTCACCAGTATGCATGTTCTTCAGAACAAACTCACATGGTTTATTGGAGGTGATTTAAGGCATTTCAGTACACAGCACCGTTGTTACAAACACTGTATTTGTCAACTGGTGCCCTGGTGTTTAGGGATCACCAAGTTAAATAAGGCAACAACACAGAAGAACCTACTACTGAATGTTTATGCAACTTGAAATTACAAGTGTCAAAATATAAAACATCATGTGATTATCTGTAATTTTTTGCCAATAATACTCTTTAATTTCACATTACTAAATATATATATAAATATATATAAAAATATATATTTAAAAAAAACATAAGGGAATAATCCTGTAAAATGTATCACCTTTTTCATTGTATGTAATTACAAGTCACACTGGTTACGAAGGATGTGTTTACGGTGCAAGAAGTTGTGCAGCAATGTGAGCCATAGCCTTGCTTAGGCCATATCAGGTAAACGAGGGAGGAACCTGATTTTCATCAGCCTTTATTTTAGGATGTAGTTCAGCATGACATTTGCAAGTGTCAGAGACACTGATCGTTCACAGTTTGTTTCTTAAAGTCCATGGAAATTCCACCTCCTTGGGCCAAAATTAAGATTACACTCTTCAAGAGCTCTTCTATGTGGGGAAGGACCTCAGTGCAGCTCCTGACACACTCCTGGCTGTCACCCCAACTACAATATATGCATGACCGAGGTGCTGTTGAGTCAGTTACAGAGCAGCACTGTTTGCTGCATGGTGTCTTAGCAGAAATGGTAAAGACAAACCTCAGAACAATGCGCTACTCTCTGCTGATTTGGCAACTAGTTCAGAAGTAGCTCGTCCACACTTACACTTCATAGGAGATGATGTGAGGGAGCATTTAGTAGAGTGTTCCAAGCTATGCTGCTCCTGATTATAAGTGCTGTTAAAGTCTGACCAGTGTTTCAGATGGGTCACCTGCTTCTGCTAGCAAGAGCCATAATGGGACTGACTGCCAAGGAGTATTAATTTGCCGGTTGTTGTTTTGTACACAAAGGAATTTCATCTGCTGATGGGAAGCCAGTGTAAGATCATATTCTCACAATCAGTATAACTTCACACATCAGGCCTGGTGTACATAGGTCTTAAGAAGTCACTGTGTTTTAAAAAAAAAAAACAAAAAAACCACCAGCAGGATATGTTGGCATTCATCCATTTTAAACAGCATTAGTTTAGTTTTGTTTATAGGCTTGTTTCACTACAGAAGTTTAAAAATGTGATGTTGCAACACCGCGAATGTACTAGTACATTTTATGTCTATAACAGGACAGTTTCCAGCTTAACCCTGAGCTTTTAAACTTAGCAATTTGTGAGTCAAAGCAATTAAGGTTTTACAGCTCCTTTGTAAATGAGTGTATCAGTATTTATAACTCAAGAACTTCACACCTGCAATAAATCCTCAAAAAACATGTAATCACAAGCTCAACACCCTCAAAAGCTGAATTCACAACTAAATAAATAAGGCTTTACCAGAAGGATGATGCTTCGTGCCACGAAACTTAACTATATATTTTTTATATATTATTATGTAGTGATAGTTTTGAATGACAAAACTTCAACAGAAAAATATGAAGAGCTAATATCCTCTTCCTTTTGTTCAAGTGATAGGTTTTCTAAAAGGAATCCATTAAGATTAACGTCACATCAGAAGAGGTTTCAAATTGCAGCATTCTAATGCATACACAAAAAAGCAGAAAAACTGAGTACTCTCTCCCAATCCATCGATTACTGTAGTAAACCCTAATTGAAAATCTGCTGTCATAGCTCTTTCGTAACGTAGCAGTTGTCAGTTGGTAGTGATATGAATTGTATCTAGGAAATAACCTAGTTATTGTCTTAGTGAAAGATTATAATTGTAAACGTATACAAATGCTGTCAGTTCAATTATCCCACTTAAGTCCCAGAAATTGCTGTCCTTATGTGGTGGTTGAGACTCTCAATGATGGACACTTTGATACACTTTTTTGAGGGATTATTTTTTTTCCTGAGCGCTGTGCTATTTACAGGTAATTCTCTAAAGATCATAGTTGTTGAGAAATACCTCCTTGAAGGTGCTTTGAATGGAGAGGTGAGATTCTTCAAGTCCAGAAATAGCTGGGTTTGAAAACTCTTGTCAAGACAGGTTTCTCTTTCTTGGTTCTAAGAATCACATTTCAAAGAAAATCTTCTTGACCAATGAAATTATTCTGATTGGGAAAGGATAAGAGCATCACTTGTTTAGGGAATATTAAACTCATCAGTCTTTCAAAGTCCATTGTAATTTCATTAGGTTCAATCATCACCTTTAAAGCAGTTTGATTCTAAACAGTTTCTCAAAGGATCTCCTTACCACTGCCCTTTGGGGTTTATTAATTTTGCTTATTTTGGGGGCATCTAGGCTGTATTGTCACAATTGAGTACATCTTGGAGGTTGTGGTTGAGTAACACTAATCTGTTCCAAATTCCTCCTTGCTTTTGTTTTCTCGTCTTTAATATAGGATTCCTACAAAAATAATACATCAGCAAAACAGGGGATCTCTTTTAGAGAATCTCTTCCTCTGCTCTTAAAACAGAATATACTTACATTGCTTCTAACAGCAAAAATAAAAGATGCCTGTGGCAAATTCTGGATTGAGAGCTGAGCATTTTCACTAGTTTATTAGCATTGTTTGATAACACTGAATTAATAATGTAAAAATATGTGCTCTCATAGCCATTCGTCTTGGTCACAAGGGAGAAATCTTGTTGCAGACAGGTATTAGCAGTGATACACATTTCTGCCATAACCAATACAAGGTCTCCTTGTGGTGTTGGTGGGTATTTAGCAGTATGGCAAATAACACAAAGTCCAGCATCTCAGAGACGAGACACCATTTACCGCTATGTTGGGACTTGAAAAAATCAATATCTGTTTACTGGAGGACTAAAATCTATGAAGAGGTTGGAAAGTCTGTGCTGAAGAGTATTTTTGCTAGAGAATATGAGGGTTAGCTGTAAGTAAGATCACACATGTGAAACTTTTATAATTGTGCTGCTTTCCTTGCATTATTTTTTAAAGTAGCTTTGGCTGTTAAGGTGATCATAATTAGAAAATCTTACCCTTCCTAGAAATAGTGTGTGAGGCAAGAAGAAAGAGCCCTGTCAATCTCCTAATTATACAGTACTCTAGCTTATGGACCAGAAGTCTCTCTTAGGCCACTTCATCATCCTAAGTGTTGCCTGTTTTGTCCCGTGGCTGTATGTTGCTTTGTTTCATCATTTGTTTCTTGTTTCTTCAACAGGTTCATCTGTAAGATCCAAAAATAAGTGTGTCTAATCTTCAAGGTTCATCTCACAACAATTTGTGTAGCTGTGGCAAAGTATGGGAGACTTAAGATGATGTAAATTGCTGCTGCTGTGGAAAGGTGTGATCTACAGTTCTCCCCACTACTGGTACAGCAGTGGTGTTTGCATGGCAATATAGCAAGTGCAAGTCATTCCCTGGGCTGAGAACTAACACGGACAAAAATAAAACTTTGCTGCTGGCTGTGAAGTCACAGATGTACCGGTGCTGGCACCAGGGAGAGAGGCTGGAAACTCAGGCCAAGAGACAGGTTGGAGCTAGGCTTTTTGGTGTCAGAATGCTTTTGAATAAGGTAGTAATGAGTCCGCAACATTAAAAAGAAAATATCTTTCTTTATTCCGTGTTAAGACTGTGGACAAAGTACTCATGGAGGCTTGGAGAAATCAGATCTCTCCATCTGTCATTTACTGAGTTTGTGGCAAAAATATTAATGTGTTGATAAGTTAAAGTAATTGTATGACATACAACATTAAAGAGAATCTTTATAATTTTGCAGTGCCACAGATATGATAGGTAAGAATTTTCTTTATTCTTCATGTCTGAGTCAATTTATGTAAAAGTTATTTTCTGGATTTTGCCTCCTGTGCAAGTTCAGTACTTGACTGCAAGCTTTTACTAGATGAAAAATAAATTAAGCTTTTCATTCTAGTGTATTTTTCTTTTCCATGTGCTGCTGAGTTGGTGCAATACGGCTACATCAGTCATCATTAGTATTTGGTATTCTTGTTGGAACATGCCAGTTCTACAGGCTGAAACACTGGAAGTTTTAGAAAAGCATAAAATAAAGTAGCCACAGGCTCTGTTGGTAAACATTACTAAAATTGAGAAGGTCAAAATCATACTTGGTTCTGGGAAGGATTATAGACCTGGCTTTTCTAGTGAGAAAAGGGTATTGATGTAGTCTAGTTTCTTTCAGGAAAATAGTGTAGAAAATGCTAGAGACAGTGACTGCAGAATGGAAGATGTTACGTATATTCTCCATAAAATTGGTTCAAACCACTCAAACTTTCTTGTGCATAGCTCTTTAAGCTAGACATGTAGTGAAGTAAAACTTTAAAATTAGATAGTTCTTTATTGTGTCCTTGAAAATATCTGCACGGTAGACCTATATGGAGGAAGTCAAAAGATTCTGCAAATCAAACTGCTTTCTTCAAAATACTGCGGATTTTTTGTAGTGGCAAGCAACTCTTGTTGTTTTGGTAGCTAAGCAAATAGTGCATTTTTGAGTTGTAAAATATTCCATGTGGGGTGTGACGTCAGGAGGTATTTAGTCCAAAACCCCACTCAAAGTGGGGTTCAGATGAGACTAAAATTTTAGCATTTTACTGTTTATTCTCCATTTTTACAAATATCATATGCACAATATTTCTGATACATGAAATTGTCATGAAGCAGTAAGAACTCCCTCTGAAATAACTCTTTGCAAAAAATACATCTCTTACCCAAAAGTGTGTCTGTCTTACTGAAGGTTTTCTAAATTGCTTTCAGCTTTTCTCTTTTTCTTGTCTTTTTTTTTCTTTTTTTTTCCTTTTTTATTTTTAATGAAGTAGTACTAATTTCTGGCACTGTGTGTGTGTAAGCTGCCCTATTTTGTTGCAATACATTGTTAAAAAAAGAAAACATCTGATAGAATACACTGGCTGACTTGAAAGTGCTCCTTGAGTAGTGGTTGTGCTGCAGCTCGCTGTGTGCAGACCTGGGCCCACAGGGTCCTCCTGCAAGGCTGCTGACATTTATTAGATCTTTAACAAAATAATGCTTTTCAACATAAGCTTCAGCCTCAAATGTTTTCTGTGTATGCCTGTCATCTTTTCTCTTAGTTTAACTAACAGTGCAGCATGCCGGTGGGTGATTAAGAATGGTCTACAGTGCCCAAATATTTCTGTGGTGTTCCCTTGCACACATCTGTTGGGGTTTAGTGTAGTGCCGTGCTCACTTCCAAGGCCTGCAGTTCTTGCTCTAGTCAAGAGAGATCCTTCTTTCCAATTGTGAGAGCAGAAAGAGCTTCAAAATGAGTTAACATTTTTATTTGTATAGTTGATTGGGAAAACTTAGAAATCACTGGGGTAGGACACAGTTCCTAGGAGTTCTAGCAAAGTTAAGGAGTGAAAACCAACTAGCCATATATACGGCTTATGTATGTATGTAACTACTGTCATTAGTATTCTGCCTTTTAGTATGCTTACGCAGCACCATTCCAGCTTATTAAATAAATCTTTTACACCGTGTAAAAAATCCTTTACACTGACACCATTTATTCTTAATAGAGGAATATGTGTGTTGGTATTAAATGTCTTTAGAATTTTGTCTGCAGTGAGGAGTTGGTGTAACCTGGATACATTGTATATTGGAAACAAGGCAAATTTATTGCATGGACAAATCCTTTAGTGTAAGAGTACTGTCTTCATTCATGTAAGAAGTACATATTTCAGTGGTTTTAATACAGCTTTTGTCAGGAAAATTAAGTGTTTATGGTGCTTTGTTATCTGTATATGTTCCTGTTAAGTACTGCCTAGTGAATGTTTGTAAATCGATACCTAAACAAACGAGGCACACATCTGCATACTTTATACTGCATTCATGAAATAGTGTCTGTTAAATCCTACAGAATTCTTCTTATGAAGATTTAGATTTCTTATGCTGTAACTGCAGTATTGCTAACAAAACAGCATCTTTTCTTAAACATTTGTTTTCTGCCTCCCAAGTAGTGCCTCCTATTAATTACAAAATTCACCTTCAAGCACTCCTGTAAATGCTAAGAAATCAGTATGAGTTCAGAAGATGTTAGATTCTGCCCCTTCATTTCCGTGAACAAAATTGTCTCTGTTGCAGTTTTTAAGATGTTAATTATGTCCCTGCTGATGTCACGGTCAGTAATGCGCTTCTGTTCTCACGGGGAGTTTATTATATTGTTGCTATTTGGGAAAGCAAAGGAGGAAAAATAGGAAGTCTCTATGTGAGATATTTGAGTAAAAAGATACAGAAGTTTACAAATAGAAAATCAATTATTACTTTTATAATCAAACTTTAAATTCTGCAGGGCTGTTGCCTTCAGACAACATACTTTACTTATGTGAACTGTATTTTCCCCAAGATATTTTCGCTATTGAGGCTATAGATGTTAAGCATCTTCTTTCCTTTCTTTGACAGGAAATTCTGGTGGTTAAAGATCATGGCAACCATAGAGGAACTGGCCCATCAAATTATTGAACAGCAAATGGGAGAGGTACATAAATTTTGAGTCCTATTTAAGAGACATTGAATAATAAAATGTATAGACTGATATGTAAAAAACAAAATTTCAGGACAAGATAATTCTCAGTACACCCAATGCTTCTGGAGACTCTCCCATGGAAGACTAGAAGAACTTATTATGTCCATTTTAAAGTTAAGCTGCAAAGTCTTTTTTGCAAAAGTTTGCCCCACAGAAATGAAGTGGAAAGTCTGTCAGTGTTTCCAGTAAGGGGACTCGCTGTTCAGATCTGCTTTTTGGGCCTGTAGTGGTCTTCAGAGAGCCGTCTGCTTGTATAATTGCTTTGCTCACTTTCAGTTAGAAAATTTACAAATCAAGAGTGTTGTCAGTACATGGCTTTTACTTCCCAGTTAAGCAATTGCTCAGTTGTCATTTTTGTTTTCACTAATAAAGATCTGCCGTGGTCTTCACTGTGAAATGTTTGTTGGTGTTTTGATATAAGTCATTTGTTTCTGCTAATTTCTGGGTTTCATTTTCTGTAGCCTATGTGCAAAGTCTGTGTGCTGCAGCCAGAGAACTTCCAGAGGCGCACAGATAGTTTGAGAGTGTGGATAAGAGTTTATACATACTTACCTAGAAGGCTTCATCATGGCATAGCCTATTTAAAATCAGGACTGCTTTAAATTAAATAGAGGCAGTATCTTATTTATCTTAAATGGTATTTTTTTAGCTTGAAAAATCCACACTTGGTTTCTTGTCTAGTCATAGACTTACTTTTCAAGTAGTTTTATTTCCTGTCAGTCCTGATTTCAAATAGAAAGGCTGGGGGTGTGGGGGTGAATTAGATTATGTATAAATTCTTATGGCTTTTATTGTAGCATATGAGTGTTGCTAAGGACATAAATTATTTATGTGATCCACGGTGTTTTCTTTCATTTGTCCTTCTTGAAGGTGAGAGCGGCCTGTCTACTGTAGTTTTGTTGTGGTAGTATAATTCCTTGTGGTGGTCTAGGGCTGTATTTCCTGCCTTTTTTATTTTTTTTTAAAGCACAGGCTAGTCAAAGCTAGCTGAAGTGTACATTCCATTTGGAAAAGAGGATGGTGTGATGATGGTGTTTTGTCCTCTGTGAGGGTTGTTTCTCAATTTCATAACGTGATTCCATCAGACACTGAGCTCACTTAGTATCTCAGTGCCATGGGAAAGGGAAGGTCCCTTTTCTTTTTCCTACCTTATTTAATTTCCACAACTGGAATGTTTTCTGCTGGATTAGTGCGTCAAGGAGGGTCTGAGGAGGCTCTAATGAGTACTGGAGGTGGCTGGTGGCCAGAAGAAGGCAGGGGAGAAGAGAGAGTGAGTGGAAGTACAACACTGCAGGGAGCTGTTGGCTATTTCTGTTCGTGGTGAAACTGCTGCCTTACAGTTTTCATGGATATAATTCTGTCAGTAGTGTAGACTAGGATTCGTCCTCTAACAGGGTTTTACTGAGCCGGAGACCGTCACATCTGATTTGGCAGCAGTGCGGCTTAAGCATTCCCCAGTCCTCACTTACCCGCTTACTCTCACGCTGTGCTCATCGTGCTCATGTTAAGCTCTCCATGTCATTGTGTGGTGGACAAAACTGGAAAAAAAACCAATTACGGGGTACTGGAGGAAGGTCTTCTCCCTCCCATTTGGGGTCAGTTCACTTGTCTGGTACAAAGTGCAGCCCAACCAGGCACATGGTTGGAAGGACTGAAAAGCATCGCCTGAGGCAGTGCCAGGTGGGACTCTATTAAGCCAAAATTCCTGTGCTCATGAGTGCACTGCCTAAAAGGTGGAGTCAGCAAGGAAAGTGTGCTTACAGGGGCCTTCATGTGATATCCTACATTCCTACCTACCCGCGACCTACCAGCTGTAATTGCTTGGTGGTGTTCCTATGCAGTGTGAGCACTGAAAACCGTATTTTAAGGTCTATGGAACTTTAGCAGTATTTTTGCTAGCATTTGTAATTTTCTTGGATGTTGAAATAGTTCTAATTGAATTTACAAGAAAAATTTACATTAGTAGAACATGAAAGGAAAAAGACAGGTGTTCTTATTCTGAGGAGAGTGGAAAGTGCTCCTATGTCTCATTGAAATAATGTTTGGAAGAGTTCTGTGACATAGGTTTTGATTTCTTTGTATTGTTAATTCTTTTTTATGAAGCATTTTAAAACACAAAATTATCCCAAATGATTTTATTATGATGTTCACAAACATGTACTTTTGTTAATTTAGGCCTTCTTTGCATAAAAGCAAAACTTATTAAAAAAAAAAAAGGAATTTATAGCCTTGCCTGTACAAAGCATTGCAGAATGTTTATGTTTTCTCAGATTCTGCCAACTGCTAATCATCTTTTGCTGAGTGTGAGATAATTCATATTTCTGCATCGAGATCACATTCCGTAATTCATGTAGGGAAGTTGTGAAGAGCCCGCAGCAATCTGCTTTCTTTAATCTGTGGCTGGGTACACTAAGTATATTGTGGTTTGTTCTCACAGTCCTGCCATGTAACAGTAACAGAGGAAAGCTGTGTATTTGTTGAAACAGAGTCTGTCATACACATACAAAATATAATTTTTAGCAAATACTGTGGTTATTCTTAGCAATATTTTTTTTTAACTACAATAGAAAAACTGTATTCTGTATAGAAGTAAAACTGTCAAGCTGACATTTTGTGTGGTTGAAGATCAGTTTTACCTTATATAACATGTAGATCATGACATTTTAATATGGAATATGTAGCTTGTTTTGTAAAGCAAAAATAAATTTACGTAAAACTCTGCCTGTAAATCGCCATGTGTGCATGTCATTTGAAAGGCTGATGCAGAACTTTAGTGCTTGAAAGTATCTCTTTCAAACTGTAAATGTTGCTGTATAACCAACACTTCTTTGTCCTTTACTAAGCAAAGAAGTAGATGAATTGTTTGAATATGGAACGTATTCACAGTCATGAAAAATTGGGTATTTTTAGAAAGCCAGTGTTTGAAAATGGCTTGGGCAGCAGTTTGACAAGCATGTATTTTGATGGTGCTGGCAGCTTAAGCGATGCCCCCAGCAGCTTAATCCCACTCTCATTTGCTCTGATGCGTTTGCATCTGAGCAGTGTGGAGATCTAGGCGGAAGGTTTGAGCTGCGCTAAGAATAGTCTGTGTGTCTGTCTGTGTGTCTATCTGTGTGTCTGTCTGTCTGTGTGTCTGTCTGACGGGCTGCTTTTTAGCCTGCATCGGTGTCCTGTTCCAGATCCCTGAATGACTAACCAACCAGTTTTACCTACCAAGCTGAAGCAATAGGAGCAAGTAGGTTATAAGAGCCGAGACTGGTACCAAAACTGTTGCCTTTTCGGGTAAAATTTCAAAATCAGCTTAGGTGGATGGGAGCTTGCATTTCTCCCCTTCTCATACTCACCTCCAGCGGTGTGGTTTTGCCTCATTTCTCCTGCTCGTACGAGCATGTACGTGGTGCTGTGTTTGCAAAATGGGGAAGCTGATCCAGGAGGAATGAAAAAAGCTCTCATCCTGTTACGAAACAGTACCTTTACTGCAGATATCAATATACATTCTCTATATTAATTCTTGGAAGTGTGGGAGGGAGGACGGCAGTTGAACAGGAGCATTTTTATAATGGTGTAAATAAGGAAAATTATTATTAATACAGAATTGCAGAATGTTCCAGATCTTTTTGAACTGAAAAAAGTTTGGGGAGTTAGGAATTTTAAGACAAAAAGTTCGGTTTGAAGGTGTCTGTCTCTGTGAAGACAAACTTCCTTTGTACTACAAAAAGTCCAGTCTTTCTGATTAAGCCTCTGTAAACAGCAGCTGTACTTATTTTTTATTGACAAATAATGTCATGAATAATACCATCCCCTCCATATACCTTTGGCTATAGCATGTGAAGAATTTTTAAAACACTGATAATCCTTAAAACACTTCCACAAATGGTGTCTAAGCACAGTCATGGAGATTTGAAATTGTTTTAAGATACACTGCTTGCCAACGTTGTGTATTTCATTAATTTTCTCTCTCTTGATAGTTCCCCAATGCAGAATTCTGTTTTTCTGATTTTGCTGCTTTAGCAGAAGAACAGCAACGGGACAGAAAAGGCCAATTGCTGTGTTTCCACACCAAAAATTCATTTTTCACTTAAGCCATTGAGGTAAAAATATTTTATTGTAGGTGTAGCACAGCTGTGATGAAAGGAATCATGTTTAGTATGTGTCTAATGAACATCAACAGTAATAAATATTCAGTCTGATTGACTTACATGGACTAGTCACAATGAATTGCTTTAATTGATGTTTCTAAATTTCAGATTGGAAGATATTTCAAAATGGGTTTAGAAGAGTGAAAAAAACAATTTTCTAACTAGCGAAATTAAGGTATTACATTAGATTACAAGCATTTGCATTCGTTATACAGTACAAGCTTCAGACTTTGCATTGCCTTGTGCAGAGAAATCAGAAGTTGTTGAAACCTTAAGGTTTCATCCACTAAGGTGGTGTATCTATCCTTAAGGTAGTATCCATTGTCAATCCATTATGTTTCTTTCTTTTGTTCCAGATTACCCATTCCCAGGAAGCTGCTACACAAACACTAATGGATGGGACAGCACAGCGAATACAGATTGTCCCTGCGGATTCAGGCCTCTCTTTACCACAACGCATACAGGTAAACTTCATCTGATATATTTTAAAAGCAGAGATGGACTATTACTTCTGCTAGTTTTTACATGTGATTCTTTTTCATTTGTGTCATGTTATTTGCTTGAATGTAAATATTCAACCCTGGGTGGCAGAGACCATTTCTATATGAACAGGAATAAAACATCATTCCAATGCTTCACCCACTGTTATTTTCTTTTTTTCCAAGAATTTTAAGGTTTACCAAACAAATGTAACCACTGAATGGAAAAGTACTTTGTCCAATAATGTAATAATATTGCTCTTTAAAAGCTGAATAATTTTTAGATTTGGTATTAAATTTATTAAATTTAAATTTATTTATTAAATTTAAATATTAAGTTGTTAAATCTTTTCTACATTTTGAAGCAGGGAAGGAGGGAAATACCACATTGAATTGTTGATACAAGTCATGAAAAAATGCAAAGCAACTTAATGTCTGAGAAGGATACTGATTTTTCATTGTCCCAACCAATATTATATGTCCCAGTATGCTAATTCATAGCCTTGCCAGGTAATAATCTCCAATTCAAGTGAGGATAGGAAGTTTTTTGAAGTGTGGGTAGTTAAATCAACATAGATATGTGTATATAGGATCAGGAGGATTTGGGGAATGGAATTTTATATTTTGTCCCTTAAAAGTCAGTGCAAGTCCTTGCAGGTGTTTTATTTTTCAGTTTCATCCTAGAGAAGAAAACATCAACTGCAGAATAAATTTTAAAAACACTCTTAGATATATGCTATTGCATACAAAACCACTCTCATTTAAGTGAGCCAGCTGCTAGTATAATCTTGGCTGCTTTTTCTTTTGCCAGCTTCACTCTTCAATATTTTCCACTTTTTTTTCCTGTTTTGGTGCATCGCATTCAAGCTTTCAACCTTCCAAGACTCTTCACAGCTGCCCCCATACATGATCTATTGTTTTGTTTTATCACCTGTGCTCTAGCCATGGTACCATTGTTATCCGTCCAGTAGATCTTTATTCTTTCAGCTATCTCCACACCTTTTCTACACTTTGTGTACAGCTGTACCTTTTATTAACCAACTCTGTTAATCAGTTAACCACCATCTCTTTATCCTCTGTTTTCGTTGTCCACACCTGTATGCCATAATGTCCCTGTAGTGTGAAGCCATTTAATGTAATTTCAGTATCGGTATCTGAACGTGGGATGACAACAGATAAACCCATGAGCTTTTATTGTTGAACAGCAGGACAGTTCTGTTGGTTCAAAGCCAGAGGCAGACTTGGAACCCTTTTGTGTCACCTTTTTTGCGGGGAGACAGCTATTTTTGTTTAAGGCACTGCAATTATTGCAAATATGATGAACATAGAAGAATTGTATTTCTAGAGACAGGGACCTGTACATAGGTTTTCATTGTCTCATGTAGCTGGACGATCACTTGTTTCTAACCTGGCTACTCTGTCCCTTGTCTTTTTTTCACCACACTCGTTGATTCTTGCTTCAAAATGGGTGGTAAGCACTTTGTGTTGGTGGTTGTCTCTTGATATGTGTAGAACAGCACCCAGTCGAATGGCATCCTTCCCACAAATATGTCCCCAATACAAATAATAATAAATGAGATATGAGATAGAACTTAGTAATGATAGCTTTCCTCAAAGCAGAATTTATGCGAAGAGTAAAGTAGTTTGTAGGAACAAACGCATCTCAGTGAAACGTTCGAAATAAATGTTAAATGGATTCATTTTGAGTTTATATTGTCAATAAGTATTTTTCCCTTTATTTTGTTATTGTCGAATACACATAAATAATTATCTGAAATCTTGACGTACAAAATTCTCAATAAAACAGTCTTTAAAACATGTTTCATTGATCACCCTTTTTAGGGAATGCTAACATTTCCATGGGATAAAAGTTGAATGTCACCTTTGTTTCTAAACAGACATTTCTGTTCAAAACCAGCTGTATTATGAACAGATGGATTAGACCTCTGTGTTTAAACACTTTTTCTTTTCTAAAACAGGAACATGGAATTGTTGAGGTATTTAATTTATTGAAATGATGTTTAAATGGAAGTCAAAACTTGTTAACAGACAAGGCTTAAAAGCAATAAAGGAAAATACTATCCTCCATTATCACCAGGGTGCTTAAATGAAATACATGGGGGAAGTGTATTTTTCAAGCAGACAATCCTAAAATAGATTCCTGTTTTATAGCATTGTCCCTTTAGTGATACTGAGTTTCAGATTATTAAGAAATGTAGTGTGTAGTCACTGAGCCCTGAAGGATTCCCTTGAGTGGATAAGTGGTTTTATTTTTCCCTATGATTACTTTTTTTTCTCTTACCTCAACATTTAGGTGTCACAAGTTGTTATAGTTTGGTGGACTGCTCCACTTTTCGGATTTCCATGGTGGCTGAGGTGGAGTTTCTGCAGGTGTGTGGCCATAAGAGGTCAGCTGCAGACAGACTGGGCTTAATTGTTTAAAACGCTTTCTCTTATGCCTCTGTCAGAAGTCAAATGCTTGACGGCTGCAGAAGCCATTTCTGCAGATTGAATAGCTTAGTACGGGTATTAATGTCCCGCTAAACCTACCATATCATGCAGTGAAAACTCCATGGGCATCCCCCTAGAATTGCAGGAAGCCATTTGAAGAATTGGGACACTGTTAAAGAGGACGTGAAATGAATTATGTGAATCACAGAATCACAGAAGAAGCAATGGCGAAGTAGCAATGGTTCTTTTGCCTGCTGTCCTGCCATATTTATCTACAAATACATACTTCTTTAAAATTATGGATCTGGACTACAATAGGAAAAAAGATCATTTAGCATATATATCCAAACACGAATTTCAACTTTAGTTTAAATTTTTACCTTCACTTTTTGGGACATGCTAGCTTTTAAGTTAGTTTTGTACTATACTTTGTATAAACCTAACTGAATCAAGTATATTACTTTTTTGACATACATATAGTTGCACTTTTAATTTTTGATAGACAGATTTTAGACAAGAGTGTCCTTCAAAGAGCACGTCTAGAAATTTCAGAAACAGCACAATATTCTGTGTTTGGCTTTTGTACGTGTATGCACCCTATTGAGGATAACATGCATTGGATTTCTCCTAATCCCAATAATGTGTTTGGAGAAAAGGGGAAGGGAACATCAGCTACTTTGGAAATAGCCAGAAGCAACACAGGAGAAATAAAGACTGTAAATGAAGAAAATCGGAATGGAAAGAGAAAGTTAAGCGAAGAAGCTAATTAAAAGGGCAAGGAAGTTTGCTATCGAAAGAGTATAGAACCAACATAAAGGAATTGAAAGGAGAAATGAGGGACTGCTGAAGTCATTTGTGGTCCCGGACATGTGGGTATCTCAGAAAACTGAATGAAAAACCGTGTATTAATCGTATTGATAATGTTGTGGGGGTTTTGCGTTGTCTTCTCACCCTACACCCCAAATCTCACGATAATTCACGTTCTTTTCTTATATAGTATCTGGAATTTTATCATCTTACCTGCACTCCTCTCTTAAATGAGCTTTTAATTGTGTTTTTCAGAAAAAAATTGAACTTTGATCCATTAAAATGTTAATAGCAAAACGCCACCTGAAGAAAACACATTCCTTTTGTGTATTTTGTAACTCATGATTTCTGAATATTTGAAAGTGCCAATATTGACTTATAACTGCTGAAATAAAATACTGTATATCTCTTGCTGCTTATGTGTTCAAAAAAATAAGCTATGCACAGGTTTTTGAAGCAAATTTAAGTGTATTGAACA
The DNA here is from genome assembly GCA_013399365.1 of Pampusana beccarii. Classification (NCBI taxonomy): domain Eukaryota; kingdom Metazoa; phylum Chordata; class Aves; order Columbiformes; family Columbidae; genus Pampusana; species Pampusana beccarii. The sequence goes on along the minus strand of VWYH01003111.1, from coordinate 60,219 downwards.
TTTAGAGAAAGTAATAAAGTAGCTGTGAAGTTGCAATAGCAAAGTTGATAAAGACTTGTGCAAAATTATGCCACCTTCAGTTTCTTTTTGCTCCTCTTCTCCACCTAGATAATAAAATTAATATTGCTGCCATAATTACATGAAACTAGTTATGATATGTGTTAGACCATGAAACAAATTATTTCATCAGTAATAAGGATCATATAAATGTTAGGCATGGATAGATGGACATAAATGTTTGGTTATAGCTGAAAAGAAAATTTATTAGGAGGAGCTATTTTATTGATTTGTAATTCAAAAATTGCAGGGAACAGTCTTTGTAGGATGATTCTGCTTGCTCTCCACAGTAAACCAGACAGATTTCCACAGAGGCATTTTGATGGAGAAAGGCAGGAAGTACTAAAAATGAGATTTATAGTGGAAAATATATGGAATCTTGATTATTTTCTCTGAGGATTGTAATCTTCAGACAAATTTGGCAAAAGATGGGATTTTAGGGGAGGATTATTTAATAAAGTTCTGCTGTATGTGTCCTTGAAAACAGGGATAAAACAAAAAATGAGCTGTAAGTCTGTTCTTGATTATAAAATGAAACATGAAAATATTTTTTCCTTTAAAAAAAATGTCAGGGAGACAGATTCTGGTTTACTTATTTTATTAGGGAATATATATGTTAAAAAAAAAAGCCCCCCCCCCCCCAAACGAAGCCTAAAATATATATACAGATACAACACGATTATTGGTTTTCTTGCTGTTTGATGCTTACTTTTTTCACCTGGAAGTTTACATTTGTGTTTTCAAGAAGTTTTTTGGTAAGCCGCCAAACCTGGGAGGTGCTAAACACTTCACGTGGTATGCAGTGAATTCAGGAGTTAAGATTTCTCATAACCTGATGGGTCTTAGGGCTGAGCTACAGACCTACCTCAAATTCTGGATTCTAGAGTTGTCAAGGGTTTCAGTAGTGTTATAAAATCATGGGCCAATTGTAAAACTTGAGTATGAACTCAGGGTTTGACTTCAAACAGCCTCGATTGAAACGTGTTTCAAATACAGTAAAAATCCAAGGGTTTGCCTGAGTTTACTTCACTCTTGTGTGAGAGGGGAAGACGATCCTGCTTCACAAATGTCAAAGGCAAAATGCCCGTTTTCTTCGAGTTGCCCAGATTGGGCCCCAAAGGTGAACTTAAATTACCATAACAATTTGAGATAAATGTATTATTAGATTGTCACAGATCAGCAGACGGGCCAGAAGATTCAGATTGTTACAGCACTTGATCAGAGCTCAGCAGGCAAGCAGTTCATCTTAACAAATCATGATGGCTCTACCCCAAGCAAGGTGATCCTTGCCAGACAAGATTCCACTCCAGGAAAAGTTATCCTAGCAACTCCAGATGCTGCAGGTGTCAACCAACTGTTTTTTGCATCCCCTGATATATCTGCACAACACATCCAGGTAGATAATCCACTTTATTTCGTACTTTTGGTTCAAATGGGATAAGAAGAGATGTTTTATGTCCAAATATGTATGTCTGGGTTCTCCTTTTTTGAGTTTGTTTTGTTGTTTGTTTTTGTTTGTTTGGGTTTTTTTTTTTTTTAATGGTATACTTTTTCTTGCACTAGGACTCTGCATGGATACTTAGAAATTATGAAGAAAACTTTTTCTTTTGTAAAACTATTGCTTTTAACATTTATATCCTGGCTCATGACATTAGAAAGAATACTGTTATTTTTATTGTCACTTCCAGCTCCTGCCGTAGCAAGTCCTTCTTTGTTTCTGCTTCATTGGCTCTCCATCTGTTTTCATGTATTCTTGAAAAACATACTCCTCTCCATTGTCTTTATCACTTAACATTCCCTTCTGCTTGATTTTGTGTTGTATGCTGTTGTAACTACTGCTCAGCTATGTGAGTTGTACTCCAAGCTAGTTTCTCAGAGAGACTATTTAACAGGGAAGTACATTACTCAGTAAGGGTGGGAAACTAATAACATTAAAGATTTGGGGATTGCTGATGTGAGACTGTAACTACGCAGGGTTGTAACTCCCCAGACTGGTCCCCAGTGCACCTTACTCCCATGAACAGTGTATGAGCTGCTTCCTTAGTCCTCACCCTCCAATTTCCAAGCTCTCTGCCCCATATCCTCACCTGGCAGGGGTGGGATGGCCACTGATGGGAAGAACATGAACAGAAGACCTGGGAGATGGGAGCTTCTTCAGCGTGAAGTAGGAGATGACTGCACTCCAGCTAAAGTGTAGTTAGTGCATATTGTTTACTCGTGTACATTTATGCTGCTGTTAAAATACATCAGTGTGGTAGGCCAGGAGATGCTAGGATGGTTGCAGCTCCTTCAGCCTTACATTAAATGATGGTCAGAAACACTTACTTAAGGAAAAATGTTAAAAACTGGACAAGTAAATAATGATCCTTCAGGGAATATCTTTTCCATTAGTTAGTGGTTTAGAGCAACCTCCTGATTTGGAGATTGCAGTATTTGATAGCTGCCATTAAAGTTTAACAACCTTTTTCATTATTTATATAGACCATATATGCTTTGTTCTGTATATAATATCCTACAGTATAATTGTATGTTGTGCAAAGAATACTTTAGTTGATTTGATCTTCTGAGAGAATTATTTAATTGTCTCTTGTGCTATAAGAAACAGCTATTGTTTTTATAAGTCAGAATTATATCCTCTTTGAAGTAATCTCTTTTTAACTGAAGACCCCTGATCTTTTTAGCTTGTGCTCTTCTGGGAGCCCGATTCGCTACCCACGTGTTGTGCAAGCTTGAATCATCTCTCTTTATTATATATATTTTTATTTATTTTTTTAGTCACAGATCTTTGCAAATGGACATCCAAGATCCTTGCTCCAAAGATTTTGATTGCTGTGGATAGGGGAACAGTAGCAAAAGCCAATCCCATTGAATGGCACTTAAGTTTGTTTAGTGATATCATACACTTTGTATTTTTGGTAAACCTCAACAAAAGTATAAACCAGTGGGATATGATTTGAAGTAATCCATACAGAAACAGGTTAGTTTGAGAGGCAACAGCATATTCTGTCACTTCAGTTAGATTGTTCTGTTGTTAGCTAATATGTATAGGGAGTGATTTTTTTTTTTTCACTCGAAGTTCATGGAATACGAATTACCATTCATTTATTGTTCAACTCTTTGGGATCTTTCCTGTTTTCTCCCTTAAATGGTCTTTCCATCTGCAGTTTCACCTGTTGTGTTGTACTTCTGTAGCCTTCACTTGAAATGCCCATTCATTTGCTCTACAAAAAACTTATTTATTTCGTCTTATCTTTACATCGACTCATTTGGCAAGGCCCTTTCTCCCATCATCTCTTTTACCTTCAGTGGCTCTTCTTCATCTTAATAATAAATTTTTATTCTTTGTGTTCCAGGTCAGTTCTCTGAGTCTGGGACTTTTATCTTCTCATGGGCCAAATTCTGTAGACCTTCCTTATGTGGAACTTTCCATTTCAGTGCAGGTTTCATTTATGGAAGGTCTTAGAATTTGTTTATATTTATTTTATACTAATATCATGAAAATACATAACACTAATAGTGGAAATTAGGAAGGAATTAAAGCCTAATATTCTTTTAAAGCATCAATATTCTTTTCCTTAAATAGATGTTATATTAAAGGAAAACTTAATCAATGAATCTCTGAAACAGTATTGTTAACAAAGGGTAATTAGAAATCAGTATGCTTGATAAACGTTCCCCTATATATGGTCTATACTTTCAAAAAAAGTTACTTCTTAATTTTTCTCTGTAGAAGATAGGCTATTTTCTCTTTCAGTAAGTAATATTTCTTTTTATCAGAGGTCCTGTTTTAAATATCCAAAGCAAGAATGGGAGAGTCTGACTTCCAATTAAGACACAGTAGAAGTTAGAAACACTTAAAACTTCTAATCTGTCATCACTTTTTAATGGGAAGAATAGTATTTTCTTTTCTGCTTTACATAGTTGTTAAGATGATGGTTGATACCTGTGATATGTGTGTTCCTTTTCTAAACTGAATTTTTGCTGTTCTTTATTTATGTTGCAGTGGAATAGAGGTTTTATATAACAAATGGAAGGCTCTAGTACCTGCCCTGTCGTGCAGGGGTTCTAATATTCTGTGCTTAATGTAGCTTTACAGGTACCAGAGATAAATGAATGAAACAAGATTAGAATATTGTACTGATGTCAAACTGTTACTGAAAGCCAAACTATATAGCACTTGATAGTTAATAGCAGTGTCCAGAGTACATTTTCTGTTGTCCACCATTTATCTGTATTATTAAAAAATGAATTAGTAAATCTGACTGTAGATATAGTAGCCTTTACAAGGGATGTTTGTTCTGTTTAATGCCTCTGTTTCCTTTGTACTATGAACAAGTCATTAGGATATAAATACAAAATTGAACGAAAGGTAAGATATGAGTATGCAGATGCTGAATGTTTTTCAAAATGTCAGCCCATTCTGCACAGGCAGTATTTAAATAAATTAAATCGTGAAATCTGTTCAGAAGTATTAACAATAAACTTTCGTTCCATCCTGGAAAGGAGCACAGTGGCCTGGCAGGTAGCTCCTTTGTGTTTATGAAGACTGTTAAATGCAAACCTCAAAGTTTGTAGATTTGGTCCCCTGTCTTAGAGAAAAAACACAAGCAGAAGATTTGTTTTTATCTTTCTTGATGGTAAGAAAAAGAAAAATGAAATTGTGTCACACCTTCTTTCCAGATTTTGACAGACAACTCTCCCAATGAGCAGAACCTAAATAAAGTGTTTGATCTGTGTGTTGTATGTGGCGACAAGGCATCAGGTATTTACTTTTGTCTTTCTGTTTTTTTTTTCTAAGGTGGTGCAACTTTATAAAAGCAGTTTAAAATTCTTCTGAAAGCTGCGTATCAGTTTGCTTGCATATACATCTCTTTATAGGCATCCACGACTAGAAAGGATACACTACTCTCTCAGTGGAGAATTACATGAAAGGTTACTCTAGTGTCCATGGGTGGGACTTATTTATTGTTGGTTTACATCGTAAAATAGAATCGAAAATAGAAAAGGATAGGATAGGATAGGATAGGATAGGATAGGATAGGATAGGATAGGATAGGATAGGATAGGATAGGATGAGGATAGGATAGGATAGGATGAGGATAGGATAGGATAGGATGAGGATAGGATAGGATAGGATGAGAATAGGATAGGATAGGATAGAATAGAATAGAATAGGATAGGATAGGATAGAATAGAATAGAATAGAATAGAATAGAATAGAATAGAATAGAATAGAATAGGTGTGTTGACCCTGGCTGAACGCCAGGTGCCCACCAAAGCCACTGTGTCACTCTCCTCCTCGTTGTGTCTGCCGTTCCTTCCCCCTCAGGGGGAGGACTCCTCACGCTTCTCCCCTGCTCCAGTGTGGGGTCCCTCCCACAGGATATAGTTCTCCACAAACTTCTCTAAGGCGAGTCCTTCCCATGGGTTGCAGTTCTTCACGAACAGCTCCTGCGTGGGTCTTTTCCACAGGATGCAGTCCTTCCAGAACAGACTGTACTCCAGTGTGGGGGGTCACAAGCCCTGCCAGCAAACCTGCTCCAGTGTGGGCTCTTATCTCCATGGGACCACAGGTCCTGCCAGCAGCCTGCTGCAGCGCAGGCTGCCCATGGGGTCACAGCCTCCTTCAGGCACCCACCTGCTGTGGCATGGGGTCCTCCACAGGCTGCAGGTGGATCTGCTTCACCGTGGGCCTCCATGGGCTGCAGCGGGACAGCAGGCCGGCCTCACCATGGTCTGCACCACAGGCTGCAGGGAGATCTCTGCTCCGACACCTGGAGCACCTTCTCCCCCTCCTTCTGCACTGACTTTGTGTCTGCAGAATTCTTTCTCTTCCATATTCTCATTTCTCTCCTGAATGCCACTGGAGTTGCGCAGTTTTTTCCAGCTTCTGTGTGATCCCAGAGGCGCTGCCGCTGTTGCTGATGGGCTCGGCCTTGGCCAGTGGTGTGTCCATCTTGGAGCCGGCTGGCGTTGGCTCTGTCAAACAGCTGCTCACAGAAGCTACTGCTGTAGATTCCCCCACTACCAAAACCTTGCCATGCAAACCCAGTAGAATACAATACAATACAGTGTTTTCTATCAGATAATTGTTGCCTTTTTTCCTCAGTCTGATAAATTTTATTTTCTATTCTAGAAATTTGGCCGATAAAATTACTTAAGTAACACCACTAAGAGCTTTTTCTTCCTTAAAATAGTATTATGCAGTGAACTTAGTTATTGACAGTTCTCTTAAAATATGTGAAAAACCTGTTCATTATTTTAAATATGAAACCGGTAAGTAAGGAAGACTTTGCGAGGATATGAAAACAGTGCTAACGTGAGATTTATGCAGGACAGTTAGTTATTTGAAGAACCATTATTAAAACTGTAAAAATGCATTATAATTCCAGTAAAAAATAAGCTTCAAAATGGTATATTCTTACATTGCCACCGAAGTAGATTGCTACAGGAAGAGAATTGTTTCATGCACTAAATTTTGTTTAATGATATTAAGAGACTGGAAGGAATTACAGTGGGAACATTGTGCTGGAGAGCTCTGTCTCCCGCATTCCTTTTGCATGTGCATCTGCCATCAGGTGTTCCAGATGGGTCAGCAGTGGAATTACTGAGAGACTGTCTTGTCTTTTTTAGAAAGAGAGGGAGAATTAAAAGGACTGTTCCTCAATGTGATTTAGCCAAAAGCTCCTTTGTCTTTGCACTTTCTTTTTTACAGAAGATAATGGGGTATAAGAGAGATGAGATGTTTAACTTTGCTCTTTACTTAGCTAAAATTAGACTTTGTATGGAAATGATAGAATCATAGAATCATTTCAGTTGGAAGAGACCCTCAGGATCGTTGAGCCCAACCGTAACCTAACCTAAGTCTGGCACTAAACCATGTCCCTAAGAACCTCGTCTAAATGCCTTTTAAACACTTCCAGGGATGGTGACTCAACCACTTCCCTGGGCAGCCTGTTCCAATGCCTGAGAACCCTTTCCATGAGGAAATTTTTCCTAATATCCAATTGAAACCTCCCTGGCGCAACTTGAGGCCATTTCCTCTTGTCCTATCACGTGCTGGTTGCTCCAGCAGAAAATTCTTATGGTTTGTCAGTCAAGTCTGTGTGATGAACCTCCAGTAATATCAAAATATGATAGCTGCAGTTAAATGCTTTAGGGAAGTGATAGGAATAAAGTGTGTAAAAATCGGAGGCCAGAGGATAGAAGTAGTCAACTGTCAGGAAATCATCATGAGAAGTCGTAGGTTGTGGAGCAAACTGCTTAGAAAACAAAACCGATTTGAAATTTTCTACCACAGCAAAGTTTGGCAGAAAAATTTATAGTTCCTAGAGATCTAAATAAACGTCACATTTCACCCATCTCAAAGGAAATTTCTGCCAAACGTAAGGTAAAGACCTGGTTGGCCTGCACCAAATGGCAAGACTCCTCTAGCTCCCTCTTGGAGGCCTGGAATAGTCCTTGAGAGGCTGGAGATCCCAGGAGCTGTTCCTCCTGTCCTGACCCAGGGAAATCGAGCGCTAGCGGTGAATTTGTGGAGATTTCCACGTGTCCCTGAGCAGCCACAGGTTCTGGGGACCGTCTCGTGTGACAAGCAGTGTCGTGCAGGGCCCTCCAAGCTGGAGCCCAAGAACCTGCATCAAAGAGCGGGCGACGAAGCAGCTCAGGCTCTTTGCAGGATGGAAATGAAGTGTTCACAGTCCAGCTGCTGTTAAAACGTTTCACTTAGTGATATTCTTTTAATATATATGATGCTTTATAAACATCACATTTTAATAGCGTCACACTGTGGTTGTGATAAAGGAGTCTAGAAAACATATCAATCTCTAGAGGCTTCAGGCAGACAAGATTGATGTATCTAAAAAAAAAGGTTTTAAGGAGTGAGGAAATAAACTAAAAATAAGTTTTCCCTTAAATTAGTTCATATTTCAGATTTATTTCTGTAATATGGCCTACTTAATTCAGAGAGTGGCTTTGGTGCCTCTGCAGTATGTATTTTGAGTGTTTGTCAGTGATCTGCAGTTTTAGAATTGTGTTTTTTTTCTTTAGAATCATAGAATTAAAATTGTTGGAATTGCCAAGCATTCCTTGTCTAACCCAGTACTTTTTAGTAATATTTGTATTGTTTGTAACAGCAGAATCAAACAGTGTACTTCTGTAAAAGTAATTTTTAACTTGACTTTTTTCTGTAGTATATCCTAGAAATGTTTATGTTAGTATTATTTTTTAGAAAATTCACAGAACTGATTTTAAAAAAATATATTTAACTATTTTAGATTACTTCTCTCATTGAACTTTTACAGAAAGAACTTTTAGGAAACTGGGAGGTGAACGCAGAGCTTTGAGGTGCTTACCTGCTGCTGTCAAATGCCATGTTTGCACTTTCCATGGTTCCATTGGATTTACTGCATACAGTTTTGATATCTGCTTTTGTAATGAGTTTGACTGTAGAAACATTTTTTTAAATTGCTAAAGAATGTATTAATCAGGAGAGTTTCTTGTGTGTTCTTGCTAACCTGTTTTCTCAGCTTTTTTAACACTGCTGTCAACAGAGTCAGCAGGAATTTAATAAGCATCTTTGTTATTTACCTATTTGTAAAGTTTGTCCTGTTTCAGTGCTTTAAATTAGAAATGTCAAAGCCACAATATATTTTAAGATCTGTAACATATGAGGGGAAAAAAGTATTATTTTTTCTGGATAAAATAAATATTTTGATTTCAATAAATATAAACTCTAAAAACAAACTACAATGTAAAATTAATGTCACGATTTACGTTTTTCTGTAACTAGGGCGTCACTATGGGGCAGTAACTTGTGAGGGATGCAAAGGATTCTTTAAAAGGAGTATACGGAAGAATTTAGTTTATTCATGCCGAGGAACGAAAGACTGTGTCATTAACAAACACCACCGGAATCGATGTCAGTACTGTAGGCTGCAGAGATGCATCGCGTTTGGGATGAAACAAGATTGTAAGTCCAAATAAGTTTAAATTATTTTAGCTGGCAGTTATGTTAAAGTTTGTGCTACAAAAGATATGCTTTGTATTAATACAAATTGTTATCTTGATTTTGTATTTTTAAATCACTGCATCTTTTTCCTTTAAAGACTTGTACAAGTTTGGTGTATCAGAACTCTGAAATGTTTTCAAGCGTACATATTGCTTGACATATTTAATAAGCACATTGCATGTGGTAAAAGTGAATTAATTGTTATTCCTAGGTGGCAAATGTCCAGCATATGCCCATGTTTGTTTTTTTATATATGCAGTCAATTTTTCTATGTGTAAATGAAGCTACTGAGTGTTTTGAATCCTTCTACCTTCTTGTCACTTTTCCATAACTGAGATTACTGCCAATTGCTGATCACTCTTGGCAAAGCTCTGCAGTTATTCACAAGGCAGAGATCCACAGTGATCTAGAGTTCAGTTCGTGTGGTTCCTGCAGATTTCAAGTTACTTTTTAGATTCCTGCTCCAGAGGGAGGACTAGATGATCTTTCGAGGTCCCTTCCAGTCCCTAACATTCTGTGATTTCCTAACATCAGATGTAGTGATATTGCAATACCACAGCAGTGTCAGAATACTAAATACTTAGAAAATCAAGCAATGCCCAAATTATTCAGCCCAGATACTGTCAGGCTATTGCTGTACACACAGTATTAGCCTTGTGCTCTGCTCTCTGCTGTCCAGCTCTGTTTTGCTGACCCTCTTGAACCCCTGTGGACATTCCCCTCCTTACAGCCCTGCTTCTATCCACATGACCCAGTAACGTTCTTCCAGCACAGAGGAAAATAATTCAGAAAGGGAGGAGAAGATGCGGGGGGTGAACGGGAATCTTACCCCTTTACCCTTCGGTTCAGCTGACAGTACTTTGCCCCTATACAGAAGGCTTTTGAAAATGAATAAAATTGCTGGGGCAAGGGTTCAGAAGGCAAGAAAAGAACTCATCAGAGGTGAGGAAAGAAAACTCAGTGGAGTGGGGAGAGAAAAGAAAACTCAGCACCCTCTTGCACTGTATCTCCCTCAGTGGGGTTACTGGTCCCTTAAAGAAGTCTTGGCCCTTTTTCAGCAAACTCCCAAGCTCCAGCTAGGTAGCATAGAGTTAGCAAAGGAAGAAAAAGACTTTTGTCTCCATCTCGCACCCTTTTGAAGCACCGTTTGTGGATTACAAGCTAGCTGTAATGACATTGTCAATCCTTCCTGATATTATGATGGTTGGTTTTACGATACCAATGTGAAAAATTGAATAACCTCATAGTCTACTACTAACTTGAAACCTTTTTCCGTTTTTTTCTTTAGTTATGCATTTTCCAAAGCTGCATAATTGAAGAAAAAAAAATATATATTTTTTTTCTATTTGTATTTAAAAATAACTGAACATTTAATATTCTCTTTATAGGCTGAAACAATTTCTGTGTGCAGTACAACATTAAAGAGGCCCTGCTGGCCAGTAGCCAGTGCTTGTCAGGCTGGTGAATTGATGCATATTTTAAATTACATAGAGGCCTGTTTTGTGAATCTCTTCTAGTATCTTATTCCAATCTACTTGCACCATTTTAAAATTGTGGAAGAACAAATTACTGGATATTTTGTAAAGATTTGTACTTTGTAAATACTTTTAATTAAGTTTAACAGTAAGAATGTCATGTTGCTGTTACGTTATTTTATCCAGAAATTACATTTTCGTTTTAAACTTGTAAAAACTGATTTCTCTTGGCTTTATTATGTAGAACTGAAGAGTTCCCTGTAGGGTAAAATACTGTAAATTTTGTTTCAATGTTCTCTGAGACATCCAAAGCAAGGTGATGTGTCTGTAAGCTAAAGCCCAGGTTCATTCCACCTAGTTCCACTAAGCTATTCAAATTCAAAATCTTCTTGTTCTCTACAAGTCAGTGATTTGGGGTGTTGCTCAGTTCTTAAATGGTCTGAACTGAACTTTGTGAATGTTGCCTTCCCGCTGTATCGTCTAAGCTTCTAACTTGGGAAGCTTCTTCACGTGCATAAAGTTGGGTGGGTTCAACCCAGACCCACAGTCCGTGGAAAAGGTACCGTGAGTCCTTCCGGTATAATTGAAGAAAGTGAGCTAGTGAATTTGAGAGAGAGAAGCTGTGAACTTCCAGGTAAAGATCCAAATTAAAAATAAGGTGTAAAGGGATTTCTCCCTTAATTATAACTTGAAAAATTATTAATTGTCTATATGTTTGGCCTCAGAATTTGACTACTGCATTATTTCATTAAGAACAAATCAAGTGGGTGTTTTTTACCAAAGTTGTTAGCTTATTTTTTATGGGGTTTTTTTAGTTATAGCTTCTGCAAATACTCAGAATCATTATTAAAATTGCAGATTAAAGAGAGAAAAAATAAATATTTTTTGGGATGTAACCTAATAGTCGTGTATTGTTTTGTTAGCTGTGCAGTGTGAGAGGAAACCTATTGAAGTGTCAAGAGAAAAATCTTCAAACTGTGCAGCTTCTACAGAGAAGATCTACATTCGGAAAGATCTTCGTAGTCCCTTAGCTGCAACTCCAACTTTTGTAACAGACAATGAAACAGCAAGGTACATAATTCTTCTTAGAAGCAGCTCTCCCTGTTTCCTGAAAGCACCTCAGAATTAAAATATGTGCTGTTTTGTGTCAGATCAACAGGTCTTCTGGAATCGGGAATGTTTGTTAACATTCATCAGTCTGCAATAAAAAGTGAGCCCACTGTGCTGATGACTCCAGATAAGGTATATGATGATGTGACCGGTATGTTAAGTAGGGTTAATGCTGTGATTGTGTCTGCAGGGAGGGAAGGGTGTTTGTTTTGTTGTACCTCTGTTTTCTTAAATTTTTAAGACACTCCTTTACATTTTTACCCAGTGTTGCAAATGCCTCCTCTTCACCAGAATGCTTTTAGCCTTGCATAGTGAAAAAGCTAAAAACTCTACAAAGTAAATGCCTTCCTCCCCTTTTTCAGGGAGCTTTAAGGGCTGCCCTATTTTCCTTTGTGTTTGGCAATCCTGACACTTTGGTATTTCTCTTCTACAAATAGAGTCAGGTGTTTGCAAAACCTCACATGACGTTATCACAATGCATTTTATAAATACTCTTAGTTTTTTTTCCCCTGAATCACTATTTTTTTTTGCAAAGCTAATAACAGCTATCTCGGCAACAGTATTATTTCTGAGCTGGTTTTCCTTTCTTTCCATTTTTTTATATTTATTGATCCACTGAAGCCATGTGATGACCTCACTACACATGCACAGTAGGAAGCTTTTCTATTTTTTTCTAGCTGATATTAAATTACCTCATACAGTTTTCATGCATTTTGCCTCACTTGCTCTGTTGGCCCATGAAAAGTTGTTTATTCGATTTCACGTTTCTGGCTCTATCTATAGAATATGACAACACGAACTAAATGACATGTAGCATGCTGCTATTAGCAGTAGTAGCGTACTTGTCTGTAATTGTGTGCTTTATTTTTTTTTTATGGGGCAGGGTGGAAAACACGAGTTACCGTGTCTCTGAGTTGCTGGTCACTACTGAATCACCTTGTTCCCCTGCAGTTAAATAAAGACATAAAATCCAAAAAGGCTGCAGCTTTTTTTTTGCTTGCTTGCTTGCTTAAAGGTGACGTTTTAGCTGTTCCTTCTTTTCAAACATTCTCCTACCCTATTGCTTCTGACTCATTTACACAAGGAAAGAAGGAAGATGCTAAAAATATAATCTAGTGCAGTCTTATAGTCCCAGTAACTGTTTGACTAGTGAGTGGAGATGATAAATTCTCTTTCTGCACTTGCTTACCATCTATAGTGTTCTTTCTGAAAGAAACAGATAACTATTACTTGTAAATGTCTAAATATTGCATATTTTAGAAGCAGTGCAGTGTCTAATTGCTGCATTATGATTGCCCATTTACTGAAAACAATAATTTTCTTACGGGTCTATTCACACGCTCAATTCTTCATTTATGTAAAAATTAGATTCTTCTATTGCAAGTTAACTGCTGCCAATATGAGAGAAATAAAAACTATACTTTTCCCTTAGGTTGAAGCATGTCAGGGAGATTTAAGTACGCTGGCAAACGTGGTGACTTCACTAGCAAATCTCAGTAAATGCAAAGACATGTCACAAAGCAGTACAGAGCTGTCTATGATTGAGAGTTTAAGTAATGGAGATGCATCATTATCGGAACTACAGCAAGAAGAGCAAGCTAGTAGCGATGTTACAAGGTAAGGCATGTTACACTTGAAAATATTATTCTTTTTGAGGTCTCTGTCAATTCAGGCCATTATTTAAATCATTACGGTGTAGGTAATTTGTCTGCATTAAAAATAGGAGTAATAGCAGCCCAAGCTCATAGAATCATAGAATAATTTTGGTTGGAAGAAACCCTCAAGATCATCGAGTTCAACCCTAACCTAACTCTGGCACTAAACCATGTCCCTAAGAACCTCATCTCCACGTCTTTTAAACGCCTCCAGGGATGGTGACTCAACCACTTCCCTGGGCAGCCTGTTCCAGTGCCTGACAACCCTTTCCGTGAAGAAATTTTTCATAATATCCAATCTGAACCTTCCCTGATGCAACTTGAGCCACAGTAGTAGATAAATCTTGTAAGATTTTTCCAAGTGAAACCATAAGGAAGTTCCCTTTGAGAAATAAATGCTTCCAGTTGCTAGTACTTGAAATTAATTTCAATGTAAATGTCGCAGCTGTTTTTCTTACCTTTTTGTTGGCTTAATAATGTGTGTTAGATCTTGTACTACAAGGTGTTTCAAAAAGACTGACCCAATTTGAAATCACTTTCCTTTGAAATTGGGTCTATCGTTTTGGAACACTCTGTATAGTCTTAGTACTTTGTATCATCCTGGAAAACTGTTTCGTAGATCTCATCTGTGTAAGTAGTTTAATGCCTGTAGCTATTAATCGCCTTCAAAGCTTGAAAAGCATTTTCTTTCTGCACAGTACAGCTCACAGAATTCTCACCATCAGTACAAATACATACATTGAATATCTTAGAAACTTGTGTTTTGCACTGGTTTTAACTGAGCCATTTTCGTGAGCATATGTGTAAGATATTCTGTGTAGTATGTACTGTTATTCCATCTATCACAATCGTATTCTTCCTTGATTGCCATCTCATAGAAGTTTCTGACAGCTGTCCCAGCAATATTGCTTTATATACCACCTACATTGTGCATGCTGTTCTGAAAATGTGTATGTGGAATAAATCCAGAAAGGAAGAAAAGGTTTGGGTGTAGTGAAGTAGTTTGTACTGACTGAAATACACAATTTCCCCTATAGATTCTACTGCTTGGTTTAATTGCAAGCAGAATGCAGTTGTTCAGTTTCTTTCTTTATATGCTGCTTGGAAAGTCAACGTGACTTTATGTAGGTGCTGATTTGGGCCTTTGCTCTGTCCTCCTAGGTAGGGAATGTAAGAACATGCTGTGTAAATAATGTTGTTGTATTGTGCTGATAAACTTCCTTCAATACTACAGCTGTTCAAAAAGATGTAGTAATAAGGTTGCACAATGATTTTCCATTTCTTTATTTCCTGACACTTTTCAGGTGCCTGCTTTTGCCAACTTCACTGTTTCTGTTCAGTTTTAAAATGTGACTATGATGAGGCACCACGTTCTTTCAGCCAGGGAGCTGGAAAGAGCCCTGACTCAGCTCAACACGTACTCTTGTCTATGAGTTTACCTAATGGATTTCCAGTGAGGGGGGTCAAGTTAAATATTCCTATGAAGGGGAAGTTGTTACCCAGGGAGAAACTAAAATTTTAATTTAAATCTTTGATTTCCTTGCCAGGCCTTATGCCAGCTTGATGGAACAGACACAGATTTTTACTGAGAAAAAGGAGTTTAAGGGATTTCAGGAAGCATGTTTTATCCATCCATGTTTTTCATGTATTTTATTGTATTCAATTGCTTGCAGCTACCCTAGTTACACTTTCACTTTTGCTGACACAAATTTAGTGTACAACGTTGCTGCTAGCATTCCACTGCTTTTATATTGTAATGTTATATGCCTTGTTCTCTAATGACTTTGTTATCTATGTTCATTTTTGTACAGTTTATCAGCAGTCCTATGTTTCTGTTAGTGACTGGGCCTGACAAAAAGAGAACCAAAGTTGTTTCTAGCAAAGGATATTAATATTTTAATGTTGATTATATCTTTTTTTCTCACTTTATGGTCCAAGTTTTCGTAGCTTCTAGGCAAGCTTTGTTCTAGATCCTCTCTTCCTTGGTGTTTTACCTCACAATCAATGCTCCTGTTGGGGCTTCATGTTTGAAAAGGACCCAGAGTGCTGAGCCCGTGAGGAAACAACATGTCTATTGACATTTGCTGTCTTACTACTGCCAGTTTATGAGATGCAAAGGAGAAGATTTCTTGGAAAGCAAACATCCCAGAATAAGTTGGAAACAAAGTCTCATGGGCAGACACAGTTAACCGGTGAACCTGCCCACCCTGTTTAAAAAGGACTCTGCAGCCTATACTAGACTAAACACAGGAATGTGGCAGGTGCATGTGACATTTACCTCTTGGGGAAAGGAGACATCTTGTTCCTCTCTTATATTACTGTCCCTGCTACATGGAGAGCCCGGCAGAGATCTTATTTTTTCCTAAGAAGCATCTACCACCGAGCTGCTGGGTTTGCATGTTCTCCCTAAGGCTGCCAAGAGTGAGCCATGCAGGGCCTGAAACTCACATCTCCAAGCAGGAGTCCAATAATATGACTTCTAGGGCTTACCCATGCATGCATTCCCTTTACACCTACTTTCCGTATACCAGAGACAGAAAATGTCCCAGGTATATCTGTGTAGTCCACTTACATCTGTTTAGTCCACTTGTGCATGTCCTGGTCACCCTCGTGTAGACACATCAAGGTATGCAGGCTTATGTAGGACCAAAAACTAGTTTATTTACCACCTGAAGCCTGAGTCAGTGTCAGCAGCTCTTCTATTGTGGTGTTTCATCTGGTTGTATGTGGTTATGTCAAACATAGTAATCATTTAGATTTTTTTTTAGCATGTTAATGAATGTAGACAGCTAGAGAGTGTGGGGGAAGAGAAGGTGGCAAAATTCCATTCCAGACTTTGGCATTAAACCGGTGATTTTAGATTCTGTGGTAATAAACATGTCTCTATAAATTTTGAATCAGTTCTACATACAGGCTGTTAATCAGCTTTTGGAACAGGCTGCCCAGGGAGGTTGTGGAGTCTCCTTCTCTGGAGACATTCAAAACCCGCCTGGACACCTTCCTGTGTAACCTCATCTGGGTGTTCCTGCTCCGGCAGGGGGATTGGACTGGATGATCTTTCGAGCTCCCTTCCAATCCCTAACATTCTGTGATTCTGTGATTTTGTAAAGTTTCCAGATCTCTGTGTATAAGTTTTTCATACAACACTGTATACAAAGGCTGCTGCTCTCACAATATGTTATCTGTCTGTAGGCAGCAATCGAATCTGTATATTTTTGATTGAAGATATATCAGTTTTGGTTCTCAGGTGTATTCATGCACAGAAAAACAATGGATCTGTTATCAAGCAACATAATGGATTATATCTGTGCTTTTCCTGGCATCTCCCCTGCAACGTTTGTGCATGTGACTTGGTCTTCACAAGAGTCACTGCCCCACATCAAAGGATACTAAGGACGGTACTGAAAGCATGAGAGTGCTTTCTTTCGCATATTTCAGAAAAGTCTTCAAATTAAGCTGAATAACCTCAACACAACTCAAAAAAAAAAAAAAAAAAAGAACAAAACTTGTTCAATTTGTGCTTCATAGCAGCAAAAGTCTGTAGAATTTATGTGTGCATTAAGTTCCTTTAACAGCATTCTGATGATCCTGTGCTCAAAATGCTCATGGCAGCACCCTCAGTAAACATCACTAACCAGATCTTGAAAAGCAAACTGTGATTCAGCAGCACAATCAAGATGTCAAAACTGTGAATTCGTTGGCAACTGGTGTGAATCTGCTGCTAATTTTTGTTTCAGAGCCACTGCAAGTTGGGGTTTTCAGGGATTTTGTTTGGTGGAGTGGCAGGAAAAGCGTACTCCTGACTTGTTTTCCAAATCTGGTTCTTTGAAACAGACATCTAAAATACAGATTTCAGATGTGCAGGGTCCTCCTAAATTGAAATGGTCTCTTAATTTTTGTGTTTGTTTGGTTTTTTATTTTTTTGTTGTGATCTTACAGGGCATTTGATACACTTGCAAAAGCATTAAATCCAGGAGAGAGCGCAGCGTGCCAGAACTCTGACAGTATTGAAGCTGGTGTACAGCTCGTCGGTGGAGAAACAAGCATGAACATTGTTGAAATAGAGGGGCCACTACTCAGTGATGCACATGTAGCATTCCGGGTACTTAATACTTTTTTACTGTTGACTATTTATAACCATTTTAACATAGTAATATAAAATAACGATCTGATTAAATCTTATTTTGAATTTCTTAAAGAGTAACTATTTGTTTAGGTATTGGCATTCATTTCTGATGAATGCACTGCTTTTATTCACAGGTTAACTTTTTTTTTTGGGAGAATGTACAGCTCTGTTTGGCAATTTAGCTGCACTGTTTATTTTGTAGCTTCTTACCTTAAAAATACTGGGTAATCTGTGCAAAAGGGTTTAGATAGACGAGAGTCACACAAAGCAGAGGGTCAGCATCCACATTCTCACTTGTTAACAAGTGGATCTCGTGCAATCCGCAGCTGGATTTTGAGACTGAAGTGTATGTATCAGTTTCTCCTTTGTGTATATACCTTATTTGAGTCTGGTATTAATTGACTTCAATCATTATCGGAAAATACGGTTTCTTTGTTAGTGAGCCATATATTTACTGGCTTTATTTTTCGTTTTACGAGCCTACAGAAATTCTTCTATCCATTTTTTTTTTCATCTTATTATTCTTGGACAAATCAAAAAGTTTGCTCACCTGAAAACTTCTTCAGTACCGGGCATTTTGTTAAACTTTGCCCCTCTCATCAGCACGTTTGGATCGCTCAAATAAACATGACTAATGCAAATGTCAGTATTTTTTTTAATTGTGTTAGCCAAACCATTATATTATGAAGTATTCATTTCTGAAGCTAAAACTCTAACACTGTAATTAGCAGTATGGGGTCAAATACCACTTTCTTCACATACGCTGGTAACGCCACTGATTTGACTCAATGCACGCTGGGAAAGGTAGAGCTGGTCCTTTCTGATACATATTGATTATAGTTTTAGCACTTGGGAGCTGCTGGATATTAGTTATTTTACACACACATCAGAAGATTTTTGATGTATTTATTTGTACAATATTAATTAAAAGTACAAAAAAAAAGATGTTTTGTGAAATACAATTCCCATCCACACACACACTCCTCAGGAATTGTGGTAACTCTTCTAATTTTTCAGGCCACTTATTCTGCTCCTCTGGGAGAAACTTTAGAAAGTAATGATGCCTCTGTGCTTGTAGTTTTTATTTGTTTATCTAGATACAAATGTAAGCAACTTCATTCTAATTACAATGATTCTCCTAAAACTTTCATTTTCTTTGAATGTGTCTCGACAGTTGAGTGTTATTTGGGATTTTCTATCTCCAGGTGTCCCAAACATGAATATTTATCTAAAGTAAAAATTCAGAATTTTGGCCCTTTTTTTTGCTTTGTAGTTACTATAGAGTATAACAGTGTGGCTGATAATGAAAAAGGCAGTCATTCAGTTTTATTTCAGGATTATCTCATGTTTTTTTAAAAAACAATTTCACTTTCTCACTTGAACGCTAAGGCTGATTTTTTTTCTTACCATGTTTTTTAATGAAGAAAATAAAATAACTGACTTGCACTTCTTTTTTTTTTCTNTTTTTTTTTTTTTTATTGCCAGCTCACCATGCCTTCTCCTATGCCTGAATATCTGAACGTTCACTATATCTGCGAGTCTGCCTCCAGGTTGCTTTTCTTGTCCATGCACTGGGCACGTTCCATTCCATCTTTTCAAGCTTTAGGGTAAGTGTTCAGTTACCTGTTCACTTAGGTTGTGAAAACACACTTTTAAACTTTTTATTTTCACTGTCTTATTCAGGGACATGTAAAATAGAAATCTACTTACTAAAACCATTTTATGAATCATCATGAAGGTAAACTTTCTGAATCAAAACCGCTCCCAACTTCAGTCCAATTCAGGTACTTTGGTTGGGTTTTGAAGGAAAAAGGAGTAAGATATGTAACAATCAAATGCCTACACACTGCTATTTCTTGACTCAATTTTTAGTAAATGGGACTTCCTGACGTTTTTTAATAGCTACATCCCGAACAAAGATGCTTATCAGGCAGTCACCATAAAGAAGCTCCTCTCTGGATCCCCAAATATTGTTCTATTTATTGATCAATTAGGAGTAATAATGTTGCCTTTAATAAACTGTGAGAAGAAAATGATTAGCTAGATTCAGCAAGTGTTCAGGATGAAGTTGTTTAATTTCAGGGGATTATCCAAAACCAAAGGATTGCTGTAACCAGAAAGTAATTCTTGTTATTCTTTTTCCAGTTTGTGTAACATCCTGCTTTTCCAGCAGAATTCAGTGTATCACTTAAAATTCTTAATCTAAATGTAGTAGTACATTGCCAACTATCATGAGAAAACATCTCAAAAGAGCATGGGAAGAAGTTATTTCTATTCTTTTTAGAAGGAATTTTATGAAGACGGCATCAAACAAATAAAGATACTGTATGAGCTCTGACACAAGTGGAGTATAAATCACGTTTGTCTGTTCTCATCTACAGTATTTTTCTTTAATTCAGTATCAAAACAGCGTATGACTGTGGCAGCAAACAGAATTCCTCTTCGAAGTGAGCTATTTTCCCCTTTTCCAGGAAGGCTGTCAAAAGCAGGATGATCTTTGATTACCATTTGTGTTTACTCAGATGTTTAAGTGAAATTATTCTACATTGTTTAAGGGAAGATACTATATTGTGTGTAATTGAAGCCTGTGTTTTTGAGAAGGAAAAATTAAAATTCTATGAAGTTAAATAATTTCAAGGGTAAAAAACTCAGGTAAATATTATGTTTTATTTTAGTAGAAATTGTTGCCCTGCAGAATTTCAAAATAGGTAGCAAATTAACATAGTACATTGTATCATTACATGTTTTTCAAAGGTTTTTGTAACAGAGAGACATTGCAAATTAGTGTTTTATAACAACAAATGGGAATTGCTTTTTAAAAATAAAATGTTGTACAGCATACCTGTCTTTCTGAAAAGATATAACAAGAAATGCTTACAGAAAATCTGCATATTTTTAAAATATGTTACTTTCCACGATATTTTTCTATTTGAATAAAAAAGGGAGGAGTAGGCTGTCTTAATAGAGTTAACATTAACCTGTGCTAGCATTTACAGTCCCAGTCAAGATCATGGGCAACAGTATATTTGAAGACCATTTAACATAAATATACAGGTTTGCTTTTGAAGAGCTTAAAATACTAACTTTTTTCAGTTAGAGATTTATTTGAAATTAATGCAGCTGTTTTAGTCTGAGCACATTTTGTACTATAATTTTGACTTTTAGAAGGGTGACTCGTTTCACTTTTTAAATGAAGAGAAATACATGGTAGTAGTAATTGAGAGGAGCTGATGACCCAAAACAAAGCCACAGTAGTGGTTTTGTAAGGAAGAGAAATAATTGTACCCAGGTGGTTCCCTCCTCAGGCAATGTGTTCCTTAACTGGCAAGACAGTTGGCTTTGGCACATTGATTTAGTTGATGGCACCAACTTATCGCTTCGTTCACCTTCCCACACGAGGATCTTTGTAGGCAAGAGAGATTCCTACTGAAACCTTCATCAGGCTGCTTACAGCCTCGCAGTTTTTTGAGGCTACTTAAGTTTGATCAGCTGATTCTGGTCTAAGTTTGATGAGCTATAAAGTTGCTCTAGAGCAGTGCTGTCAAACTCATTTTCGGGGCGGGGGGGTCACATCAGCCTCGCAGTTGCCTTCAAAGGGCCGAATGTAATTTTAGGACTGTATAGATGTAACTATTCCGGTATTTTATATAGTCCTAAAATTACATGCTCTAGATGATACATTTATCTACATACACCAGCTGAGTAGCCAGTACACCATATTTTCACTGTTCCTCACCATTGTCCCTTTGACAGGAGATGAATGGGGATGTGACAAATATGTGTAGAACTCGCATGTACAGTATCGTGTCTACCACAATAACTGGTTCATACTAAAAAATAATGCCCGAGGTAAGCTCTGTAATCCAGTACAGGACAAGTCTACATTAACCCGTCATTTGGCAGATCAGTATTGCAGTAAATCCTCAGAGATGTTCTTGAAGATTACATCAACGTTCTTGCAAAAATCCATTCCATTGTATGTTTGTAGTTGAAATCCTAGCTTTAATATGCTTTTCTTCTTTGATAGGTCTTGTGCTTCTTTTACATTTTCATTATTTATATTTACTGGCTAAAACTGTTGAAACAGGGTATCTGAATTTGACTCCTCACTGGTAGGATTTCCTTTTTAAAGTACTGAGCTCATTAAGCTCTATGAGTTAGAGATGCTTGGCAATACTGAACATTAGGTTACTAATACGGAAGTGCTTGAATATGGATTTATATACCTAATTTTAAGCTTCAGCATTTGAAAAAAAATACTGACTACACATGAATCTTAAGGACTAATTCTTACAGCAAACAAAGCCTCATGACTTCTGTTTATGCTTTGAAGTCTGTATTTCAAACCTTATTCCAGACATGACAGGGATGCAAAAAATAGCAGTCAGGAAGCTCAGGAACTTGATTGCTCACGTTCCATTTCACATGTATTTTTAAGGAAGAAATTAGACTGAGCTGCCAGATTTGAAGTAAAAAATTTTAAAATGGACCTTTGAGCCTGTTCTATGTTCACAATACAGGAACAATGACATTTTCTTTGCCCATGCATGTAAATGTTATTCAAAAATTACTGTAAATCCTAAGAAAATTAGCATGAGGGAATACACCCAGACACCTGACATTTACTGTAACTTCACCATGCTTTTGTGATAGAAATCTATCTCCTTTTAGATCATTAAAACAAAAATTGCTTTTGTACAAAAGTCATTTTAAAACAGGTATTTTAGTCCTAGCATGCAAATAAAAATATCGTTGATGCAGGGCTTCATTTTGGTTCTGGTTGCAACGTTAAATTAGATGAATGTTTTATGAAGTGTTTTTCAAATTAAAAAAAACCTATGTGAATGCAAATGACTGGGTTTATTAAGTGAAATTATTGTATTTTTTAATAGACAGGATAACAGCATATCATTAGTAAAAGCCTGCTGGAACGAACTTTTTACGCTTGGTCTTGCACAGTGTTCACAAGTTATGAATGTGGCAACTATCTTAACTGCATTTGTTAATCACCTTCACGGCAGTTTACAGCAAGGTAAGGTATATACTGTGCATTGCCAGACTTGGGGAATTACTTTGTGTTTTTTAAGTTTTGAACTGTGCGGAAGCTTTTTACTTCCCCTTCACTTGTTAATGAAAATGTACTGTTTATAGAGTTTTGTGGTTAATATTAAAACAAAATAATACTAGAAAATACAGTTCACAAGATGGAATTTTTTAGCAATTTTGCGAAAGTCAGCTATGCTAATACTTACCTTCAAATTAAAACCAAAAAATTTAAAATTACCCATCCATCTAATATAGGTTAGCATTTACTGGGGTTGTTTTTATTTTGCGTCTATGTAAAGTGTAATAGTACACTGCTGTTCTGCTGATATATGTCAGCTCAAATTAGGAATGTTTCAGGTAGCATCAATGTTAAGAACACAAGCGTCCTGTGAATATTCCTCTGTGTCAAGGGTATAAACTAAAAAAGGGTATAAAGCCAAAAAGGGTATAAAGCCATTGCTGACCCAAGGGGAACAGCTCTGCACCAACCACATTCACAGAATCACAGAATGGTTGGGGTTGGAAGGGACCTCTGTAGATCATCCAGACCAACCCACCTGCCATAGCAGGTTCACCTGGAGCAGATCGCACAGGAAGGTGTCCAGGCGGGTTTTGAATGTCTCCAGAGAAGGAGACTCCACAACCTCCCTGGGCAGCCTCTTCCAGTGCNGATGCTCCAGACCCCTCATCATCCTTGTAGCTCTCTAGTGGACTCCTTCCAGTAATTTCTTGTCCTTCTTAAACTGGGGAGCCCAGAACTGGATTCAGTACTCCAGATGTGGCCTCACCAGGGCAGAGTAGAGGGGGAAGACAACCTAGAGGCAAATCAGGAAAGGTGTATACTACACCTTCTTTTTCAGCAGTGGCTTGGTCTTTGACTGACAAAGTAACCCGTGAAACTGTACGTCAGCCTCCCTCATGTCACCATTTAGGTGTGGAGCACAGATTTGCAGCAGCAGTGTGTTTGTTACTTATAAGTAGTCTTGCCCTTCCTTGATCATTTCAAATTCTAGTCTGCCTCTGATTACTGGAAATTTTAGTGGCAGGAAGAGACCTAATTGTACAATGTAGAAAAAAAAAAAAGAACATGATCATTATAGTCCAGAATTGTTAGTGTCAGGGTTATTCAGATGTCTTATTTGAGTTTATAAATGGCATAGATTTCCCACTGTTTGAATCTAATACAAATAAATATTTTTTAAAATCTTGTGTGACCACATTTTTTGGATGCAGGTTTATTTGGGGCTTTTATATTTTATGTATGTGTTGACTTAGATAAGCTGCCAACAGACAGAGGAAAACTAGTAATGGAGCATATCTTCAAATTGCAAGAATTCTGTAACAGCATGGTTAAGCTTTGCCTAGATGGATATGAATATGCATATTTGAAAGCAATCGTCCTCTTCAGTCCTGGTATGTAATTATTCCCAATTTAAAACTTCAATCTATGCTATTTTGTTCCATATAACTTCTGCCTGTTTCATTATATGCAGTTAACCTGTAGAATTCCTGCCTCGCTTGTGGAGGAATCTTGGAAGGCATGTAATGAGGACTGTAGGAAAAGGCAGCTTAGTCTTTTAATATAAATAATTAAATGCTGCTTTGGAGACATAAGTTTTATTCATGCCTCTGCCATTGATCTTTTATTTATTTATCTATCTATCTATTTATTTATGTATAGCTTTTAGTTCTGTCCTTTCTGGGGTAGTTTTTCTGAGGACCTACAGTTCAATTTTCAGTAGTGTTGCTCTTGTACATCCAGCTGAGATGGATTGAAGTTGGGTTTTTAATGTATGAAATATTATCTTTCTGGGCATTTATTCTCATATGCAAAATTACAGAAACAATTGACCTCACTTCACATAAGTATTTTGAAAATAAATATTACACATAACATTTCTGGTGAATGAACACCACAAACATTCCCTTGTATTATTATTTCTGTCTTCTGAACAGTATTTGTGTAATGTATTCCAGGTAAAGTTAATGGACATAAATTAGACTGTGAAGATAAAATAAAATAATGATTATTTTTTGCTTCTGGGAGATTAGTCAGCCATATGGAAGAAGAGTCCTCTGGTTATGACAGACAGTGACTGAGTAGTTAGATTATGTAGCACATATGCTTAGACTGTTGAAAATTACGAAATTAATTTTCTTTCTTTGAAAATTGTAGAATTAGCTTTTCAGCAAAGGCAGTCAGATACTATATCAGTATGCTGCAGGTCTTAGATTCATCATTCAGAATTTAGGGATTTAATATAAAACCACAACCAAATCTTTTGATAAAAGAAAAATGGATAAGCCTCAAGTACTTTCTGTATCTCCAGGGATTTTTCACTGTCACATTTAGGAAGTAAATCTTCAGTCACTCCATTTTGCATTAGAAAGTTTTAAAAGCATCAACAGCTTCCTTAATCGTCTTTGCTCTGCCTTTTTTAGATGCTGATGTCCCATAGAAAGGATCAGAGCAAATTGTAAAAAGCTGTCTGAACCTTAGTGACCTGCCCCCCCCCAGTAGTGTAGGATACACAGAAGACTGGGTATTTGCTTCTTGTCAGTTCTGTAGGTTTATTTGATCTGAGAAGAACTTTCATTTTCCTTCCGCTGAAGTTCACCCTTTCACAGAAAAAATAGTTGAGGTGAGAAAATCTTTTGGAACTTGGACACTTCCAAAATGTAAATTTTAAGCTGTTTTTTTAACATATATATATTTATATATATTAAAAAAAATAATTGTGAGGTTCTTGCTTTGCAGTTTCCCTCATAATTACATGATCTTTTCCATACATAGTATCTGCAAGGAGTATCCACATCTCCCAGCACCAGCAGGAATTCATGGTCCTCCTCTAAGTGCACAACAAAACCCTGCAGATCTTCCATTGTGGTTTTGGGGTTTTTTTTTTGATATTGCAGTAATGGAAGACTTCTAAGATGAAAGACATTCTTTCAAGTAAGAGGCAGTATAAGTACTGTCAGAACCCTCCAGGAAAGATTATAAATTCCCAGAGGATATTCCAGTGATATTCTTCTGTTGNAAGTTCACCCTTTCACAGAAAAAATAGTTGAGGTGAGAAAATCTTTTGGAACTTGGACACTTCCAAAATGTAAATTTTAAGCTGTTTTTTTAACATATATATATTTATATATATTAAAAAAAATAATTGTGAGGTTCTTGCTTTGCAGTTTCCCTCATAATTACATGATCTTTTCCATACATAGTATCTGCAAGGAGTATCCACATCTCCCAGCACCAGCAGGAATTCATGGTCCTCCTCTAAGTGCACAACAAAACCCTGCAGATCTTCCATTGTGGTTTTGGGGTTTTTTTTTTGATATTGCAGTAATGGAAGACTTCTAAGATGAAAGACATTCTTTCAAGTAAGAGGCAGTATAAGTACTGTCAGAACCCTCCAGGAAAGATTATAAATTCCCAGAGGATATTCCAGTGATATTCTTCTGTTGTGGATCATAAGGAAAATCAGCTCCTGAGTGTTTTCACACTCAGAACATAATCCTGCTGTCAATCCTCATGACTGGGAGAATCGTGCACGGTTTCATGTGGTTGCTTCTACAGTCCACTGAAGCACAGGGATGGTTTCAGTTTTCTGATAAGCAGTACCCACCATGAGTTTAATTGCAATTGAAATATGGTTTTTGAAAATGTTTGCTTGCTTTTTTTTTTCCTGTTGAGGACTGAAGAGTTGCCCACACTTTTCACTGTTATTTCAGAAGAAGCAGAGACTTTAAGTGGAGGGTGAGAGGGTGTTTGCTTCTCTAGATAATGCTTGCAGGGCACATAACTCTCGTTTAGGTGTTCTTTACCACCTAATTAGTCCTCTCATGGCTTTCCCATACTCAGAACTGATACAGGTTGCTCCAGGAAAGAAATAATATCAAGCCCATTTTTCTAGTACAGCTTCTACTAGGATTTACAACAGAATCTGTCAGCCTGTCTGAAGAAATCAGCCCTGTTGGACACCAGAAAATGTTTCTCTAGGAACCTTACACTTGCAAAGCAATATTTACTTGTTTAGTCTGAAATTAATTTGTCTCCTTCCGATTAGATTTGACAACACAAAAGGTAAAAATGTCTTGGGAAAACACTATATCCAGACACATGATTGAGATGAATTTTCTTTAGCTGCTTTAATGGCAATGTCTTGATCCTATGAGCCACGTAACAGAATTTTCATATACCTGAAAGTCATGTTCACTGCCTTGAACAGAAGGGATGTTCTGGCAATGATGCACAGCCCAGAAATTACAATTTCAGGGATTTTACTGCTCTACCACAGGATGGGGCTGGGCTGCAAATGCAGCAGAGTTGTAAGGTGAGAACATCTGCTTTAGCAGGCCCTGCTGATTTGCTGTCTTCCACAGCTGGACGCTCAAAGATTACTGAAAATCGTCTGTGCCAAGCCAGCTGTTTGTCACAAGGCAGCCTTGGGCAAGAGATGAGTGTACAGAGAGTGCCTGGAAGACTTTGCATCTTTATTAATGGCTATTAGTTACTAGCTGTGATCTTCCATCTACGGTTTTTGCAAGTTGACTTCCAGCTGTGTTTCTGGCATTGCTCTAAAAGCTGCGTCATGAAGCGATGCATATTGTATGTCAATGGCAACTCTTCAAAATGGGTTGCTTTTTTACCAATTTGTTAACCTCTTCTGCATAAATTTGAACTTACGCTTTCAGAATGACCGAATTACTACATAGGACAAAATATTCCTCTGTGAAATTATGTGCTCAGGGGAGTCTAATGTATCACATGACTCCTAAATTGCTCTGAAAGCTTCTGTATCTGCAGATCTAGACCCAAAAACTCCTGGTTTTGTTGACAGAAGGCCATGTATTTGGAGAGGAGGCATGACTGTTAGAAATAATCTTTTATCTGACATAATTCAGCAGCTCCTTTATGATCCCATTTCTGAAAAATGAAATCTACATGATCTGTCATGCTACTATGACAGTAAAATATTTACATTGAGATAGATGGATAATAAAAATACAGATTGTGTAAAGTATTCAGAATTACTGGATAGTAATTTCCAAGTGTGACTTTGCAGTTAGGTTAATATCCTTTCATTTTAGCAAGATTGAAATGTCAAGTGTTTAAATCACTACTAGAAATTAGTTTTAGCACGTTGGCAAATTTCGCACCAAACAGTTGAAAAAGAACACTATTTGTGCATATAATATTTCAGTAGATGTCAGTGTGTTGAAACAGTGCTGGTTTACTGCTACACAGAGAACAGAGCCAGATGATCAAGATTGATGTAAACATTGCAAGCAGGGCATTTATTTGAACTCTCCCGAAATGTCTGGTTTTATTTATATGAAACTAAATAAAACATAAACATAGAGTAAAAGGAATGTAAGGAGGTTAAGCAGTGTCCTCCACTGAAACAGTGAAATTTCTGCAGCTACCACATCATGATTTCAGTCTGCTTACAACTGGATAATCTGTAGGGATTTTAGTGCATCTTATATAAAACAGGTATAACAGTGTAGAGTGGTTTTTTTTCAGATCACCCAGGTCTAGAAAATGTGGTACAGATTGAGAAATTTCAAGAAAAGGCTTACATGGAGTTCCAAGACTATGTAACAAAAGCATATCCGGATGACACTTACAGGTCTGTAACATAATACGCTTCTTTGATTGATTCTCTTTTCAGAGCATCAGTGATACTGATTTGTATGGTATTTCTTCTAATAAATATGTACATTCTTATCTCCTTAAAGATAAGAAATTACCTTTGGAGCACTTGAAATATTATGCATATACTCATACATATTATGAGTATGATTGCTCTACTCATTCACTATTAATTTCCAAAATGAAATATTGGAAATAAAATAAATATTTTTAGTATTTTCATTTTGAATTGCACCTACTTGGGATATTTTTTCATTTATTCAAAGTCTAAACATTATACAGTCCATGTAATTGACAGGCTTATTCGCTTTTTTGGTACTGTTGAAGACATGACTGGACATAAATGTAATACTCTACTAATTTAAATATTTAAGCCTTTCATGAACTAGATATAGCTAATTTTGACCAGTATTGTCCCTTGTTAATTTTTTCTCATCGCTTACTGATAACATGATTGTGAATAACACCAACATCTCTGCCCACAAGTAACACTTTTAACCTGGCTTATTTTCCAGACTATCTAGACTCCTCCTCCGGTTGCCTGCTCTTAGGCTGATGAGCGCTGCCATCACTGAAGAGCTGTTCTTTGCAGGACTGATCGGCAACGTTCAGATCGATAGCATCATCCCGTACATTCTGCGAATGGAGACAGCGGACTACAACTCTCAGATAATTGGTCACGCCGTATAAAAGTAGCAGTCGAGGATTCTGTACCATGGCAGTCATGGTGATGTAAATGCGTACCCTGTCTCCAAGAGATGGCAAGAAGCCTTCCCATGCACCTTTCCAAGAAGGCTAATATTCCTCCTTTCCAGTACACTTGGGAAACATGGTGGAGTGTATTGAAGAATATAGGATCGCTTCCTATTTTTCATCTGATCTCCAAGGACTTGTAAATTAACTTGATATGTGAAGTCAAGAATTGTCCATCCTATTTTTGTAGATAGATGAAATTGGAATATTTGTTTATGAAGTCCAGGCTTGTGAAGAAACTGAAGAAGCTTTGACTGAACTAAGGTATCTCAACTTAGTTTGATGTTTTAGACAAATAAATTAACTTTCCTCTCTGAGTTGTGTTTTCAGTGTTTTGCTACTAGTTCTTTCTCATTGATCAAATGGAAAATACATGATCAAACATCCTGAAAAGGCCAGGGTTTCCATGGAAACAAGACTCTTACAACCAAAGTTAGTTTTTCAACTGTTGTTTTGAAGAGAGACTTTCTTCTTGTATGAAACACTTGACACCATTACAAGTGCAGGGAAAGTAGAGGAAGTTCCCATTTTAAAATATTCTGATGATATGTTGAGGCAGTTGACCAAAAGTGAAGCAGCAAAGGGTCAGTACTGACTATTCTGTGGCTGCAAAGGAACACTGTGGTGTTGTGTTATGTCTTGGTAGACATCAGCTGGTTTATATGATGAAAAACTAACTCGGAGGTGTACACTGCAGGTGTTCAAAGATGACATCCTCCTGTCCTTTCCGATCTCCAAAGTCAAAGCTTTTTCACACTACCCCTGCCTCTTTCATACTCATTGCACAACAATGGAGGCATTCTAGATGCCTCTTGTTTACTTTTTTGTTATTGTTAGCCTTTGCCTATGTAGTTCTCTTTTCCAACCACTCTCGTATGATTATTTTTTAAATTTGAGTTTGTCAAATCCAGTGTCCTTCCCTATGGGAGCATGGTCTCTGCTGCTTTTCCTTTCCCTGTTAGAAATGGGTCTAGATAACTTCATATATGTTGCCTGAATCATACAGCATAGCTCCGTCCAAGGATGGGTTTAAATGTTTTTCATTCTTGGGGCATGTGCCTCACTGACAAATAATGTTGACATATGGTTGCTTCTTGCTTACTTTTGCAGCAGGAAGTTATACATTCCTAGCATGTTTAATACCTGTTGCTTAAAAGTAGCAAAGTATTGCAGGAAAAGTGGTGCTCTACTTCTGACACTAGCATTTAGGGTAATCTACATCTTGGATCAAGGCTGAGTTCTGTTTACCTTGAACTTTCTCTGGCAACATTGGATGAGGAAGAGCCTCACTCAATCAAGAAGCACATGGTTGCATCAGAAATTGCTTAGACAGAAGATCGGCTTGAATGGGGGTCTTTGCCCACCCTGCGCTAGCAGCTCCAAGGCCCACCTTACACCAAGAGGCTACAGATGAGGCTTGGGTGAGCTCTGTTGTTTTTCTCAGCACCTGAGGATCTCAACCAGCCAAAAAACTCAGAGAACTGCTGCTGACACTGAATTCCCGTGTTCTTTTCAATTCCACTGACTGGGCTGCTTGAATCTTCCCGCACCATCCTTCCTCCATCATCTACAGGATCAGTCCTTCCCAACACCGCAGACCCAAGCGCTCAGTGCCGAGGAGCCCTGATGGGACGGAGCCATCCCCACTGCTCTGCCTTGGCACTTACTTGCAGGAGGACAGCCTGCAATGGTGGAGCTGGCCGTGGCAGCTGAGCTCTTCCCACATTTCACCTCTGAAAGGGTGCAAGATTCAAACTCTTAATCTGGAAAGCAGCGTGAGGACTACTTCTGCGCACCTCATCAGCAGGGTCTATGGAAACACAAAGGACAGTTGCTGCCAATCTGCTGTGCTTGTTCTCCCCCACAGGGGATAGAGGCCCACCTTGCTATCCGTAGGACCAATTGCAGATGGGAGGTGTATCATCCTTCAGTTCGCTCTCCTTAGAAATTCTGACCCTGCTTTCTAGCCCAGTGCTAACCCTAACCCACTTATGGCCCTAACAGGCATGGAAGATCTACAGTCCTCTGCGTTAAAGCTTTTAAGGAAGCTGACAGCACGTTACTCCTGAATAGTCTGGAAGTGATTTCCCAGGCGTTCCAATACTCTTGGAAGAGTTTTCCTCCAGTATTCTCCAGCTTCATGTAATCCAGATAATAGCAGATGGAATTAAAAGCTTGTTTTCCTTAACACAGTACATTGTGCAAATCTCTCTCAGATTGTCGCAAAAATCATTTACTCCATAGCTTGAGCCTCAGGTGTGATATGCAGTTCTTTGTTTACAGCTGGCCAAAAGATGCAGGTGACGCAGCCTCTCCTGTGGTACAGTCCAGCTTCAGAAACAGGTGAGGAAAGACCACTGTTTCTACAGATATAAATCTTTAGCAATTGAATCCATCAGATCATTCATCTTTATCATACAACAGCTCAGGCTGGGAGGGACCTTGAAAGATCATCCAAAGGGAGCCTAGATGAGATTATCTGGCACCCTGTCTGACCACATCTTGCAAACCTCCAGTAATGGGGGCTCTACCACATCCCCAGGGAGGTTGTTGCAGTGACTGATTGTTCTCAGCATAAAAGCTTCTTTCTTATATCAAGTTCTCCAAGACTTTTCAAAGATTGTAGACAGTGGCCTTGCACTAATGTCAGCTACTTCTCTTAATACCCTAGGGTGGATTTCCTATAGGCCCATGGATTTACGTGGGTTGAGCCCTTGCAAGAGGCTGCAGACCAGCCCCTCCTCTACTACTAGTAGGTTGATACGTGGTGTTGTAGCTACTTGATCCTGTGCTCTGTGGCCCAGCTATACTGGTAAAAGCAAAGGCAAAGTAGATACAGAGACCCTCTGCCTTCTCAGCATTATTAATGAGGAGCTTCCCTGCCCTGTGTAGCAATGGGTGATGTCTGCGCTGTGCTGCTCAGTGCTCACATATCTGGACAACCCTTTCTTGTTCTTCTTGACATCTTTGGCCAATTTTGGTTATAGCTGAGCCTTTGCCTTCCTGACTGCATCTCTGCATGTCCTAGCAAGGTTCTTGTAGTCCTTAATGGGTATTTAGCTGCCTTTCCATAGCTGGTTATTTTTGTTTGGTTTTGTTTGTTGGAGTTTTTTTGTTGTTGCTGCTGTTGTTGGTTTTGGTTTTGTTTGGTTGGTTTTTTGGTTGGTTAGTTTGGTTTGGTTTGTTTTTTTTCTTTTTGGTCAGAGCAGTGTTTTGGAGGAGGTGGCCTCAGAACCTTATTTTCCCTGGATTTCTGTTCTGGATTCCTGTTCTTGCTTCTTTGTCCCTAGTCTGCTTAAATACAAGTGAGCCCACTTCAGTAACATGTGGCTTGCCATTACCGCTGACTGCTGGGTCACGACTATTTTCTTAGGATGTGTCAACTCAAAAACACAAGAACTCTGGTGGTGCTTCACATCAGGCTGTTTAAATTCAGGTGTTTGAAACATGTCCTTGCTGTTCTTTTTGATGCCCATCACCTCTGCTACACAGCAGAAGATCCAAATCCCCATGGCTGACTTTTTTCCCTCCCACTTACTTTACTGTTCTTTTCCTGGTGAACCCTTTGGACTTCACCTGGGATTTCTGCCAGGTCACCAAATGAAGAAATTAACCCATCTGTGTTTTTCTTTTTAAACCCTCTGTTTTCAGGTCTGAGACTTCACATGTGGGGTAGTGAGAGAATATTGTCTTCTTATTTGCACGGGACAGAGACTTTCAGATTGTCTTGAATCTAGTTATCTTGACCAGCTGAGAAAACAAACAGGATAACCATCTCCAAACTAGATACTGGACCATATTACCTCTCTTGAAAGCAGTATGGTTGAGTCGCCATCAGTAATCAGGATATACTCTAATGTTTCTCAGACCACATTTGGGGCTTTGCTCAATGATATCTCTGTTTCACGTCTTTGCAAGCTGGACAACTAGTTCAAGAGATCTTCAACCAAAGAACCAAGAAGTCTCTGCCAGCCACCTTTTTCTGAGAATACTGGGACACTTAATTATCCACGGCGTGGATATGCTCATAAAGAAAAGCTGCTTATCTCAAAGAGATTGCGTGTGTTGTCCATATATGTGACAACCGTATATCCTTTGCTATGTGTGGCTGGCAGAGTGACATAACTCCATACTTGCTGTAAAGTCAAGGAAAAGGGGAGAGATGAGTCCACACCCGCAGTGCTGTAAGGGCCAAAAAATCCCCATTTTATGATCTTGGATACCTCTGATGTTTGGACCTCTGTAGAGCAAATGTGCATACACACAATACATTGCAAAGGGCTCTGGCTGCTGGTAAGTAACCTTTTTTATTCCCAAAAAAAAGTTTTCTTATATTTTTTCATAGTAATAAATTTTCATGAGAAGTTCAGGATTGGTTTAAAGGTCGGGTGAGCTGGTCTGTGCTGCCTGGCAAGTAATCTCTCTTGTCTTCGTGATGGTCGAGAAGCTGGATCCCATACTGCTAGTTGTTGCTTCAGAGTTGTTCACTTTGCTCATCAAGATTTTTCGTTAACCATTTAAAAATTATTTCCTAAATAATTCTTAAATTATAAATTCATACTTCTGATAAGGAATGAGGCATAACTGGGGTTTCTCAGGAATGGGAGCTTTAAAACAGGTAAATTAATACAGGGATAAAAGCACTTTTTCTTCTTTCTGCCTGTTAACCACTGCAGTTATCTCTGATAATAATGCAACATTTCATGGAAAGGCTAAACAGTGAAGTTCTGGTTTTGATGGTGTGGTTTTGGTTTTGCTTTTTTAAGATAATTGCTGCTCAGTTAAATGCAGCACATTAAGTTACCTTCAACTCAGGCCCTTAGTGTTTCTAACAGCAATTTTTTGTGATTACATGATCTCACATTTTCACCTGTGTGATTTATTGTCCTTTTTAGTCTTGTGAATAAATGTTCTTTGCTGCTGAATAAAAGGCTGGTTAATATTACCGATTTCTTTCATGCTGTTCAGTGACGTTGTTAATCAGCTAACAAAAACGTGACCATTGAAGCTCACTCCACCGTGGGTGTTAAAATACCTCATTATTGTGTGACCTCTTCCTTTCACATTTAATTTATTTTTCAAAGTTTTGATCTTCAACAGTCGGACAGTTTCACACCCAATCAGGATTTAACCAAATTGTGGCATTTACTAGTCAAAAAATAAAAAGTCTTTTTGCCAATGAAAGGACAAGTTTAGTTTCAACAGCTTTAAAATTTTCAATGTTAACAGCAAGAAAAACCATTTTAATATGTATCACATGAAAGGAAAAACAATTTTATACATTTCAGAATCCTGTCATTTAAAGATGGGAGCAGTGTTACACATAATAACCTTACTAGTTCAAACATTTTTCACTAAAATACATTTTGTACATACATATGTGGGTTTAGGTTTCTTGTTTCATACTGGTAAAGTTTCTGGTGCAAATAATTGTTGTATTTTAAACTTTTTTCAAAAGTACATCTGGTGTAATACCTTCTGCAGTTACAAACTTAACCTGTCCATACATTTATTCTCTCTGTGTGATCTTCAGTGTCAGTGCAAGCCAGTCTGTTCACTTTGAAACTGGTCTGTTCATTTTGTTCAGCCTTTGTGGTTCCAGTGTGGGGATTATAATGTCACTGTAGTTGTCTTGCTATTGCATAAAAAATAAATCACTGTAAATGTCTTGAAGCCTGGCTATATTGGTAAATTCTATTTTGGCTGTATTTTTAAAAACAGACTGTAACTTTCTATTATAGAAAACAACTGCAATAACCTATTACTTTGTTAGTGTTTTATATGGATTGACTTATAGACCTAAAACAGAGTGTATGGTTACAAACAGTTTGTGGATCTTTCCCACTTTTATTACACAATGTAGTATTGTCAGTTATGTTCAGTCTCTGGAATTTGTGGTAATTGCAATATCTTGCTGTTCCCTAGTCTTTGTTGCTATTAACCCTCTGTTTCCATGCTTATTACTTTCTACCCTACGAATCTGAAAATGTAATAATTTATTGTAAAATTTGGTTTACCATTTTTTTTTGCTTTTTAAGAGACTACATAGAAATGTGTATTGTAATGAGCCCTGATCACAGATCTTCATGTCATATAATGCAATAATATATATTTGGGAATGATTATTTGATTCATTATGAATCAGTTTTAGGTTGGAAGTTAGAGTATGGTTGAACACAGATTGGTTTTCTTTTGAAAGAAATACAGACTTCAGATGTTCAGGTTTAATTATCTCAGTTTTAAATATTACTGGGTAAATAATGAATTTATTCATGTTTAAAATTGTGACATTATCGCAAGTTTTGGTCTGCTCCAGGATTGATTTCTCAGTGATAATTGAAAGAGTGTAATTTTTTTAGTCTTTGTCTTCTATTATAAATGTGTGGTGTTTTCATGAATGTGCAGATAACCCAGAACAGCATCCCAAATGAGAAATGAGCTACTATTCTTTCCATGTTTAAATTCTGAAGTGTTTTTATCATGAAGTAAATTAATTATCCACTGATGCACTGCAGAGAAAATGTTTGTAAGGTGCACCGGTGAAGAACAAAGTTTGGATGATGGAATGAGCTTAGTAATTATGAGAGCTGGAAATGAGCCTTCAGAGTCTTTTTCCCATCAAAACTTACTCCAGGCTCTCTCTTGGCTCTGTTTTAAAAACTTACCTTTCTCAGTACTTAGACTCACAGAACTATTGAGTTATTTGGGTTGGAAGGGACCTTCAAAGGTCACCTAGTCCAACCCCCTGCAATGAGCAGGGACATCTTCAACTAGATCAGGTTGCTCAGAGCCCCGTCCAGCCTGGCCTGGAATGTCTCCAGGGATGGGGCACCTACCACCTCTCTGGGCAACCTGTGCCAGTGTTTCACCATCCTCATAGCAGATAATTTCTTCCTTCTGTCCAATCCAAATCTACCCTCTTGCAGTTTAAAACCATTGCCCCTCATCCTGTCACCACAGGCCCTGGTAAGAGTCTGTCCCCATCTTTCTTATCGGCCCCCTTTAAGTATTAGAAAGCTGCAATAAGGTCTCCCTGGAGCCTTCTCCAGGCTGAACAACCCCAACTCTCTCAGTGTTTCTTCATAGGAGAGGTGTTCCAGTCCTCTAATCATTTTCGAGGCCTCCTCTGGACCTGCTCTAACTTCTACAGAGCCCTGTTCCCATTCAGACTGCTAACCTGTTATTCTCTCTTTCTTACACCAGTAACTTTCCACAGCCTTCTGGTCCCCTCGGAAGAGAAGAGGAAGAGCTCTCTAGAAAAAATTGCTTTTCTGGTGAACAGCAAAAACTTGTCTGGGAACTCTCCAACTTTGTTTCCTCATGGCGTCTCCCTTTTTCCCTCTACTCAGCAAACATTCCTAGCACCCAGTCTTGCCTTTCCTCCTCATACCTCTGTCAACCCCAAAGAACGTTT
This sequence comes from Pampusana beccarii, assembly GCA_013399365.1. Taxonomy (NCBI): domain Eukaryota; kingdom Metazoa; phylum Chordata; class Aves; order Columbiformes; family Columbidae; genus Pampusana; species Pampusana beccarii. The sequence continues at coordinate 23,917 of VWYH01003111.1, read as the reverse complement.
GTACTTCATCATCTGTTCTTTGGGGTTATTTGACAGAGGTATAAGGAGGAAAGGCAACACTGCTCTAGGTGGACCTGCTTTAGCAGGGGGGTTGGACTTGATGATCTCAAAGTTGCATTAAAACAGGCCTGTGAACAGCCCTGCTGAGCCACCACAGTCATCCTTCACCCTCTGAGCTCTCTTGTGTAAGCCCAACCCTCGCTCTGATATACAACAGCTCATACAGAGTACTATTTTGTACAACATTAATCTTTATCTCAAGTCAGGGTTGTGCATTTCAGCTTGAGTGTAGGAACCAAGTGTGTCCTCTGAGTTACTGCACTGGAGATGAAAGCAAGTCATTGGGACCACTCGAGTATCGCCAAGTATCAACATCTGGATGCTTAAGGGTTTTGTGGCTGTTGGTACTGGCTGGACCAATGCGTTGAGTGGCTAAAGTCACTTGGTTTGTTCAGCCTGGAGAAGAGGAGACTAAGAGGAGACCTCATTGTGGCTACAGCTTCCTCACAAGGGGAGGAAGAGAGGCAGGCACTGATCTCTTCTCTTTAGCAACCAAGGACAGAACCAGAGAGAATGGCAGAAGATGTGCCAGGGGAGGTTTAGGTTGGACATCAGGAAAAGGTTCTTCACCCAGAGGGTGGTGGACACTGGAACAGGCTCCCCAGGGAGGTGTCACAGCCCCAAGCCTGACAGTGTTCAAGAAGAGACTGGACAGCACCCTCAGGCACATGGTGTGAACTGTGGGGTTGTCCTGTGCAGGGACAGGGTTTGGATTTGGTGATCCCTGTGGGTCTCTTCCAACTCAGGACCTTCTATGATTCTATGATTTCCTCATTATTTTTCAGTAACTGGATCTCAGAGTAATACTTGCAGAAATATATTTTCAAGTTAACAGCGCTTGGATTAGGGCAAGATGCGTGGCGTGCTAATTAGAGTATCTGTGGCTGGTGTGGAGTGGTAGGGGAAAGGGGGGATAGCACAGAAGTGACATTCTGGGGATGCTTTTAATTAAACTTCTGTGGTGGAGTTGCCTGCAAGAGCACAGCAACTACACAGAGCCGCTCTTCTTCTGAATTAATACAGTGCATTCCGTTCAGCACCACTGCCCACTGGACATCCAGAGGAGCAAAGTGCCACGCTCTGAACCTCCTGGTGACACCAGCTTCCTCAACAAGACAGCTGGTTGATAAGAGACTTATGAGCAGCTGACCCTGTGGCTTTGGTCCTGCAGACTTCTGGTGCTCTGCAGACCTGCGGTCTAATCCCTTCCAAGAAGCTGTTCATGAGGTGTCCAAGATCCTTTAAGATAACTTCAATTCTACTTCATCTTGGAGTCTGACTAGGGAGCAAACTGAATGGCCACATACTTTGGTTAATGAAGGCTTGCTAAGGAGCAACTATAAAACGAGTTTTTCTTTCATCCTGTAACCAGTGGAATTTTGGCATTGGGAAATGGAAGATAAAAGTAGAGTTACTGCTGGAGACATAACCCAAAGAGACCCCATGAAGTGGCAAGTGTTTTCTAAAAGGGCCAGTAAATTTATTATTGTGAGGGTTTTGAATGTTTTACTGTTGTCAGAGAGGTATATACATATTTAAATGTTTTTTGAAAATTATAAAATATGTACTTTTTTAGTAACATTACACCTTAGTTCCAGGCTTTGAATTTACCCTTTTAAGTAATTGAACCCAACTGACAAAAAAAGTTTTCATTGTGCTTTTGGGAAATAATATGGATTAAAGAACTAGCTAAAAAATCCATTAGTGAAAGCATTAGAGATTGCGTTGTTTAGACTAGAGGGAGAAGAACTATGGTTAGAGACTGAATTTGAGTATTATGGGACACTGAAACATGGAGACTTGTGTTGTGGATTGGACTTTGCTTCTGTAACTTTGCCATTTTAGAAGGATGAGGCAGGAAGTGATAACATTTTCAAAATCTACATTTGCTTCTTAGTTTAATTAAGGAATTCCAATAAATGTTGCAAAGGTATGTTCCAGAGCTGTGAACCACTGCCGAATAAATTTATGTGACTTTCTATACTAAGAATAGGGGGAATGGCAGTGGAATAGACAAACTAGTTCTTCTAAGGTAAAATATAAATACTGAATTACTCTGGAGATCAGTTGATTTTTGCACTTTCTCAGAATCACAGAATCACAGAATGTTAGGGATTGGAAGGGACCTCAAAAGATCATCCAGTCCAATCCCCCTGCCGAAGCAGGACACCTAGGTGAGGTTACACAGGAAGGTGTCCAGGTGGGTTTTGAATGTCTCCAGAGAAGGAGACTCCACAGCCTCCCTGGGCAGCCTGTTCCAGTGTTCCGTCACCCTCACTGAGAAGAAGTTTCTTCTCAAATTTAAGCGGAACCTCTTGTGTTCCAGCTTGAACCCATTACCCCTTGTCCTATCATTGTTTGCCACCGAGAAGAGCCTAGCTCCATCCTCGTGACACTCCCCCTTTATATATTTATAAACACTAATAAGGTCACCCCTCAGTCTCCTCTTCTCCAAACTAAAGAGACCCAGCTCCCTCAGCCTTTCCTCGTAAGGGAGATGCTCCACTCCCTTAATCATCTTAGTTGCCCTACGCTGGACTCTCTCCAGCAGTTCCCTGTCCTTCTTGAACTGAGGGGCCCAGAACTGGACACAATATTCCAGATGTGGTCTCACCAGGGCAGAGTAGAGGGGAAGGAGGACCTCTCTCGATCTACTAACCACCCCCCTTCTAATACACCCCAGGATGCCATTGGCCTTCTTGGCCGCATGAGCACAGTGCTGGCTCATGGTCATCCTGCTGTCCACCAGGACCCCCAGGTCCCTTTCCCCTACACTGCTTTCTAACAGGTCATTCCCCAACCTATACTGGAACCTGGGGTTGTTCCTGCCCAGATGCAGGACCCTACACTTTCCCTTGTTATATTTCATCAAATTGTTCCCTGCCCAACTCTCCAGCCTGTCCAGGTCTCTCTGGATGGCAGCACAGCCCTCTGGCGTGTCAGCCACTCCTCCCAGTTTAGTGTCATCAGCAAACTTGCTGATAGTACACTCAATTCCCTCATCTAAATCGTTAATGAATATATTGAATAATATTGGCCCCAATACCGATCCTTGAGGCACTCCACTAGTTACCGGCCTCCAACTGGACCCTGCCCCATTGACTACGACTCTCTGGCTTCTTTCCTTCAGCCAGTTCCCAGTCCACCTCACTACCCAATCGTCCAGTCCACACTTCCTCAGCTTAGCCATCAGGATGCTGTGGGAGACCGTGTCAAATGCTTTGCTGAAGTCAAGGTAGACCACATCCACCGCTCTGCCATCATCCATCCACCTCGTTATTTCCTCATAAAAGGCTATGAGGTTGGTCAAGCATGACTTCCCCTTGGTGAAGCCATGTTGACTGCCCCTAATAACCCTCTTATCCTTGATATGCCTTGAGATGGCACCAAGGATAAGGTGTTCCATCAGTTTCCCAGGGATTGAGGTGAGGCTGACCGGTCTATAGTTACCCAGGTCCTCCTTCTTACCCTTTTTGAAGACTGGAGTGACATTTGCTTTCCTCCAGTCCTCAGGCACCTCTCCCGTTTCCCAAGACTTGGCAAAGATGATGGAAAGTGGTCCAGCAATGACTTCAGCCAGCTCCCTCAGCACCCTCGGGTGCATCCCATCTGGACCCATGGATTTATGGATGTCCAGGTTGCTTAATTGGTTTCTAACCCATTCCTCATCAACTAAGGCAATCTCCTCCATTGACTTGACTTCCACTGGGGTCTCAGCAGAACAGGACTCCTCAGGGCTTCCTCCGGCAGAGTAGACAGAGGCAAAGAACGCATTCAGTAGTTCTGCCTTCTCTGTATCTTCTGTCACCAGGGCACCCACCCCATTCATCAGGGGGCCTACATTGCCTCTGGTGTTAGCTTTATCTGCCATGTATTTAAAGAAGCTCTTCCTGTTGTCCTTGACCCCTCTTGCCAGGCTTAACTCTAAGGAGGCCTTAGCTTTCCTCGTTGCCTCCCTACATGCTCTGACAATGGCCTTGTACTCTTCCCAAGTGGTCAGGCCCTCCTTCCATGATCTGTAAATGCTCCTCTTCCACGAGAATATATGAACTTAGGTTTTTCAAGACCACTGAATAAAAACTAAATTACGTAGGATTCGGTGAGATTGTCGTGTGCTATCAAAATCCAGGGAAGTTGCCTGTCATCCTTTGACCCATTCAGGAAATTGATTTGGTTATCTTTGAAAAATATGTTCTTGTTTGTTACACTCTGAATCTGTATTAGAAAAGAAGCAGCTAACTCACGTGTTCAGACTTCAGAGGGGTTTTTTAGGCCTGAGAACGAGTTCTGTCAGTAATTCTGTGCCATTTACTTGGACCACAGGAGAAAAACAAGTCAGCATTAAGTGTGTTTAGCAAGAGTTTTTGAGGCTGTGAGGTTCACTGTTCTAACTTCTGGGGAACAAAAGCATCTAACAGTCTTAAATTTTAAAAACTGGGAAATAAAAGTTCCTCATGAGTGCAACAGTTTTATAAATTACTTGAGTGACAAGACGGCATTTCGATGCTGTCTCCCAAAGATGCCCCAATAAATTCTTAGGAAGACACTATACTTGCATTGGTACTCCACTGTATTCAGCCATGACATCTGCACTGATTTTAGGGAGAACTTTGAACTTCATAGTAAGATTCTTTTTTCGTGCTCATTGACCAAACACATTGACAAAAGCACTTTAAGTAGATGTGATGGGACTTCAGTAGTTATGAGTTAATGAAAGTCTCAGTGGAGATCTCACTTGACCCAATTAATGCAGAAAAATAGTATTAAAAAAAAAAAAAAGTAATTTGAAGATGCTGCAAAATGTTCCTGCTATTAAGAACGTATGTCCACAAAATCTTCTGTAGGATCAAGGTTACATTAAGAAGTTAATAATTTCTTCCAGCTTTGTGTCACAATGTCCTGTCCTCCACAGTGGTGTGAGAACCGTGGTGCCATGTGAATCAGTGAAGTGATCCAGATCTTTATAACTCTTAGGGGAAAGAAAAAAAAAAAAAAAGTTATTCCAGTGCCAGCAGAGAAGATGCTCACGGAATCATACTCTCATTCAATGAATATTATCCCAGTTACAGGAATCAGGAATAGGCTTAGAAATTGGTTCAAGAGTTGAATCTATCCAATGCTTCAAAAGCTGGCTGTCCTAATGTAAACTACATTTCTTTCATACTTTACATTTTCATTTCTTTACACTCCATCATCAGTAGTTTATATCAAAATAATGGTTTCTGTGCATGAAGTTACAGACAATAAAACAAGTGAACTCTGACTGTAAAGCTTCCTTCCTGTTTTTCTGCCTGCTAATGTACAATTATCTGAGCGTATTTTACATATTTAATAAATTTTCTAAGAGTTTTGAATGTGAAAATGCAAATAGCCTGCCACAACTGTACTGAAGCCGGAGACTTACCACGGAAGAGACGCTGTGGTTAGAGGACCGAGCACTGAATCAGCGGGGTGATTTCAACACAAAATCACTTGTGTTGAAATTAAAAATTTTTGAATGGGAAACTTAGACCACTAGACTTTACATTGAAATGAGCCTTATATTTCCAAACTGCGAACTTGGCTGACAGACCTTTTTTTCCCAGCCTCATTTTCCTTTCAGGTTTAACACCACCTACTTCATTTGTCACTTCAGCTCCTGCTTTGTGCCTTCCCGAATCCCCAGTTCTGACAATGTCAGCACCCAGCCACTTTTCTCTCCATGCTGACGGCAGCCAGGCTCTGCCCATCGGCCAGTGCCGCTTGCAGCACTGATGATGTGTTTACTGGGTGCTTTTCCAAGTCCTGCCTGCTCTGATAGGGTACCGCGGATCTATTTTTGGCCCGCCTGTGTAGTCCTAGCCTTGTGAAGGTCAGTGAAGTCTTCTCTGCGCCCTGCCAGACCAGCCCTGCAGCGAGAGCAGCAAAATACTCCCAATGCCCACAGCAGGGCGATCAAAAATACTTTTTCCTGCTGGTGCAGATGCAGGAGAGGACAGTGGGACGAGACGGAGATGGCAGGGTGGAGAGGTGAATGAGATAAAAGATACACATTCCTGAATGGACCGTGAGAGCTGGGAAAAGCCAGAGAGGGGCAAGACTTTGAAGCTCTTCTCTGACCATCACCCACAGTCTGCATGGGGTGAGATGTCACCTCCCCTGTCTCCTGACTTGACCTAGGCAATCCTGGACTCCTCGCTGCCAGCCTTCTTAACCCTTTTCTCATTGTGCACCTTGTGACCTGTGGGAAATAAGGGACAGACAGAAGAGATTTCCATAAAAAGGAGGGGGCATCCCTATCCTGAAGTTGTCTCTTGCTGGTCTTCACATGTGAGCTGTAGGCAAATGCTACACTATGCAGACTGGAAGCCCAAATCTCTTGTGTCTTCATCAGAAAATCCCCTTCAGCAACTTTAACAAAGGCCAGAAGACGAGCCTCACTGGTGGGTATTTTTCTGGAGAGTTGCTCTGTTAGCACAAGCAAAGCAAAACACATGCTAGCTGCACTGGGAGAAGCGTGGTCTGCCAGTCCAGGGAAATGACCATCCCCCTGGCTGGCCAGGCTGTACCGGGGACAAGAATGTTGAGATCCTGCTCAGCAGCAGGTTGTGAACAGCCAGGGACATACGCATTTGTGGAAACAGTTTGGAGGGAGCTGCACACCTGCTGCCTGGTGACGAGGGGATCAGGGGCATCCGAGCGCAGCCCCAGCTGCTGGCAGGAGGGTTAACAAGGACGATGGAGCCACATTCCTCATCCCAGCAGCTCACAGAGGAGCTGGCTGACGAGCTGCTCATGAGGCGGGACTGTAGGAAACGATTACCTTGCCAATATAATAGGCCCTGGCAGGATCTCTCAACAAAGTATATTTTATTAACGACTTTGCAAGACCGGGTGTTCCACCTAAAGGCCCGGGCAGCCACCTCCGGTGCCCCTGGGACACTCGGCAACCACCAACTACACGCCGGCCGCTGCCGCAACACCCGGACCCCGCCGGCCGGACCAGGCGGTGCTGCCCGGGCGCAGGGGCGAGGGGCGGGGCGAGGGGCGGCCCCGCCCCAACATGGCGGAGTACGTGCAGCTGGTGAAGCGGGCGCTGAAGCACCTCGGCGGCCATGGCGGCGTCCGCGGCGCCCTGTGGCAGCTGCTGAGGTAACGGGGCGCCCGGCGCGCCCAGAGCAGGCGGCGGGGGGGGGCTCCGCGCTCCCGCTTCGCTGCCCCGCGGGGTCACCTTGGCGGGTCGCGGCCGGCCTGCCCCGCACGTAGCGAGGGCGGCAGGGGGTGGGGTGGGGTGAGGTGAGGACGGGGCG
>VWYH01003111.1:0-16534 GCA_013399365.1 Pampusana beccarii | reverse complement strand
CCAGGCCAGGCCGTGCCGGGCCGGGCCGAGGCGGCTGTCGGCGCCGTGCCGTGCCGTGCCCTGCAACCCGCCGTGCGCTCCCCCGAGGCTGGCGGCTCAGCCCTCGCTCCCGGTCGGCAGCCTGTGCTGTGCTCAGAGCGTTCCGCGGTGTGGCTCTGCCAGTGTTCTCTCTTCTGTAGGCATCCGAGTAGGTTGCTCGATGCTGAGCTGTCAGTATAGCCCGGGCAGGTTTTCCTGGTGTCCAACTTCAGCCTCAGAGGTAGAGAATCAGGCTGTCCTGAGTTGGAAGGGACCCACAAGGATCATCAAGTCCAGCTCCTCTTCCTGCACAGGACAACCCCAAAATTCACACCATGTGTCTGAGGGTTTTGTTCAATTGCTTCTTGCATGCTGCCGGGCTTGGGGCCGTGACACCTCCCTGTGGAGCCTGTTCCAGTGCTCCAGCACCCTCTGGGTGAAGAACCTTTTCCTGATGTCCAACCTAAACCTCCCCTGGCACATCTTCTGCCATTCTCTCTGGTTCTGTCCTTGGTTGCTAAAGAGAAGAGATCAGTGCCTGCCTCTCTTCCTCCCCTTGTGAGGAAGCTGTAGCCACAATGAGGTCTCCTCTTAGACAAGAAGAATTAGTCCTGTTGTTGCAGCCGTGCCTGCTGTGGTGCTGCTCTGCTCTGCTGCAGCCACCTCCTGTGTTTCTGCTGAGCACCATTGCGCTGGCCCGACTGCTGTTTACTCCAGATCACCTCACATTGGCAGTGGCCTTCTTGAACTGTTGGTGCACAGATCTGAAAGCCGTGTTTCTGCTGAAATCCTGCGGTGTAAAGCAGAGAATTGGTTCATCTGCCTGATCAGCTGTAATTCTTTAATACTTCAGACCCTGTGTCTGTATCTTTGGCAACAGGTTGTCACTATTGACCTGTGCCTGGTTTTGGATGCCCTCTAGACCTAGTGGCATTTTCTGCAGAATTAGATACAGCCTTTGTTTCCAGGTGTGTCTATGCACTTTGTTCCCTAAACACAGAACCTTCCACTTGTCCATGTTAAACTTTCTCCTGTATTTCCCCCATTCACATCTCATCTCTACTTTGTGAAGAGTATTCTGAATTGTGATACAGTGGCTTGAAGCTCCTTCTGAATAGGAGCTGCAGATTTACTAAGGTACTCTTTCATTCGGGTCCTTGAGGAAACATAGAGGAACACTGGAACAGGCTGCAGGGCTGGCAGTGTTGAAGAAGTGACTGGACAACACCCTCAGACACATGGTGTGAATTTTGGGGCTGTCCTATGCAGGGGCAGGAGCTGGACTCGATGATCCTTGTGGGTCCCTTCTAATTCAGGACATTCTATGATTCTGTGTTTGTATGATTCTGTGTAGGGTGAAAGTCTGAAAGGCATGTGATCCAAATTCAGCAGTGTCAGCAACCTTGTTATCTTTGTAGCTGGTCTTGGAAAAGCTATAGAACATTTTCTCAGGGTACAGTGAATGTTGTAGGCCTGACCACATAGCCAAAAAGCCTTTTAAAAATCATTAGTGGGAAGTCAGGAGTATGGGATAGGGAGGTTTCACAAAGTTAAAGTCTCTTACTATATATCAAGGGCTCTCTTAGCTAGAATAAACAAGCCAAGCTATCGGAGACTCCTTGAAGACTCTTTTTTCCAGTCATCATGATAGGCCCTTTTCCTGTTATTTCTTGTAGTATGATTTGATCTGTTTTGAACAGTTAAATGTAACATTTTACACAGTTGCTGATGAGACCTCATCAGTATTTTCATACTGTGGCTTTCGTAGTTGCTTCGTTCACTGAAGACAGCTCACTTCACCAGGAGCATCCTAGGATCAGCTTTTTTTCCCCACATGTCACTTAATTGGCAGCTCATTATTGCCTTGTGACATCCAGATGTCTTCCTTGTGATTACACATACAGTGCTTCAGGTATTAGTGTCCAGGTGCATCTCCTTGTGCTGTGACCTGCATGCCACTAACTTTCATTCTAGTGGTCTCAATGCAGCCCTGAAGAGCATACAGAACTTCCTGTACAATAATGTGACCTCCCTATGTATGATAATACCATAATCTGTCAAACTCCTGTGCTTTTTGGGGATGGGGTTTCTGTTTTGGTGTTGTTTTGGTCAGGAACCCTGTAAAGTATTAAATAAGGCTACTGACACCAGCGTTCTTTGTGGAACTTCGCTAATAACCTTCAGTCAGTTCTGTTATCTCTCAGCTGAGCTTTTTGTCTTCTTCCTGTCAGTCAATGTAGTGCTCCCTTTACAATTATTGTACTCAACTTTGTATTCCTACTAGCTGTGGTGACAAGCAACTTCTGGCTTTTCTATCTCCACTATAGAGAGCTACAATAGCTTAAAATATTACCATTCTTCTCCTGGAGGTTAGTGCCCACGCAGATGTGTGAGATCTCTTAGGCTGATTCAGTGCTGACCACTTTCCATGGTAATTCATGCGGAAATGGTAGTAGCGAAGTTGAGAAGGATGACAATGTATTCAGCTAAGTGAATTAACCTGTGTCTCTGGGACTCTCTTCCACAGTATTTAAGGTTTTGGGGGTGTTAAATGGTGCTATATTGCAGAGTGGCTTGGTCTTGCCCTAGGAAGAGCTTTTAAATAAATAATGGGCCCCAAAAGCCTTTTTTGTGTGATGCTTATTATTCTGTCAGTGGAGCACACAGTAAAAGCATGCTGACATTAGTTGAAGGAATTGGCGATTATATTTTGCAATCCTTAAACTTGAGTATTTTTTTTCCCCAATAGTTTTACATAGATCTGTTTAAGAGTTTTCAGAACAGATTTTTACCAAACCCTAAGAAACTTCTATCACAACTTAATTCTGAGATTATGTCGATTGAAACTGTTGTCTTGGTAATTCACAGGGTCAATGATTTGAAGACTGGTACGCTGGTAGGAACTGACAAATATGGAAACAAATACTATGAAGACACAAGGAACTTCTTTGGTACGTGTGTTAATGTGAACACCTCCCGACTGGCTATCCGAGTATGTATAGATTGCATAGTTTCTGCTGGTGACATAGAACTTGTTGCCTGCCTGGCTTCCTCGCACCTGACTTGTGTGAGTCTTCGAGAGGGGGTTCATAGAAATGCTCTGAAACCTCCTGCCTCTCTTACTGCTTCCCTCAATCCATTTGCAAACATGTTCAGTCTGACATAATAATCATGGGATAAATCTAAGCCAGTCAGGTGCTTTCCATGTAGATATGCCTATATGAGAGTGTGGTTGAGTTTGTGTGATATAAGATAGTGGAACGAGTTTGGTCCTTGACTGAAAAGCTGGTAGCTTAACAGGTGAGTGAAAAAAAGAGAACTATCCTTAAAACTGCCTCTCAGCTGTACTTATTTATATGATCACTTCAGGGCAAGAAAACAGACAGGTTTTCTTAAACTTCCCGTTACCTTAAGTAGTGGGATTTTAAATAACGTTTGTAGAGTACTTAAAAAGGTAGCACCTAAAACAGCAAGGGTGGTGAGATCAGTTTGGGGATTTTTTTTCCAAGCTCTGCCTACTGTAAGTTAACTTGTAGGGTAGTTGGGGAAAGCAGCTGCTGGCAAACATTGCTTGATAGTTTTATATGGCTGAAACTTGGTTTAATCTTAGGTTACTAATGGCAATGCCCTTTTGGAAAAAGACTCCTAATGGGGTGAAAAAACCCCAAACCTCTTCATCTGTCTGAAAATTTTCTAAGTTCCTATTTCCCATTCCTTATACAATAGCTAATATTTGCTTCCTTGTGAGAGTGTTGGATTCGCCCATATAAAAATACAATAACAGTGGAAATACAGAAGACTTACAAAAACAAAGCTGTACTAACTTTGAAATAAGTGTTGATGATGGTAAATACTTTGTCAAGATGCTTTTCCTTGTGTTTCCATGAAGCTTCTCCTTTATATGTTTTTTTGTTGTTTGTTTGTTTGTTTGTTTGTTTAGCTAATACAGTATTTCTGTTTGTTTATTTAAGGTCGACACAGATGGGTCATCTATACTAATGAGATGAATGGCAAAAATACGTACTGGGAAGTTGATGGAAGTATGGTGCCCCCCGAATGGTAAACCATTTAGCTTAATAAGGTGGACAGATACCAATTGTGTAATTGCCTTTATATTTTCTTCTGTTACAAAGCAGAAGATTTTTAAAAAACATCAAAATTTTATGATAGTAAAGTTTTCTTGGATACAGCTACCTTATGTATGATGGGAAGATTTCAGGCTAGTTACTTTTAATTTTGCACTGCCTTCATAATGTTGCTCCCTGTCCTGACAGTTGCACTCACTGCTTATTGGAATAAGAAAAGCATTTTGCCAGCCATATTGAGCAAGTCAAGCCAGTCTTTGAGTTTTCAGCAAGACCTACAATAGTGTTGAGCAGCCAGAGGTAGAAAAAACATTTTTATTATCTGTTCTAGACAAGAACCTGAAGAATGTAAAGCAATGATGGACAAACATTCCTTAGTTCACAGCCGTGAAATAAGAGGTGCTTGGTTGTACTGAACATTGGTAAACACTGTTTTTTATTCTTCGTGTGATAGATACTCTATACCAAGACTGAGAGTGGTTGTCTAAACTCCTAGATTGTGGCTCTCATTAGCGCGTTTGAGGAATGCATGGGTAGACTGGGTAGTCAATTTAGTTTCAGATTCTCCCAGCCATAAAATTATGTTTAATGCCATTAATACTTTTTTCTGTCTTCTCCAGTAAGAGCTTAATGGCATTGTTTTTCAGAAGTGACATTAGAATCTCTAAACCTAGCATGTTCCTGCCGCTATGGGGCTTTTCCTTGTTATCCATACAATAACTGTTGTTTGGTTCTGGTTTTTATCTTTTCACTAGTAGACTGTGCTGGTTTTCAAGATTTTCTTTATTTTGAGGCGTGGGTTTTGTTGGTATTTTTTTTCTTTGCTTGTGTTTGTGTTGTTTATCATGTTCTTACAAACCTGGTTAAAGAATTTCTTCCTGAGTATCAAAGTCATATTTCTAGCATTAAGTAGCTTGTTTAGATCACATAAATTAGTGAGGTAGAAAAACTTGTTTTCCTATCAGCATGGAAAAAATTGTCCTAGAAAAAATAATAAATGTTTCATTATTTTCAAGATTGCTCAGTGCAATGGAGCATGAAAGGGTGGACAGTCCTGTGTTCTGAGGTATTTTAGTCAGGAAACTTAATTGTGCAGGACTGCTCAGGTTTTTTGTTTGTTGGTTTTCATTTTGTTGTTTGTTTGTTTTTTCAGTTGCTGATAAATATGTATGTACCATGGCAAACTTAGACGTTTATTCTTACGTAGGAATCCGATCTTTGTGACACGTGTAAATCACTGACCTGTAATTCTATACTGCTCAGACAGACCTTTAAAAATAGAAGTATTTTGACTGGGAATAAATGCTGCCTTTTAAGACACTGGAGTTTTTTATCTGATGGTGTAGCGTCTTGAATTTTTAACATGGCATAAACTTCTGAATTGAGACTTAATATATTGTACAAGTTGCTGTCAATGTAACACTGGGGTTGTGCAACTATATAGGAAACGAATGGGTGGGTTTGGACCTAGAAGTTCGTTGGAAATAAATTAGATTGCGTGAAATTACTTGTATAATCAGAGATTAATTTGGTCCTGTATCTGTCCTGTCAGTTATAAAAAAATGTTTATTTCTTAAAGCACTAGCCCACCCTTCAACAGATGGAAAGTTGAATTGGGTCAACTGGGAAGCAGATAAAGTACCACTGTAACAGCTGGGTTGTGATCTGGATACTTCTTCTGAACACTGATTTTTGACTCTGGGTAGTTAATTCAGCTCAGCAGAGCATTTCGTGGGTATTTTGTTGTACACTGCGGGTGGAAGGAGGTTTTACTGCATTGCTTATGCAGGTGTTACTTTCAGAAAATATTTTGCAACTGTCATGCCTAAAGATGACACTTGTAACAAAATTGAGGTTTAAGACCAGGGCTAGCCTAGATTTCACATTTTCCTTTTTTTTCCATAGTAGTGCTAACTAGTTTGTAATGGTTTTGTAGTACTCTTATAAAGATCCTATTGTATGTGTAGTTATACTATTTTCTTGGGAAGTATGTAGAACACTAGTAGATGTGCAGGAAAAACATTTCCTTCTTTTTTTCAGTGTAAGTAATAATAGAGGTTGTTCTCTGTGTTTCTGGTTGTTGAATATACTGCATCTTGAAGTGTAATTTTGTGGCCGGTTCTGTGCCTTCGGGATTGTGGAACATGGTTGTTGAAATACAGTCAGGTGGACCTTGCGTTTCATGTGTGATGAATTGGAAAAAAGCATTTTGGTATATTGAAAAGTTCTGAAAACAACTGTCTGGAAAAAAAATAAAATGCAAATTTATTTATATACCCTTTGTCTTCTGTCATATACTGGAGAGAAGGAAAAAGCAGCAAGGAGAAACATCTCCTGTGTAGTAATATATGTACCATTTTTAGGAACAACTAGATATTTTCAGTATTCTGAAATAAGTGGTGTAAGGTCTTTTGACACTGAAATCGCAGTCTGAAGGAAATCAAGAGAGTTGTTTTGACACATGTCTGCGATACAGGGAATTGAGTCTGTTGCTTTTTTAAAATATTGCCATACCAGATTATGTAGGCTTGTGGTTTATTCTGATTTAGTTGCGTTATTTAACCTCATGGTTACTCTTGGTTTTCTTTTCTTATCTTCAAAATCAAGATATTAGTATCTACTTTGGAGGCAAGTTAATTAGAATTTTTAAAAAAATTCCCTCAATACTTGCATTGGGAATGATTAGTATTCTTCTTATCATGCTATACAAGATACTGGGCACATTTTTTTCCTATATGAAGACATCTTTTACTGTTAGACAGTTATGAAAGCCGAAATACTTGTTTTGTCTCCTGCTGTTCAGGGTATGTTGTTTGCAGGGACTTAGTGCTTCCATTTTTGAACACAGGGATCGAGTGTGCTCTGTGAACATCTGAACAATAAAAGTTAAATCTGTTTATACCAATGCCTGTTTGCACTCTATTTAGTGCTTTCATACAAGTCTTCATTACACTGTTGCTCTAATTGGTGGGCTGTATATTGAGCTTGTTTCCATTTTACTGTTGTGTTAGCAGGTCCAGTATCACCTTTTGTTCCTCATTCATTTATCTCCCAACCTAAAAATGCTACAGTTAGTAAATATTCTCCAGGAGCACCAGGTGATGCTATTTTATACCTCTGGTGTATGCTGCTTCACGGACATGCTCACATTCATGTGGCTCACAACGTGTACAAATGCACTTGTTACAACCAAAACTGCCATCTCTTTGCTCAAAAATAATCAAAAACCAAGCAAGAAGATGGTACAGGTAAATTACTTCCAGGTTTGATATTTTATGCTTTTGGTTCTGCAGAGAAGTTTTTGAAAGGTTTCAGGGAAGAAAATGTTAAGAGGAACGTGTGACTGTTGAAATCCCTGAGCAGCTTGTAAGTGCTAGTCAGGGAACCAAAAGTATTTTCACAGGCAAAGAGTTTTCATAGTAAAAACTGGCTATCTTGAATGTGTACTTCTTGATAATAAAGGAGTTTGCTGTCTTCCTAGGGCAAGGGCTATAGGGTTTATGGTTCTCTCCATCCACCCGCCCCAGCAGAAGCAGACTTGGATCACAAGCAAGCTGAGGCCTAGGTGAAATATTCTGGGCAGGTTTGTTAGTAAGGAAGTGTGCTTAAAGCAGCATTAGATGATTATGATGATGATGGTGATTATTATTATTGTTGTTATTTACCCTCCTTAATCAAAGGCTGCACAGAGAAGTTAAATACTAAGGGTGTAAAGTATAGATAGATGAATCAGAGCTCAGTGCTGCTTTTTTTAGTGAATGTTACTACCAGCTCCAGATTATGTGCAGAGGTCTAGCAACATGGTAAGTTGCGTTTTCTCACTTTGCGAACACAAGAGGAAAAGGAGGAGTGAAATCATATGACTGGATGTAGAGATGGAGGACAGGACCTTGCTCTTCTGGTACCAGCAGCCTCTTACTTTATGGTGTGCAGGAGGAGAGCAACAGGCAGTGCTGCAGGATGATGTGGGTGTTACGGGGACGGCTGGTTGGGTGAGTCCGCTTTATTGTGCTGCTGAGAAAGAAGTGTGCCATCCTGAGAAGCAGAATTACTGCCTGCACTCATGCAAAGTGACTCTTCTGCTTATTATCAGGAAAACATTTACAGGGTATAGCACTCAGCTGTGGTACCACGCTCTTAAAAAAACCAAACGTACACGTAGACCAGTGGAAGAAGCCTAGGGAAGAACACCAGGAAGAATCAGACCTCTGAGGACAGTTGGAAAGAATTGGGGTTGCTTAAAAAGGAGAGGAAATGACCATAGATAGAATCTTGAAGCATTTAATGTCTTGCAGAAGGGAGAGGCATGGTCTCTCTGCTACAGAGATATGGGTAGAATAGGAAGCAGTAGGTTTAAATTACAAAGGAGATGATACAGGTTGGGCATTACTATCCTTACCACTAAAAAATTTTGCTCATCCTCTCTGGCATAACTTGGTTTGGGAAGATGAAGCCGGTATTGCAGCAACTGCATGACAGCTTCAGGAGATGTCCACTGGGAGTGACATGGATGTAGCTGATAGTTCTGTGGGTCTAAAGCACATGCAGAGACTCTAAGTCACTTCCAGACTTGTATTTCTGGGTTATTTGGCCCTCACAATTGAGGGTTTGTTGGTTATTTCCACTGAAACAAGGTGAGGGGAGGTGACTGAGTATTTTACTGGTCTTAATCTGTTTGGGATTAGCAGAGAGAGTAGCATTTTTTCCCCCTATATTTTCTATACCAGTCTTGATTTTCAGGTTATGTTCACACCTCATACAAAAGTTTCCTATTTGTCTGCTTATTCCTGCTATGAGCTTCTATTTGCTATTCAGCGATCAGGGTATGCCTGTAGCTGAAATTTAGAAGAGCATGAATTTGCATTTGGAGGATTCTGGGAGATTCAGTTTGAGCCCACCGAGGGGAGGCAACTTAGAACCCAATTTTCCACTTTGAAAAGGGTTGTGCTGCAGAATAAGGATTCCTTTTGAGAGTATATGAAGTCTGTGCAAGTCAAGGCCTGACATCCTAGATGCCAGGTGTGCTTCTTTTGCATCACATTCAAGGCCTTTTGTGGCTGCCCACACACTGTCCCTTTACCATTTGTCTAGTTTAGTGTAACTTGGTTTGTGTTTTGGCCAAATACTGGGCAAAAACAAATCGATGACTGGTTTATGTATACAAACTAGTTAAAAATAATTTATTCTTTCACTACGTTATGTCCTGTGCTGTTTATTTCCTTATGGTGCAAATCTGACATCTTTAGAAGGAACTTCAGAAGTGCTAACGTAATACAATGAAATATTTCAAATTCGGTTTAATAGTGTGCATCCTCATTGTTAGCTGATCCAACAGCTGAAGGAGGGAAGAAAGTAGCATCTCAGACTTAAAGTGCCAGCCTACTAAGAAATGTAAAGAAATGTGGTGTTCTCTTGTAAAAATGCTGCTGTTCAAGTCTGCCTCTAAGGAAAACAAAAAGATTGAACAGATAAGGAAGGGTGGGGTAAAATTTCCATCCTGTCTCAGTACCTTCACAGTAAATTTGTGGGGTGTATAACTAGATGCAATGCTGGTGTGGTGTTTTCAGGTAAATAAGATGCTGTCTTATTGCTGTGCAATGGTATCTTGTAGTAGTTTTCATGAGAAATCAAAATTATCTCCCTTGCGTACACAAATAAGAACGTGTTTCTTGTCCCTTTTTTTCACATACATAGACTTGGAATAAGTGAAGACTATCTTTAAAATAATAAATTGAAAGGCTGCTTCTTATGCTAGTCAAAGTTAAATCCCTAATTTCTCATTCACTTAAGTACTTGGGAAAACACTGAAATACTTTTTGCCCTTTGACCATAACACACATCTTCACTTCTCACTTGTCTTATTGCAACATGATTGACTTGTTGGAAAAACTGGATGCCAGCAAGTTGGCAAACGTCCTGCACTTACGTAGACGGTGCCTGAACCCCTTGCAGATGCACATATGGCAGTAGCTACGGAGTTTGTGTAGCATCCATTCTTGTTTGGAAGCTTGTACCTCATATAGTATAATTGGCTCCCGTCCCTTGCAGCTTCACTTTGAAATCTGCTTGCTTTTAAATATTTGTTGAAGACTTGGGAGAAAATTATCTGTAGTCTTGAGAGCATTTGAGGGTGCTTTGAGGTGTCTTTCATCTGGGTACCCAAGGAAAAGTGCAGAGGCTTTGCTGGCCTCAGGCTGCTTGGCCTCTTCAGAGCTTCTGCTGTTCTCCTGACTTCTTTGCTCTGTGCAAGTTCTCTGCTGCTTTTTAGGTTTTAGGTCACTAATTGCTTTTGAATCCTGTTTTTCCATGCATGGGTTCGTAGGCAGAGTTTGTATAGAAATCTGGACATCTGCAAGACACCAGATCTCTTTATTAATGTGGTTCAGTCTAGTGCGTGAAAAGCTTTTCTTGAGCATCTAGGATTAGAGTCTGAGACATCAGGGCTTCAAAGGACTCTTTAAGGGAGATTGTTAAGGGGAAGGTCTTCCCAAAATACAGTTTTCAGTTTTTATATCCTTTAAGTGGAGAGCAGGAGCTTTTGTTTGAGAGAACAGGCCCTTTGCAAATCAAAATAGTTTTATAAGTCACATTTTGGGCTTCTAAGGGGATTCTGTTGTGACCAGGCTTAAACACTGAAGCTCTTAAATATGAGTGGATAGAGTTCTAAACAGACATTTGATATCTCTTCATGTATTTCAGTACCTGTGACTATACTCACATGTCTTGTATGTGAGCAATTTTTTTTCTACTTTCCAGTGAGAAAATAGGATTTAAGGATTGGTTTTGCTCATCTGTTTAAATTTGAGCCTGATTTCTTATTGATGTTACAGAACTTCAGAAAATCCTGAAAGCAAATATATCAGTTACTCCAAAATACTGTATTTTAAAATACTTGGTGGATATTATATTAGAAAAGCTGCAAAACAATATTTTAAGTGACAGAATGAAACTGTTCTGGTTTTTGTCTTCTGAGTTAAATGAGTAAATAAGTCAATATTGTGATAGTTTTTCTGACATTTTAAGGAGTGTGTAAGTACGCTTGTAAGGAAAGAGGTGCCAGATGTCATGCAAGCTTGAAATCAAGTTGATTTTGACTGAGCTTTCATAGAGTTCTTGTGCTCCGCTTGCTCCAGCGTGTCTTTCAGGGCTTTTGTAGCTACATTTCTGTCTGAGAAAACATTTTTTAATTTGTCCTGTTGGCGTGCACGACTCTTGGGGGAGTGTGAGGATGGTGACAGGTGTATAAATTGCGTTTTGTCAGCAGGATCCTTACCCGCTATTACCAGAAACATCTCTAGGTGAAGCTGTGCGAGTTCAAGTTGCCTCTGTGCGTATGAAAAGCAGGTTTGAAAAGCCAGCACTCCTCCGGAGTGACACTACGAAGCGTTTTGAAATGCAGTCCTTAAGTCAGCATTTGCAGAATGTGTGTGGGTGCATGGGCTGTTCTCTTCCCCTTCCTCTCACGCCACAAACTGTGTGTTTCTTTGTGTTAGCAACGGAGAGCCGGCTTGTTAGGTGTGAGCACATGATCCCACCTCTATCAAACTGGCTGTTTTACAGCGTTTCTGGCAACAGGGATGCTGGTTGTCACAGGACACGTGCTGTCTCAGGTAGCGTGAAGCCCACTAGGGGTACACAGAATTTTTCTAATGGATGTGAGTGGGGAGAGGGAGTTCATGTAAGGGCAGAGCTTTGTGTAATGTGGCCACGGTGTTTCAGAGGCTGGATTAAAATTGAGCAAGGCCTGATCCTGTACCCTCAGACCCCACAGCGTGATCAGTTGTGCTGTGGGGCCACCTTCTTCCAGACAAAAATCATTACCCAAAATAATCTCTTTTAAATAGAAGTAGTGGGAAATGTATTCTTCAAATGACAGCAGATTTATACAGGAGAGCAGAGGGAGGACGAGAGAGATCCCTCTCCCATCTGTGCTGCATTGGGTCACTTCATGTGAATGTGTGTGTAACTTTCAACCTCACTAAGTGGGTGCTTTTTCCCACGGGAGGCCATTCTTTGCCTCTAAACAAGCTTTTTCTTCTTTCTTTCTTTTAAAGTATCTTACGGTTCTGTCCAGTTTGGCATTCAAGCCAGTTTCCTGGCGGTCCTTAGTCCTGCAATGTGTAGCTTTTGCTTGTGGGTTTTTGTGTGGTTTTTACTTATAGAGAATGAACATATGGCTGACATTTTTTTAAAAGTGAGATTTGGTGCTGAAGTTATATCCAAAGTTGTGAGGTTTTTTTCCCTCTGAAATAAATGTCTAGCATCTATTTGAAAACATAATTAAGCTTCTGTAGAGCTCTTCAGATTTAGAATATACTTGTCCATCTGTTTCTCACTACATTTATTGTGGTTTTGTTTTGCTGTATCAGTGAAGTGTGCCCCATTTGTTGCTAAAGGCTGAAGGGGGAATTTTTAGGCTTTCTAATAACAACTTGAATAGAAGACTCCTTATTTTTAGGTCAAGTCTTTGGCAAAAGCTGATTAGCAGAAGCTTCTTTAATTCTACCTCAGTAAAAAAAATACGTAAGTTTGCAGAAAAAGTCATAACCTCACTTCTGTCATAACTGTGCATGCAGTGTGAAGTACATGTAAACTGGCAGAGAATTAAAGTGTTATTCAGGTTTGAAGGTTGCTTTGAGCGCTAAAATCGAAGTGGGATGAAATAAATTCCATGGATCCTTGCTGTAGTGTTTCAGTAAACTGTGATGGAAAATACTTTGCTCGATCATTAATGTTGTTTACACAGGGGAGAATTGACATTTAGTTTATAGGTAAAGGATAATCACTTGGTAATTACCCCATTACTGATTGGTATTAATCATTGTAGTGTGTAGTCGGTAAACATTTACATTATTGTTTTAGGCGAACCTGCATCATTAATCCATGTCCCAAGTGGCAGCCTCATGAATGCTTTGGAGATTGTATTGATATTATTGTGCAGCATAATCTTCTGGTAATTAAAATGAAACAAAACAAACCCAACACAATACCCAACAAAAAAAAAGCAGAGACAGCAAGACAAAACTTTGTGGTTTTGTCATTTGTAGTGTCTGCCTTGACCTGGCTGGCTGGTGAAAGCCATACAAAGCCATTAAATACTCTCTGCTCGAATACGAAGTGTACAAAGGAACAGGAGATTCAGACTCAGGTGTGCTTTCTGTTGCGTGGAAGCAGAACTGTTATTTATCAGTTATGGTTGTGTAATTACTTTAAATCACTAGTCTCATTCAAAGTCATACTAGATTAAAATTCTTTTTCTTTCCTCTCAGAGCAAATACTAGTGTCTCCTCAGAGGAGAATCTCTGGGAGTCGGGAGGAAGGCTTGTTACAGATCATGTAATGTTCTTGATAACAACGTGTCTTTTTTCCTCTTAAGGCATCGCTGGCTTCACTCAATGACAGATGACCCTCCAACTACTAATCCACCAGTTGCTCGTAAATTTATCTGGGAGAACCATAAGTTCAACCTGAGTGGCACTCCTGGACAATACGTACCTTACTCTACTACTCGCAAGAAGATACAAGAGTGGATCCCACCTACAACAGCTGGCAAATAAGAACAACAAGAAATGTGACCTGCCTCAGCTTTGGCTTTTGTTCAAAATAAAAGCCTCCAGTAACAGATGTTGTTTAGTTTATTGAATTGGAGGGAAAACAAGTGAGAAAACATTGGAAAGAGGTAGAAGACAGAATACATGACAAGTGTTAATCTCATCAAGATATTGGGCTTTTTGTCATATTGTCAGTGGCTCTTGTCTTCCCATAAGCAGCTCTCAGACTCTTTTAGCATGATAACCAGTCCTATGACAGTCACTTCGCACCTTTGTACAATTCAACAGAATACAAATTTGAAAGACAGGCTTCTTCTCTTTAATATTATCCTGTTGTGGTCTCTGCATGGCAAATAATGTACTATTCATGTACTATTTTTAGCAAGCCATCTCTTTAAATGTTTATAAGACAAGTTAGAATAATAAGGCAAATAAGAGATAATAGTTTTTTATTCATAAATTCTTTGTACATGAGTATGCATGCATTGCTGTATTACAAGATGGTGTGATACAGAATATAAAACTTGCAAGGCTACAGTAATCAAATGACATCTCACCCCCTAAGGGAACTTGGCCATAAGCAGAAGGTCCTTGTCACAAAAATATTTTTTGTTATTTCTGTTCCTGAGATTCATTAGGAAGATGTTCTCACAAGGGTTTGAGATGGGCTGTTTGCCCTGTTGTGACAAGACTTTAAAGGGCTTTGGAAGTTTGAGAACACACACTTTTTTTGGAGGTAGAGAAGTAAAGTGTACCAGAACCTAGTCCCAGAAGTGTGAAGTTTGCACGTTCGCATTTGAAAGAGAGTTGGTTGGGGCTGTGGCTTTTTTCTGCGTCTTACAGTTGGTTGATTCTTACTCCAGTCTGCTTGTATTTTTTTAGCAGAGCTGCCCTCTCCCCAAGGCTTGCTCTATCTGATGGCCTAGTCTGTAGGTAACCGACAGTGGTGGGATGTCCACACAGCTCCTCACTCATTTCACTACTTCAGCTGGATGAGGGAGAAAAGAGAAAGCTCATGGGTTGAGATACAGATGGGGAGGCTGCTTGCCGGTTACCATCATGGGCAAAAGAGACTTGACTTTAGTTTATTGCCAATTAAAATAGATTTGCATTGTGAGAAACAAAGGCAAAAAAAGTAAACCCACCACTTGCCCCCCTACCCTTCTTCCCAGGCTCAACTTGCCACCTTCATTCCTTTCCCCTCCAGCTCCCCCCGGCAGCAGCAGCCGTGTTGGGCAATGGGGCTTGTGGTCAGTCCGTAACAGCTCCTCACAGAGGCCCCTGCAGCCCCCCTGCTGCCACAACCTTGACAATTACAATACAGACTTATAAAAATCGTCGTTAAAGACAACTAGGAAGGGGTTTGAATATATTCTATGCTTGCAATTGCCTGTCGAGAAGGAAAAAAACCTGCTTTGCTCCCTAATAGCCACAGCAGTGGCTGCACTGCTGTCTCTGTGCTGGCAGCTTTTCCTTCTCGTCCCTGCCTGGCTGCATCATTTAACCCCCAGTTGCTTCCTTATTAAATCAAATTCCATAATAATTCATTATTTAAAGGTGGGGGGTTTAGCTTTAGTTGCTTTAAACCAGTTCTAGTCTTTAAATTAGTAGGCAGTGGCACTTCCAAACCTATCTAATTAAAAAATGATAATGTTTAATTTCCTTTAAAGTCAACAAAGGCACCGAGCACAGCTGAAATGAAATTTGAGCCATATTGAGCAGCGTACATGGAACGGACTCTCAATCTTTTCATCTCGATAGATTATTTGACCCTAAGAACCAATTTTTCCCCAGCACTGTTGAAGAGCTTCATTACTAATACTCGTCTATATGTGCCCTATGGGCACAAACCTGGGTATGGCAATTACTTCTTATTAGTTTTAGCCCCTACTTATTTTTAATGTGTTCTTTTACCTATTTCATTCCTCTTTGTCCTGTGGATTTTTTGGATTGCAGCCTAAACACTTCAGGAGGTACAGCTGGGCATGAGACTCTGCATTCAGGGGACAGACAGGGATGCGGTGACTCTTCTGCATGCCCTGTGCTGCAGAAAGAGGCCTTAGAGCTGGTTTGTCTTTTTGTTGTCAGGTGGAACAGAAATACTGAGAGAGGAGGCAATTTTGAGCAGCCTTCTGTGCAGCAATACTGCACAGGAAGGCAGGAAAATGGGCTTGTCCTCCTGCCCTGGCTGGGCTGTAACAAGCCTAGGACTCAGTAGCGTTGTTCGGGAAGTATCATCAACCCTGTTTTTGGAGAGGACAGAAACCCAGTCATCCTGCTTTAATCGATCAGCAGGAACCACAAATGCTGGAGTTTAAATGCAGAATGTCGCTGGCATCTCTTGAAACACTGCTTCTCCAAGGTAGATTGCATAAGGCACGTACAGGAAATAAAGAATATGCGGTAGAATCAGCAGTCTTCCACAGGGCAATCTGTAAATGCTTCTGTGGTTCAGTCCTTTTATCAGCAACCTCAGTCACTTATGGAAGCTCACCTTTGCTGATGACATCTGCCTCAGTATCCAAGCTCAGTTGCTTTCCGGTCCAAATGACATTTTAAAGGCCGAGCTGGCCCAGTGTCGCAGCAGATGGTGTCTTCAGCCAAGTGCAGCTGAAGCACTGACAAGAATATTCCCCTTGCACTAAACGTGACCTTAAAAGAGGCAGCTTTCCGATACGGGGACCGTGTGTTAAGAAGACTAGTACCTCTTCCAGGAGCAGCAGAGTGCTGAAACTCACTTTTATTTTAAAATTGTGTCTTTGCCAGTAGCTTTCCACATCCCCGCAGTGCAGGGCACCCCTTTGCTGTAGCTACCCCCGGGCTGTTGCTGTGCTGCCAGCAGGCTCAGCTCAGCCCTGGTCGCTGGCGTGGAGGCCCTTC